>OZ014524.1:85239633-85622420 GCA_963966055.1 Lathyrus aphaca
GTAAACATCCCAACCCCCTCACATGTAATGTTCTAGAACAAGGATCCTCAGACTTGGATCAGTTATGAGAAGTGTAAACACTTCTAACCCGGAGGTACAGTGTTTACAATAACCATAAGGGATCCTCCTCTAATTCACCTCAGATGCTGAAGGTCATAAGAAAGGTCATCCAGACTTAGCAGGCTTCCCAGATAGCCCTAGTACTACAGGAAATCCGTAGCACAGAGTTCTCAAGAAGAAACCCATGTCTGAACCGTGTTTCATATTCCCACACCAGACCGGAATGGAATGTGAAAGAATATGAAGCCACTCTAGCCTATGTGTCACTCAGGTCCCACGTATATGACCTTAATAACTCAATGAACCCCACCCACCAAGGAAAACACAGATCCAACACATGATAATGACAGTATGAAATGCATAAAACTGTAAAAGAAAGCAATAAATAAAGTTGTACATAAAGCAATAAATAAAGCAAATAAATAAGCACAAATAGCACATAACACCCCTGTAAACACAAATCAAACAAGCGCTAGGAGGAACCCACAAAAAGAACCAGAGATTCTGGTTGCAATATAAGGTTCCCCAGCAGAGTCGCCAAGTTGTTGCTCCCCCGAAAAGACACCTGGTCAGATAGGGTACAGACGCGAACGGTCGGCGAAAGGAGAAATGAAGTGAAGTGAAAAGAGTCTCCAGTTAGGCATTTTTATCCCGAAGGAAGGGTAATTCTGCATAAACCTAGAAAAAGATGGATAAGACGGTTGCGAACCAGAGAAACTGAGAAAGGGGGTTGGTTACAACCTGGGAAGGTATTAGCACCCAGATTGTCCGTCGTACTCGACGGGATCCACGCTTGAAAGTTTGTGTTTAAAGGGGTAGTGTATGTGCTATCTGTGTGCAAAAGCCGGAAAAGAATATACAAGTGTCAGTGCAAAAGGTGAAGTGAAATGCTCAGGAACTGAGGCTTAGAAAAGAATGCTGAAAGAGGGGGAATACACAGAGACTTTTGTTCGATAACAGTTAAGTTATGCCTATGTATCCTCTCATGCAATGAGGAAGTCAGAACACCGTAGTTCGACTCAAAGAGACTGAAAGATAAATTGAGTGATGAACTGCTTGCTTGTCTATGCTCAAGTGTATGACTCGTCTGGCTCGAGTGCTAACTGTCTTGCATTAGACGGAAGAAGCGAGTTCTCGGTTATGAGTGAAGATGATGAGAAAAGAATCCCGGAGGAGACGATTATTGTTTGTTTTTTTGTGTTTTCAGTTTTGTTATTGTTTTTGGTGTTTGTCATAAATTAATGAGCTTAAGCCTAAACCAAGGGTTAGTAAACTCATCATATCCTCCCTTTGATTAGGGATGATGAGAATACCTTAAGTATGAGATAAACATCTCAACTTAATTGCCATGATGGTGTAGGATTAAGATTATTAACCTACTTGTGATTATTTGGATGTTTTTGGGTTTTTTGTTTAGTGTTAAGTAATGAGTTTAAGCCATAATCAAGGATTAGTGAACTCATTACACCATCCTAATAGAAGGATAATAGATGAGCACACTTAAGCTGAGGAAGATACCTCAACTTAATCCATGATTAGGGATTAACCTCATGACAAAACAAACCTTTATTAAAGTGGATTTTAATTAATGGTGAGATTAAGAAGTGAGTTTTATGGTTTGTAAGATAACTTGAGAGGGACTTGTCCATTAACACTAGGGTTAGTCCTTCTTAACCAATAAAGGAAGAATTAGAACCCTAATGCAAGGCCCAAGTTACAAGTTAATGTCTTAGTGATTATTAAGATGGATTGATTAAGAGGTTTAAACAAATTAAGGGTTTAACACTTAGGATTAAAGTTATACACTCCATCCTAAGATAAGGATGCAGGCATAACCCTAATCACAAAGTCTTAAAACCTTAAAGGTTTAGTCTCTAATGATGAGGTGAGAAGAGAGACACAAAGAAGACACAAAGGTGAAAACTAAAGGGGGACTAATCACAACCCTAATTATTGTCATGCTTGGATGTTCCTATGGTTTGTGAGGCTTAAAATAGATCTTTAGAGAAGCCACCAATGGAAGAAGCAGATGAAAGAAGGAAGAAACAGATGAATAAGTTACTTACTTCATTGAAGAAGATAAGTGACTTAGAGAAAGAAAGTGAAAGATGAACATGAATGAGCAAGCTCACTCTAAGACAATAGAAAATGCAGCAAGGATGCATGTGAAGAAGATGAAGAGAAATGAGAGGTGAAGGAAAATTCACTTCTCAAGTTAACTTACCTCCTGAAAATGTTAGCATAAGGAAAGAAATGATATGAAATGATGCACAAGAATGGGCCAATGCCAAAACCAGAAGCAATCACATGATGCAAATGATGCTATGAGATGATGCAAAGGCATACCAAGTGTTATGAATGTTCATACAAAGAGAATGAATGCAAATGAAGCAAATGGGAAACATGAAAACCCGTGGATGTTTATGAAATGGAATGGATGCAAAACATAGCAAATGTATGAAGAAATGACCAAGAAATGTTCAAGCAATGTCTTAAGATGTCTAAGATGGCATATAAGTGCTTAGAATGTCATGGCAAGTTCACATGTTCATGCAATGCAATGCAAGATGCAAGTATGGATGCAAGATTAGGGTTACATGAAAGGATGAGATGCAAATGACAAAAACAGAAGCAAATCACATGATAAAAAATTGCAAATAAACTCAAAGGAACCCTAAGCCCATATGATATCACACCCCAAAGGAGGAGGTCTAACTCTTAACCTAAAGAAAGTTGTGATTTTTCTAAGTTAACTAGGGTTTTTGGGTACCTTAAGAGGAAAAATGTAAATCAAATGGAAAATGCAATATAAATTTATGACAAAAATATGATTGATACTACATGCTAGATGAAGAACAATGCAAAAAGAACCAATGTCAAACCCTTCATGGTTAGGCAGAAAAGAATTTTCAAAGTTAGGGTTCCAAAAAGGGATTTTTATGAACCCTAAATTCAAGAAAAATGTCAAAGTTGGATCAAAACCAAAAATAAAATTGTGTGAATAGTTTGACAATGTTTCTAAATGTCCTAAGATGCAATGTGAATTTTTTTGGAATTTTTAGAAACCTAAATGGCATTTTAATTAATTAATTTCCATTAATTAATTAAAATAAACATTTAAATATTTAAAAAATGATTTTTATATGAAAAAATAAAAATAAAAATGTTTTTGGGTGAAGAAAAATATTTGAAGTCAAAATGCAGAAGAAAAATATTTTTGGAATTTTTTAAGTATTTTAAATAAATTGGCAAAGAAAAATGCAATAAAATGAAATAAAAATGAATTAAAGGGCTGGTCAACTGATCCAATGGATCAGATTCAAACTGGGGTTTGGAGGGAAAGTCCACGCGCACTATCCAATGGTCCAAATTTAAAATGGCTAAACCTAATTAATTAATTTAAATAATCCTAATTAATTCTAAGTGGATGCATCTGAGCCTCTCATTCACGTGCGCGAAGACTGATCAAAGGGCTGAGATTCAAAGTTCACTAATTACGCTGATTAACCCTAATCTAAACCCTAAACATTTCCAGGTGACCGGAGCAAGCTCCGGTCATCTTCTCTGGTCACGCATTCATGCCATCTCTCTCAAAACGCAATGAAACTTCACCAAAATCTCTAGAAACACTCATTAGACACTTCTAAACAAGAATCCGCAACAAAAGTCATTTATTTTCACTCAAGATCATGAATCAAAGGCAAACGGAAAAACACGCAAAAATTTCAGAAGCTTCATACATGCTTGTTTCTCAATCATTTTCAAAAGTAAACACATCATGATGATCAGCAAAGCATAAAGAACATTTCTATAACAAGAAAAACAAGTTCTGGAAAATTTGTTCTTGAGGATACCTGAGATGGAGCTTCTTCAATCTGAGCTATTTGGCCTCCTCTTTGGTGAAAATGACTCCAATGATCCTCCTGGTGATGCTTTGATGCTTGGAAGAAGTTTATAATGGCTGGAATGAAGGCTTGCAACTCAACTGGCCAGAAATCGTGTTTGTGTTTGGCTGGCTTTTTGGCTTGTTTGATGGTTGGTTTATGTTCTATTGATGATGGTGAGTTGAATGGTGAAGTTTGTTTGGAGTTTTTGTGGCTGAGCAGAGTGTTTCGAAAGCTTTTTCTTTTGGGGTGATTTTGAGAAACTTAGTGATTCTGAGGTTTCAGGCTTGTGTGATGTGTGTTATGAGTTGCTTTTGATCCACATAACATTGCTTGATAGGTCAGAAAGTGGGTGGTGGACTGTGGTGATTGGTATGGGCAAGTTGCCAAAATGTCAACATAACTTGTACTTGAGGTATGGGCTCATGTTGCAGCTGGCTTAGGGCATATCTTGGCTCAGCAAGGATCAAGGAGAACCATGGAAAATGTTTTGTGGTAATTCAGCAAGTGTATGAGAAGTTCCATGCTCTTTTGCAAATTTGAAGAAGTTTGGCCCCTTTTGAATTTCTTGAAGTTCAAAGCATGAAATGGCATGATTCTTTGGGCAATTTTGGTCACAAAGCATTGCATTATGTTGGTATGATGCTTAGAGAGTGATTAGAGGTCACAAAATGGCTTGGTATGTGAAATTGCAAAAATCCCTCTTTGGCATGAATGTGAAAATTATGTGATTTTTGCCAACTTTGCAAAGCCATAACTTGAGTTCTATAATGAATTAGGACTTGTTATTGTACTTTTTGAAAAGGGAATGATCCAATCTACAAATTTCATGACCAACAATTTTTCATTTGAAGCATTTTTGGTTGAGAAAGAGGAGGTTGAAGAACTTTCCCAAAATGGAAAGTTTCCATTACAAGTCATTACCATTTTTGGCAACTTTTGGTTTAGCTCAAATTTCTTCAATTTTGTGAACTTCTAAGCACTTCAATGATCAAATAAAGATAATATAACTTCAATTTGATGAAAAATCCACTTTGGTTCCATTGTTGGGGGCCTCAGATGCCCTGATTTTGCTTTGACTTGCTCAAGAAGTTACCCAGTGAACAGATGACTTCCACAATGAATTTCTTCATCAAACTTGGTACATGTGATCCTTATAACATATTGAGACTATTAGAAACAAGAATGACCAAAAAAATTGGAGTTATGGCCTCTGAAACCAAAACCCTAATTTCAGGTCCTCTGTGTAGTGAAACCCTAGCTCTATTTCCATGCTTTGCCAATTCTTGTGATTTCTTGACTTCCTAGGTCTTTGAGGGATATAATATGATAATAGAACACACATGGACCCTCTTGGAATGATTGGAGGCCTTTGGAGTGGCTCAGATGGATCCTTGGATTGCTCAGATCACAAACCCTAGATGCAGATGAATTTGAACTATGCAGGTGAAACAAAATGCAATATGAGATAATATGCTTAAACTTATGCAAAGATGAAAGATCACAAGACATAGTGTGAAATTGGTAAGGGAAAATTTGGGGTGTTTACACCTTTATATAACCTACCCCCCGAACCTAAGTCTTTTAAAATAGGTTTTTCCTGTTCTTTTATGTCCTTTCCACTTGGATAAAATAAAAGTCGGTGGCGACTCTTGCTATCCGCAACATGACTAAAAGTCAGTTCTCCCACCGTGTTACAGCGATCATCCAAGGCAAGGACGAATCTCTCCGAGCATACATAAAGAGATTTAATAAAGTTGTCTAGGTATCTAAGACCAATGACATGAATAAGTATTTGCTCGAGCGCGGGCTCCATCCCCATAGCGAGTTTGCGAAAGTCGTCGGCATTGAAACCCCGAAGACACTCGACGCTTCCTCCTCAAGGCTCAAGCGTGCATTCAATGTGAGGAGAAAGAAGCTGCCAATATAGCTTGTGACTATAGGAATCAAGAGGATGCCAAACCTTCATGACATGATGATTCCTCGACATCTCATTAGGGGGTGATAAAAGAAAGGAAGAACGTCCTTGAGAATCTCGGGAGCACAAGGGACCCTCTGGTCGTATCCACTGATACATTTCGCTCTCGGTGTTGCGCAAGAAGATTTTGTCAGAATGCGCAAACTCAGAGTTCTGTCAGGCTGGAGTTGAGTTCTTAAAGCAGATTCCTACTAAGGTGAATACGGACAATACCAAGTACTGTAGGTTCCATAAGATCCATGGTCACAACATAGAAGTCTGCATACACCTAAAGGATGCGATGACGACCACCTAAAGAAATTTACAAAAGGGGAGGAGGTTTCCCGACAGGAAGTCAGGAACCCAAAAAGGTCGAGGAAGTAACACCTACTTCCGAGGACGCCAATTTATAGGTCGCTTTAAGCATCACAAGACCTGAGGACTTTTACGTGCCCGATGAGCTGAAGAGCCCAATGTATTTCATAACACATTGTCCTTGGGAGTCCTCCCTCCCCCCACCCCCCACCCCCGACCGCCGCCGCCATGGTCATCTCTATGGGAGACTTTAACAAAATCATTGTGGGCTCGGTGAAGCTCAGTCCCCATTGCCTTCTACCGTGGGGAACTCCTCGATGGAGCACCGAACTCCAGCATCCCTCTACTCATAAAAGAACAAATGGAAAACTTCGACGTATGTCAAATTCTAGTCGGCCAAGGAAGCTCGGTGGACTTAATATACTCCCAATTGTTCTCTACTTTGCAGCAGGATGAAACTCACCTCACCCCTTATGTAGACTTCGACCTACAAGGATTCAATGGCTCGGTTTTAAAACTCTGGGATTATGTGGATCTTATCGTCACATGTGTGGCCTATCCCAAATGATGATTTTGAGCTGGTCCTCCTCGGGGACGACCCTGGCAAGGGGGTGAATATCGGAGCCAACCTCTCTGACTTGGTAAGGAAGCAATTGAAGGCATGTCTCTGGGAAAATGCAGACATCTTCGTATGGAGTGAAACAGAGATACCCGGATTAGATCCAGAGATAGGTTGTCACCATATAACCATAGATCTCGCTTATCGGGCAGTAGCTCAACATAATAGGAAGCAGTCTCCTGAAAAGATGAAGGTTGTCGAATAGGCTATAAAAGACCTCTTAGAGGCAAAGTTTATTTTGGAGGCCAGTTACACAATCTGGTTGTCCAATGTTATATTAGTTAAAAAGAATAATGGAAATAGAGAATGTGTATTGACTATACTGATCTCAACTGAGCATGCCTGAAATACGCTAATCATATTTCGAACATAAATAAATTAGTTGATAATTTTGTTGGTTTTAGATTGTTGCCGTTGATGGACGCCTATTCCTGGTACAAGCAGATACCCATGGCCCTGAGCGACAAGAAGTACACAACTTTTATGACCTAATCAGGTAACTATTACTACAACGTATTACCCTTCACCCTAAAAAACATTGGCGTTACTTACTAATGAATGATGAACAAGGTATATCGAGCAAAAATCGGAGAAATGCTTGAAGTCTATAGGACGATATGATTGTAAAATCCCAAGAGGAAACTGATCATGCGCTTCATTTGAATAAAGTATTCGACCATGCCAGGAAGTGCAAGATGCGCTTCAATCTAGAGAAATGCATGTTCAGCGTACGAGTAGGAAAGTTCCTCAGCTTCAACCTGACAGAACGAGGAATAGAAGCCAACACCGATAAATGTCGAGCATTTTCCGAAACTCTGACACCAAACTCGAAGAAATAAATTCAATCCCTAAATGGGGTGCTCACCTCACTCCCGTTTTGTGGCAAAGTCTGCCCAACATGCTCTCCCCCTCTTTAAGTTCCTCAACATGGAAGAAAATTTTGAGTGGACAAATGACTGTGACAAGGTCCTCATCTATCTAAAGAAAGCATTAATAGAACCACTGGTACTCTCCTGACCAGATACCGGGGAGATTCTCTATTTATATCTTGTTGTCGCAAACGAAGTTGTCAGCGCAACCCTCATACGAGAAACTCCCGAAGGCAGAAGCCTACTTACTTCACGAGCAAAGCCCTCCAGGGTCCCGAGCTCAAATACCAGCAAATCGAAAAGGTAACGTTGGACCTCCTCAATGCAGCGAGGAGATTGAGGCACTATTTTATGGTACATATGATTGTCGTGCATACAAATCATCCCATAAGGAAACTACTGGGTCGTCCATACATGGCCGGTAGAATGCTTAAATGGCCACTGGAACAGTATTAGTTCGACATTAGATATGAAATCAAGCAAGCCCTCAAAGCCCAAGTGTTAGTCAACTTTGTAGCAGAAATGACAACACATGAGCATACTACGTGTGAAGCTCAAAAATGGACAATTTTCATGGAGGGAGCCTCTAGCTCGACAGGAAGTGGAGCAGGAATCATTTTGGAAAACAATGAGGGTATCCTTATTGAAGTATCCCTCACCTTATCTTTCCCAATATCTATCAATCAAGCAGAGTCTGAAGCCTTCCTTGTAAATCTGTGTCAAGTTGATGACCTGGTGTTGTACCATAAAATTTTCCCTCATATCTTCAAAACAATATGTCTCAAAAGGTCTCTTAATGTTCATAATATTCTCAATTTCTCAAAGGAACTCAAGGTTTCATCAGACAGAGCCTCCTCCTAAGCAATAGATCTCAAATTAGGGTTTTGTGTTTCTCAAAGTAAATTGGACTTCCAAAGCCTCAAGTGGACTTCATGGTATCCCATATACTTCAAAGGATCCTCATGTTAAAGTTCAAGACTTGCCCTACAAGTTTGGTCAGTCAAATGCTCAAATAACCAATAATCAGTTAACTTGGGTAAAAAGTAAATTATGGTCAATATGTAGTCAAACTTCAAGATTTTGGGTCAACATCAAGATTATGAAGTAAGATTAATCATTTGATCAAGGGTTGATCATGATTCATCAAGAAAACCTCAAATTCATCACAAAGTAAAAGTTGTTAAATTATGGTTTCTTAAGGAGAAAGTCAATTGAACTTTGACCAGACCTAACTTTCACATTCTTCATCAGAAATTTCCCATCCAAAGTTCATTTTGAAGAAAATTAAATTCTTTACAACTTTGTGTCTCACAAGCCAAGGCCAGAAATGCTTCATTTGAGAGATATGGGCCAAGATATTACATGTCCTCTAAAAGGTCAACAAAAAGTCAATTTTTTCAAAAGCTCATAACTTAAACATGGAAGATTAAATTGACGTGGGACCAAAAGGAGTGATTAAAGGACACTTCAAGATTTCTAAAAAGTCCAAGAACACATTCATAGGATAAAAATTGAGAGAGTTGTGCATTGTTAAAGTTGAGCAAAATTGAGGAGGTGTATAAGGCAAACAATAACCAAAACTTGAGTTTGTGCCAAATGGGCCTATCTTTTCACAATCCAAACTTAATGTTAAGAGGAAATTATACCTTGTACCCCTACATAATTTTTTAATTCCAATTTTGCCCTTTTAATATTTAAATAAAAATTTAAAAATTTTACCGCGAAGTCAGAGTAAAAAAATAATATTTTTTAAATTTGGATTAGACGAACAGGATGTACAATGGGTAAATAATCCGGTTAAGAAAATTACAAACCGGAAGTAGCATTGTTATGTTTTCTGATTTAGAAAATTTATAAACCGGAAGTAGCACACATGTGTTATCCGGTTTGTAACTTTCTTAACCGGAAATAGTAGGGCTGAGTTATCCGGTTCGTATTTTATTTTTTTATTTATAAATTTTCAATTTTTTTCAATTTTCATTTTTTTAATTTTCAATTTTCAATTTTTTTTTATTTATAAATTTTCAATTTTTTTATTTTAATTTTTATTTTTCATTTATTCACTATTGATTTTTTTATTTTTTTACATTCACTTAATTTTGGGAACATTCAATTTTTTATTAATCTTTTAATTCACTTAATTAACAAAAATATCTAAGAATAGGAAGAGTAGTAATAACACAGATTTTTGTGTGTGATTATTTTAAGACTCTTTTGATTTTTTTTTAATGATAATAACGTAACGTCTTAAATTATAATCAATGATGTTAAATTTTGAATTTATAATAGGATATTATAATTATTATATCATTATGATTATCCTATCATGATTATAATCATAATAAACAATTTATGCGATTTTAAAATGGATAGCATAAATGATAAGAAACAATATATTGAAACAATATATTCAAACTATGCTTTTGTTAAAATAAAAAAAATTTAAATAATTATTAATAAAAGTTCTAAAATAAGAAATACAAATAATAAACTATAAGATTTAGAAATTAAAAAAATGTTTTGTAATAAGTTATAAATAAATAAATAACTAAAAAATATTTGTTGCATTTTCTAAATACATTTAAAGAAAATATATAAATAATTGCTTCTAATTAAAATTTATACAATTAAAGCTATAATTATATAATTAAATATGAGAAAAATTAAAAGAGGGTTTTAATTTAAAAGAGGTTTGTAAAATAATTTTAATCAAATATCATTTTAATTTTAGTTTATAATTTAATAATATTAAATGATAGAGTTAAATATATATTTTTTATCTTCTTTATACAACATTCATTCTTAATTTATCTAAAAATAAATAAAATATTAATACTATAAATATTTTATTACCAAGTTTATTATTTATTTATTTTTACAAAAATTCAAGTTGAATTTTCTAAATGATTTTTATATGGTGTTATTGATAAAACATGAAATATTATTGATTTAATTATTTAATAAATAAATATTTAATTAATTTATCTATAATTTCAAACTTGTATTAAAATAAAAAATGTGTTTCTTACTATGTATTTACTTTGTTTTTAAATATATTTTTTATTTTTATATTGCTTATTATTTATTTGAAATAAGTTCAATGTATTTAATTTTATTTGATAAGAAGTTAACTTTGGACATTTATATCGGAAAAAAATTGAAAATTGAAAATTTATAAATAAAAAAAATTGAAAATTGAAAATAAAAAAATTGAAAATTGAAAATTTATAAATAAACAAAATAAAAAAATAAATACGAACCGGATAACTCAACCCTGCTACTTCTGGTTAAGAAAGTTACAAACCGGATAACATATGTGTGCTACTTCCGGTTTAGAAATTTTCTAAACCGGAAAACGTAACAATGTTACTTCCGGTTTGTAATTTTCTTAACCGGATTACTTACCCATTGTACATCCGGTTCATCTAATCCAAATTTAAAAAATATTATTTTTTTACTCTGACTTCGCGGTAAAAAATTTATATTTTTATCTAAATATTAAAAGGGCAAAACTAGAATTAAAAAATTATGTAGGGGTATCAGGATAATTATAGGGGTACAAGGTATAATTTCCATGTTAAGATAGTCCACGATCTCTAAGTCATATTTTCTGATTTTTCTTTATTTATTTCATATTTTATTTGATTTAATTCATTTAAATTCAATTTTAATCAAAATAAATATGAAAAATCAAATATTTGATATTTGGACTATTTTAGGATAAGATATTGAGAGTTATTTACATAATACTTGATCCAAACTCGTGCAAAACAAGAGGAGAAAGATATGATGGCCAAATATGATTAAAATAGAAGGTTTTCAATGACAAAATCAATCAAATCCTATCATCCCAAAAAGATGTGAACCCAAGCCCATAAGTTGACCTAAATTCTTCCTCTATAAATACATAACACCTTCAGATAGCAAGGATACGAAATCATTGATCAAATAACTCTAAAAAATTCCAAAATTTTCAAGAAACTTTCAAAATTTGTATCCCATTTTTCACTAAGTTTCAATCCCTTTCAAGGCTTGATTCTTCTTCCTAAGGACCAGAGAAAGAGATCCCAATCCTTTGTTGCAAGTTTCAAATCTTGAATCAAGCTCCTCAAGGGCACGATTTTTTGGTAAAACTTTGAATCTTTGAAACTTCTAATCTAATCATATTTTGTGATATATTGATGTGTGTTTGTGTTTGTATGAGCATATGGAGCATTCCTGGGCAATTAGTTTGAAGGTTTCACGTGCGAATCAAGAGATGCCATTGTTAGGGCATAAAATTTTCATGCTTCGAATCTCCATTTACAGACGTTTTTAGGCCAAATGGAGGGCACCAATGAGTTCCTAGGATTGTTTCTAGTCGATCCATGCCCTTAGATTTTTTTGATATAGCGTTTTTATGATGTTTTAATTTGCAGGTCCTATAGTGAGGGGTAAAACCGTCACAATAAGCTTTAGCGACGAAGCCAAAAGCGTAGGTAAAGGTGCATGGGGAAGACGATGAACAGTGGCTGAAAATTTGATTTTTTTCGTTTAATATATATTGTTTTCTTTCCAGATATAATCACCAAAGATCAAATGTCCTGGTGGTGTGGAGCACGCATGGGATGCAAGAGGGTATGGGTTCAAACCCCAGCGTTCCCCTTTGTTATTTTTTGACCTATTTTCTTTTCTTTCCATTATTTCTTCTTATTTTCTTTTTCTTTTAATTTGTTTAATTAATTAAGTTATTTTATTGTTTTAACCAATCAAATAATAGAAAACATAATAAATCTTTTTTCATAAAACCATAAAATAATAAAAATATTTTTCTTATACAATTAAATTAAATTAGGTTTATTTTTTTAATCAAATTAATCAATAATTTATCATTTCTAACCAAAATCAATTAATCGATATCTGAAACTTTTGTTCATCTCATCTTTTCTTCCCGATTTTATTTCATAGAATAAATGTATAGGTTGTATGGATTTGTAATCATTCAGATTTATTTTTTTCGCCCGATTCTTTTTCTACGATAATGTAACTGCTAAAGCCATATAATAACTTAAGTTTATTTCTCCCAAGGCCATGTAATAGCTTAAACTTAAGTTTATTCTACGAGATATTTATTTCTGCTTTTAAATTTCTGCAAGCTAAATGCGTGGTTAGTAACTTAGGGAGTGTAAAGACTGTATGCTTAATAAATTGGACCTAGCCCACTAAATTCAAGATAAATAATTAATATTCACACACGTAAGTCGATCGTCCTACGATCGCCATCTGCATTTCCTAGGGTTCTCCTCTTAGTTGCCTATGGTCAGGTCCCTCGAAAGTGGGGGTGTCTTTAAAAGCAAAGTCCCTTAACAGATAAATCATCATAGTCCCTTCCATTTTAAAAGATCATAGTCCCTTCGAGGTTGCCTACAATAATGATCTTGTCCCTTCGGTAAAGATGATGATAGTCCTTCAAATGGCTAAGGACACCCCTATAAGTTGCCTTCATTGACCATGCGATGACCCTATGCATGTCCCTCAAACAAATCCAAGGTAATGACTACCTACTCCTTAATAGTAGGGACAGTCTTACCCTTGAAAGGAAATAAAATAATACGAAAGACCAGTCTAGGGTAGGTAGTTCTTAGTTACTTGCTCAAATTTCAAAATTCTTATTCACACCCCACTTTTTTCAAACAATTTTCAAACTTAAAAGCTTTGTATACATCCATACGAGGATCGTTACAAAGACTTATGAAAATTTCTAAACACACACTACACATTTTTTCCAAACAAATAAGTGAGCTAAGTAACTAAGAGCTCATGGATAACCATGGATATAAAGGGTGCTTACACCTTCCCTTTATATAACCTACCCCCCGAACTTAGAATTTTTAAAAAAGGTCTTTCCTGTTCTTTTATACCCTTTCCTATTGGATAAAATAAAAGTCGGTGGCGACTCTTGCTATCCGCAACATAAATAAAAAGTCAGTTCTCCCACCGTGTTACAGAACTGGCGACTCTGTTGGGCAGTACTTAGTAAAAGAGGGGTTACCTTAGGAATTAAGATCACTTACTTGTTTGTTTTGCTTGCTTTATATTTAAGGGATTGTTGTGGGGTTATTGTGTGAAAGATCCTAACCCGGATCTAGTGTACCTTAGGTAAGTGGCAATAGACCAAGGAAACTGTACGGCATATACCGATATGGTTGATCTGGTGGCTACAGTTAGTGTGACTTCTTGGTTGGTGCTTATGTTCCTTAAGTAAGTTGAGGATAATATGAGGCTGCCATATGTTGTCATTAACACTAACTACCCTTTAGAACCTTAATTTACCCATCTTGGCCTTTAGAAAGTAGTGAGATAGCCGGGTTTGGAGAAGTCTAAAGTTGGTTGATACTCGATGCTACGCTCATTGAGATCCTAATCTTGGGGGATTTTGGTTGGCAAGTAAGTTGCCTACTGAATAACAACCCTTGAGAAGGATCAGTGATATTGAGATCCCTTAGAACCTGGTTACTTTTGTAGGATAGGATGAACCAACTAAACTTCAGGGGAAGGGTACTTTCCTTTAAACCTCATGCAAGCCTCTAAACTTAGGGCTATTGTGTGACTTGCTTATGTGTGCCACATGTTTGTGATTGAACATAACATCATAACATCATGACATCATAAGCATAAAATTTTCAATAACCATTTCAAGGACCAGAGGATTTATCTTTGTTCTTTGTTGCAGGTTATAGCTTCCACTCGTAGGAACACTATCTGGATCAACTTTGTAGGGATACCTTCAAAGCTTAAGGATTTGGTCTCAAAACTTCCTTAAATCTCTCAATTCATCAAGAAGCATGGTTATCTACTTGACTTGGTTACTTCAGGGTTTGATGAAGACATGATGAGTGTCCTATTTCAGTTCTTTGATTCTAAACATCATTGCTTTACATTTCCCGATTATCATCTGGTGCCCACAATAGAAGAATTCTCCAAGTTACTTAGGGTACCTATCCTTCATCAAAAACCCTTCACAGGTTTAGAGAAGGAACCTAAACCTGAAGTCATTGTTGCTACCCTACATTTGAAGAAATCAGACATTGTCCTAGAAACAAGAAGTGGAGTTAAAGGTATTCTTGCTAAAGTATTGATAGAGAAAGCTCAAGTGTTATTGGATGCTATGAATTACGATGATTTTGAGGAAATCTTGGCCTTGCTGATTCATGGTTTGGTATTATTCCCTAATCCAGACCAGTTCATAGATGTACACGCCATCAACGTATTTCTGACTCACAATCCAATGCCTATATTACTTGGAGATATCTTACACTCTCTTCACACTCGTACTACAAAGGTGCGAGGAACTTTGATGTGTTGCATACCTCTATATCTAGGTGGTTTATTGCTCACTTTCCTCGATCAGTGATGAAGAATGAACATGGTTTGTGTAGCGGTAAAATCATGAGTGTAAGTTATTAGTTAGCTTAACTCAAGGTAAACAGAGTCGCCACCGCGCTTTTATTTTATTCCAAGAGGAAAAGGGAAAAAGAGCGAATAAAACCTAATGAATCTAAAATCAAGAAAGCTAAAGACACACATCAGAGAAACAGGTAAGGGGATAGGTTACACAATGGGAAGGTTTTACGCACCCAAAATGTCCGTGGTACTCCACGGGAGCCCTTTGAAAAATTTACCGCTTTTGGTTTGAAAATGGTTTGTTTGAAAGAGATTGGAGAGATGAGAAGAGAATATATTTTTTTTATATTTTTGTGTTTGAAGAGGTTTAACGCCTCATGCCTATGTACCCACAAAGTGCAATGCGAGATCAAAACCTCGTAGTTCGTGGTACAAAATTTGAAAGAAACAATGAGTTGAATTAATTTTAAAAAGTAGAGATAAGTCGTCATTCCTTAGCGAATAATTCCGCTAGAAAGAATGAATCATATCTAAACATATGAAAAGAAAAGTGCACGAAGGCACAAAAACAATTGAGTGAGTTTTGAATTTTTTAAAGTCTTTGAGAAGAAAATTTCGATATGCTTATATGGATTAACATTTATTAAAAAAAATGGAATGAAAAGGTAAAATCGCTTGACCTAAGTCAAGGTTTGATTTATGAAAAAACATTTGAAGTTTGAAAAACAAAGAAAGTTTTGAAAATAGGAAGAAGATTTGAAAATTTAAGAAGTGGGAGAAGATGAAGTGACTATCCTAAGAAAATAAAATGAAGAGATAAGGGAAGAAAGATCTAACCAACTTGATGACATTCCAAATTATGAGCATAAGAATTCCATCCTTATAAGCTAGCAAATGGCCAAATAAAGGCTAAATCCAACTTTTTGAAGATCAAGGCAAAAGAGGTGTCCTAAGAATCTAAGTCCAAATCTCCACTCCAAATGCTAAGGATAGTAACCAATAGTCCTCAAATTAAAGTCACAAGTTTTTTAGAGGTTTAATCCTTTATTAATGTTTTTGTGTCCAAACGGACAAATAGAAAATCAATCAACAAATAATAAGAGCAAATAATAAACATGATATGGATGAGTAAAGCAAAATAGAATAAAGACAATGAAAATGCAAGAAATTAAATGTTAGTAACAAAAGAAATAAAAATGCAAGAATCTAAAATATTAATAGTAGTAATAGTATAATAATATTCATATAATAGTGGTATGGTGAACTTAATCAACCACAACCAAAAAGGAAAGTAACCAAAATCGAAGGCAACCGGATCCGCTTAGCATCTTACACTATAGCGATTAATCAAGGCAAACCGAACCGAATTCAATGAAATTTGAAAGGCGATTGGGAGACCCAAAGCACCTACGCATCAAAAATTCACAAGTCTCGATTCTTGAAGCAATATGATTAACCACTTTGGGGTTACGCGATCAACAAGAGATCCGGTCCACGAAAGTGTAAGTACCCAATTAGATTTTTATTCCGAAGTCGGGACACATTTAGGTCTATGTTAAGCAATCGCCGAGTAATTTACGAAGTAATTACCCTACAAATGAGGTCGGCCACCACCAATTAAGGTGCACAATGTTAGTGCTAATGCATGCGAGATAAACGATATATAAATCGTTATCCGAACGCGATACCGCATAAAACTAAAGATGAATACCAAATTGAGCCGTACTTATGGTATTCTTCCATCCTTAAGTTCAATCACTCATCTTGGTGGATTCAAGCATGAAAATGTATCACTAATGCAAAGTACCTTAAATGAATTGAATAATCAACTTAAAGGTAGTTTTGATTTAATGAACATTAACTACTCTAATCTACACCCAAAGTCCATTGAAATTAAGGAGGAATTACTCCCAAAAATGCTTCCCAAGGTAAAAATAAAAGGGAGGAAGAAGAAGAAGAAAGAGGAACCAAAAGGGGGCTTGAAACAAGCCAAAAACAACATTCTGACTTGTGTTAACCGGTTAACCAATTGGTTAACCTGTTAACGCAAGCAGATTTTGGACAAATTGCGTTGTTTTTAAACTGGTTAACCGGTTAACCAAATGGTTAACCGTTTAACGTTGTACCAGATGCTGAAAAATGCAAAAAATTCAGCATGATCCATTTTTGAAACTTTTTCTCAAACATTGGAGGATCATGATCTGAATTTGCACGAATTTTAAAACCAAAATACAGTGGAATCCCTGCAAGCAAACAACAAATAAAGATCTGAAGGATCTAGAAACAAAAGCACCAAAGATCTACATCTTGAATGTTGATGGTGAATATGGGTTTATGGAGGAAGATGAATTACCAAAAGCTTTTCTTCAAATTGAACCAACACAAGCTTAGATCTACTGAATTTGATGAGCAAAAGAATGAAAGGATGAAGGTCTAGCTCAAGTTAATCAAGAATTCAATGTGAATTCTTGATAACTTCAAAAGAAAGAAAGATGAGCTTTGTAGAATTTTGGTGTTGGGGGAGTATTTTGCAAGAGGTTTTGTGGCTATCAAAAGCTTGTGGAATGAATGAAATTGAGGTCCTATTTAAAGGCCTTAGGTATGGAAATTTGGTGGAATGGGGCTTGCTTTGGTAATTTGAATTTAGGTTTGGTAATTGGAATTTTGGTGGGAAATGGAAAAGAGTGGTGATTAGTGAGGGTTTATGGTAGGAAATGATCAAAGTGATGTAGAGAAATCAGAAACCAATGGATCTAGAATATTCCAATTAAATCAATGATCTAAGGGTGCTGAATTTGAATAAAAAATTCAAATTTCGCACTGGTTAACCGGTTAACCATTTGGTTAACCGGTTAACCAAGCTGAATTTTGAATTTTTTTGTTCAAAAATAGCTGCTTGGTTGTTTCGGCCCGATTCTTGTGTACGTCGAAGAAATAAACATGTGAACCTTGGAGATCCTTTGAATGAATCAATTAACTTGGGAAATCCTTGATCTGATAATTTTGAATTATTTGCGGATCGTCTTCGACTTTTGTGAAATTTACTCGAGCTGCAGGACTACTACTTTTTGACATTTTTATATGGTTCCTCTTCCTAAAAAAAAGTTAGCAAAAGGAAACAAAATATTTTTGGATTTTGATTAATGGTTAGTAAACACAATCAAATAAAATAATTAAAGACAACGGTGATCCCCTACGAGGCATAGTCCTAACCCGAGAAGAACCGTGCAACCAGTGCGATCTTGTTTGTATGCAAAATGCAGATGAGATGCAAAGAAATCTTAGGGCAAAAATTAGGGTGTTACAGCTGCCCCTATTTAAGTTTCTTCAATCCGAAGATATGAAGATTGACATCTTCGTCTCTACAAGATGGGAGAGACTTAAATACAGAAAACCCAATTTTTGTCCTAAGAGAACATGAGATGAATATGATATGCAAACCCGAGATCTCTGTGGGGAAAACATGACCACCAGAGGAAAGCAAAAACTTGGGGACACAGAGGAAAATCCCGCCGGGGAAAACAACAGACACCAAAAGAGTTTACCAGAAAAATAAATCACTGGATAGCTGACTCAAATTGGGGAAAGATATAATAAAATCAAGGTACAAGATTCAACAAGGGAAAGTAAACACCCTTCCAGGAAATATCAACCAAACAAAGTATTTGAGTCCAAAAATGGAGAAATACTGAGTTGGAAAAGAATCATCAACTACCTGTTTACTGGGTAGGAAAACAACGGACTCGACTATCAATTTACTGGATAGGAGCAAAATAAAGAGGGATAACCTCCATTACCTTTTTACTGGGCAGAAAAATTCTCAACTACCTGATTTACTGGGTAGGAGCTCAAGCAAAGGGAAACAACTTCTATTACCTTTTTACTGGGTAAGAAGAAGAAATCCCGACTACCGGTTTTACTGGGTAGGAGTACAAGCAAAAGAACTTGATTAATTTGGTAATATTACCCATTATCGATTAACTGATAGCTTAATTCCAAAGTAATATACTCACAAAGAGGACCAAAGTTCAATCCAAGAACAAGTTGGAGAGAAACGGTCAAACAAGACTCATCCCGAGGAGGAAATATCTCAACTGGGGAAATTCTATCCAGATAATAAACTGGGAGGAAACTGAATCAAAATTATCCACGAGAAACAAACTCAGTGGGGAATTAGAAAGGATTAACACTTTCCGCTTAATAGTTGACACTCTAAACTTGAGAGGAAGACAACACACACACTCTGTGGGAAAATCCACCCCAAAGAGCAGGGAACAACAAAAAATGCAAGAATGCAAGTAAACAATGACATGCTTATGCGTATGAATATGTGCATGAATATGCGTATGAATATGCTGACAAAACAGACATAAAGATACGAAACGGTTGACATGAACACCACAACAACCAGATACTCGGCTAATCCCAAGGCAACAATGCAAGGAATCATGCTGGAGATTCAATTTGACATCCTGCAGGGGAATATCAAAAGCCATCAAAGGAATAAAATCCTACTACAAGGCTTAACTCAATGATGAGAAAACATTTGCTAGGGATCCAATCCACAAAGCAATCTTCGAGAAACACTAACAAAATCTTCCATTCTTTGGGGAAAGAGGGAAATGTCCCTGCTAACACTGATGGAACAAATATCTTCATAACTCCGTTTGGGGAAACAAGATAAAGATCTATTAGTGATGCAAATAAAGCATAATCCATTTGATCATCAAACATCAGTTCTGCATAGGGATATCACCCCACTGAGAAAAGGTAAAAATCTGCTGAGGATGGGGAAAAGCTTCCAAAATCCTCTCTAGGAACAAAGGAAATCTCGATAAAAATCAAATTTTTGCGAAGAATAACTGTCATATCACTCCTGCTTCACTTGGGGATAAAGTGCAAGACCTGCTGAAAATCACATGGGAACCTGTTGGAAACCAACATACGCAGACCTACTGGGGATCCACATGGGGATATCAGAAGTTAACATCATAGCCAAAACACAGTTACGAGGGATTTTAAATCAATACCCACCATCAGGTAAAAGAAAACCTCCAAACTGACTGCTATATCAATACTTCTATTCAAGGATGCAATCAACTCCAGCTAAGGAACAAGAACTCGACTGAGGATTTCCAATGCTTCTCAAATTAGAGATAACTTGCTGAAGAAGAGATCAAAACTCAGCTAGAGATTCCTAAGAACATCCCTTCCAACAATTCTTCTGGGTAAGACATTGGAACTCAAATACAATCTCCGTTCATGCTTATTGTTGGGGAACAAAACATCATTAACATCAACCTGCCAAGACTATTCAGGAACGTTGCATGGACACAACGGAATCAAACCCTGCTTTGGGAGAGACAAGTTACACACATCCAGACTTTATCATCCTTGGAATCACTATTGATATCCTTTCTTTGTTCACATATGTCAAAAGAAAATGTTTTTATAATCTTCAAAGGTTAAATTTATTAAATTTGTTTCAAAAATCATCATCAACAATAAATTGAAATTTTGTAAACAAAAACAAATATAAAGAGTTGCAAACAATTGGATAAAAGCTCAAATTCATTGATAAAATGGTAGTCAGCAAATGGCATGACTCCATGGATCATTACAAGTTTGAAAAATGGTAAATACATGGAAAAGGGCTACATTGAAATACAATGATCACTATTCTCCCTATCAACTTTGAACTCCACTGTGTCCAAAACTTCAGTCAAGGATGAGTGAATAAGAATCTTTGATGGGAAATTCTTCTGAGGGATAGAATCTGAAATCCTCGGTCGTTACAAGTGCTCCAGTCTGTCGACGCAGTTACTTGCCATGATCCATAACTTTTGCCTAGATTGCCTTTTCGGGTTTTCAATCTACCAGGATAATTATTTCTGTTTATGTCTCTAATTTTTGCCTGGACCGCCCTTTCGGGTTTTCAATCCACCGAGACGCTCATTTTTGCCTAAGCCGCCCTTTCGGGTTTTCAACTTAGCGAGCTGTTCTTTTATTTTTATTTTATTTTTTTTAGGCGAAGTATTTCTTGACTGCATCCGCATTCACAAGGCGAGTGATCTCCTCACCATCCATAGTTGCAAGAATTAATGAACCGCCAGAGAAGGCTTTCTTGACAACATATGGGCCATCATAGTTCGGAGTCCACTTGCCCCGAGAATCTTTAATGAAAGACTGAATCTTTTTGAGCACGAGGTCGCCTTCTCTGAATACACGAGGTTTGACCTTCTTGTCAAAAGCTTTCTTCATTCTTTGCTGGTATAACCGACCATGACACAAAGTTGTTATTCTCTTTTCCTCAATCAAATTCAACTGATCAAATTTACTCTGACACCATTCAGCCTCAGTCAACTTGGCTTCCATCAGAACTCTCATTGATAGGATCTCAACTTCGACAGGGAGTACTACTTCTGTACCATAAACAAGTGAGAAAGGGGTTGCCCCTGTTGAAGTGCGGACAAATGTACGATACCCATGCAAAGCAAAAGGGAGCATCTCATGCCAGTCCTTGTATGTCACAACCATCTTTTGAATGATCTTCTTGATGTTCTTATTCGCAGCTTCAACAACCCCATTCATCTTCGGTCTATAGGGAGAAGAATTATGGTGTTGAATCTTGAATTCTTCACAAAGCTCTTTCATCATCTTATTATTCAAGTTCGAACCATTATCAGTAATGATTCTATTCGGAACACCATATCTGCAGATAATGTTATTCTTGATAAATCGAACCACAACTTGCTTGGTCACATTAACATACGATGCCGCTTCCACCCACTTGGTGAAGTAATCAATTTCCACAAGAATAAAACGATGTCCATTCGAAGCCTTGGGTTCAATCATACCAATCATATCAATTCCCCACATAGAAAAAGGCCATGGGGAAGAAATCACATTGAGATAAGCTGGTGGCACATGAATCTTATCAACATATACTTGACACTTATGACACTTTTTCACATACTTGCAACAATCAGATTCCATTGTCAGCCAATAGTAACATGCTCTCAACATCTTTTTAGCCATTGCATGCCCATTAGCATGAGTGCCAAAAGATCCTTCATGAATTTCTTTCATTAACATGTCTGCTTCGTGTCTATCCACGCATCTGAGCAAGACCATGTCAAAATTTCTCTTATAAAGCACATTTCCATTCAGGAAGAAATTGCCTACCAATCTCCTTAAAGTCCTCTTATCTTTATCGGTTGCCCCAAGTGGGTATTCCTGACTCTGGAGAAAACATTTAATATCATGATACCAAGGCTTGTCATCATGGACCTCTTCAACTGCAAACACATGAGCTGGTCTTTCAAGTCGCATCACTCTGATCATGGGAACATCATTCCACTGGTGCACCTTTATCATAGAAGCTATAGTTGCTAAAGCATATGCCATCTGATTCTCATCACGAGGAACATAATGAAACTCAACTTTAGTGAAAAAAGTTGATATCTTCCTGGCATAATCTCTATAAGGGATCAAGTGGGGTTGATGAGTTACCCACGTACCCTGGATCTGATTGATTACCAAGGCAGAATCTCCATACACATCAAGATGCTTAATCCTTAGATCAATAGCTTCCTCAAGACCCATAATATAGGCTTCATACTCAGCTTCATTATTGGTACAAGGAAAAGTCAACCTCGCAGCAAAAGGAATATGTGAACCATGGGGAGTAATGATCATTGCTCCAATTCCTCTTCCGCGTGCATTTACAGTACCGTCAAAAACTAAACCCCATCGAGATCCAGGCTCCGGCCCTTCCTCAATTAAAGGTTCATCACAATCTTTCATTTTCAGGTACATCACATCCTCATCTGGAAAATCAAACTTGATAGGCTGGTAATTATCAATCGGTTGATGTGCCAAATGGTCAGCCAAGATACTACCTTTTATAGCTTTCTGAGCTCGGTACTCGATATCATATTCTGATAACAACATTTGCCAACGAGCAATCCTCCCAGTCAAAGCAGACTTTTCAAATATATACTTGATTGGATCCATTTTAGAGATCAACCAAGTTGTATGATTCAGCATATACTGACGAAGACGCTTTGCAGCCCAAGCTAAGGCACAACAAGTTTTTTCAAGCATGGAGTACCGAGACTCACAATCAGTGAATTTCTTACTCAAGTAGTAAATTGCATATTCTTTTCTTCCAGCTTCATCTTGCTGACCAAGCACACAACCCATGGAATCTTCCAACACAGTCAAGTACATGATCATCGGTCTACCTTCCACAGGAGGAGACAAGATAGGAGGTTCAAGAAGATATTCCTTGATACTTTCAAACTCCTTCTGACAATCATCTGTCCAGACACAACCTTTGTCTTTTCGAAGCAACTTGAAAATCGGAGCACATGTGGCAGTCATGTGAGAGATAAACCTCGAAATATAATTCAAACGGCCCAAGAATCCTCTTACTTGCTTTTCAGTTCTTGGAGCAGGCATTTCCTGAATAGCTTTCACTTTATCAGGATCAACTTCAATGCCTCTTTGGCTGACAATGAAACCTAATAACTTCCCAGAACGTACACCAAATGTGCACTTATTCGGATTCAAACGAAGCTTAAACTTCCTTAACCTCTGAAACAACTTCAGCAAATGTTCAACATGATCCTCTTCAGTCCTCGACTTAGCGATCATATCATCAGCATATACCTCAATTTCTTTGTGCATCATATCATGGAAAAGTGTAGTCATAGCTCTTTGGTATGTCGCACCAGCATTCTTCAATCCAAAGGGCATCACTCTATAGCAGAATGTTCCCCATGGTGTAATAAATGTGGTCTTTTCCATGTCCTCGGGTGCCATCTTTATTTGATTATAGCCGGAAAATCCGTCCATAAAAGAGAACACATCAAACTTAGTCGTATTATCTACCAACATATCAATGTGTGGCAATGGAAAATCATCTTTTGGACTGGCTTTGTTCAAATCTCTGTAATCAACGCACATTCGGACTTTTCCGTCTTTCTTTGGAACAGGAACAATATTGGCCACCCATTGAGGATAATTTGACGTCACAAGAAATCCTGCATCAATCTGCTTTTGAACCTCCTCTTTGATCTTTACTACCATATCAGGATGAGTTTTTCTCAACTTTTGCTTCACAGGTGGACATTCAGGCTTCAACGGCAATCTATGTTCCACAATATCAGTATCAAGACCTGGCATGTCTTGATAAGACCAAGCAAATACATCAACATACTCTCTAAGAAGCTCTACAATCCTCTTCTTAACATCAGGACCAAGTAATGCTCCAACTTTGACTTCTTTCTTATCATCTTCAGAACCCAAGTTGACCATCTCTATAGACTCTCCATGAGGCTGAATAACTTTCTCCTCGTGCTCAAGCAACCGAGAAATCTTGTCAGGAATCTCTTCAACATCCTCTTCCTCAGCTTCAAACACATGGAATTCAAAGTTGGGAGAAGGCATAGGATCATTGTTTTCAATGGGTTTATCAATCAATCTGCACAATGATTTTATTTTTATTTTAGAGTATGAACAAAAGTGCAAACATTATGCAGATAAACAATTATTATTATTTTGGGTTTTTTATGTTACCATTTTTCAGAATAAAGCAAAAAGGAAAAACACATATGGAAATCAAAATAGCATTTTATTGATGATGATAAAATTTGAAACAAAGCCCGACAAACATCACTTTCACCTTGGGCAGAGTGAAAGGATCTTTTGAAAGAAAATAAAACAAATTACTTTGAAGCATGAACAATAAAAGGAACATCAACAGCAATCCAGTTCTGGCAAATCTTTCTGTGCGTAACAAAGTTAGGCATTTCTTCATCTTCATCATCTTCAATGATGGCAGCAGCGGAATGATCGTTGATAAATCCAGCGCTTCGGAAACCTTCCTGAATAGTCTTCGGGTCTTTGAGAACCACACCTGGTGCAAAGCCGATACCAAAACCTTCCTTGTTGTCAACAGCATCAATAACTCGTCCCCAACCATCAGACTGACCAGTTTCAAGCACGCGCAGAGCGTCCTTGAGAGAAGACGTAGGCATGGCATTCTTCTTAGCAACATTATCCACAATAGAAAGAGCTTGAAACAAAGTTCCCACCTCTTCTTCAGCATCAATATAGGAGAAAGATGACAAATTTCTCACAAGCATCGCCCTTTCACCTCCAATGGTCACCAATTTTCCCTCTTTCACAAACATCAACTTCTGATGAAGAGTGGATGTCACAACTCCTGCCTCATGAATCCAGGGTCTTCCGAGGAGACAACTGTAAGCGGGACGTATATCCATTACTTGAAAAGTGATTTGGAATATAAACGGTCCAATAAGAATAGGAAGATCCACTTCACCAATCACTGTCTTCTTCAACCCGTCAAACGCTTTCACAATAATCCCACTATGCCTCATGGGAGCACCTTGATACGCAAGCTTTGACAAAGTCGACTTCGGCATCACGTTCAGAGAAGATCCAGTATCAACTAGCACCTTGGACATAGCATCTTCCTGACAGTTTACTGAAATATGCAAGCCAAGTTATGATTCCTTCCTTCTTCAGGAAAATCATCATCACAGAAACTTAAATTGTTGCACGATGTGATATTAGCCACAATACTATCAAACTGGTCAACAGTCACATCATGCTCAACATAAGCTTAATCAATAATCTTCTGCAAAGACTGCCTATGAGCCTCAGAGCACATCAAGAGTGATAAAACTGATATCTTCGACGGAGTATGCAACAACTGCTCAGTAACGTTGTACTCGCTTTTCTTTATCAATTTCAACACCTCATCTTCACTATCACCAAGTTGGCCTGATCGGTCAACAGCATCCATAATCTGTTTACTCACACTTTTATCTTCAACTCTCTTCGGAGGGTCTGAAGCATACACTCTACCACTTCGAGTAACCTTTGTCACATCAGCAATGCTAACCACAGACTTTAGAGAAGGAATAGGAACTTCCCTACCATTTTCTATAATCGTAGCATTATACCGGTACGGAACAGCTTTATCAGACTCATATGGCATTGGACCAGGCAAATTGATCACCAATGGAGTAACAGCATATTTACGGCTATCAAAATAAATAACCACCCTCTCAGGAACAAATCTCTCAGGAATATTGAACTGAGGCATAATAACATTCACTTCATTTTTATACTCATCTCTTTTTGCTGTCACTTCAATCAACTTATCATCCATCATCTTTTGAATGTCTCTCTTAACAATCACGCAACCACGAGGATTCACCGAGCAGATGCAACATCCAGCATAATCATGATCAATATCGTGATATTCACTTAAGAAAGCATGCATCTCAACCAAAGACCTTCGAATATGACGGACCTCATAGATCTTGAACAAACCAGGACAACCATCAACCATATTCACAGACGCATTACCATGCTTCGGCAGCGGATTTGTCTTCACATTTGGATTAACATCATTGAAAAACAGAACATTGTTCCTCATCAATTTCTGTACTTCAAACTTCAACGGATAACAGTTCTCAACATCGTGCCCCGGGGCACCTTGATGAAAAGCACAGCGAGCCTCTGGCTTATACCACCATGGGATAGTCTCTAGAACTGGAGGTGGAGAACGTGTTTGCACAAGATTCTTTGCGATCAAAGATGGAAGCAAGTCCGCATACAACATCGGAATAGGATCAAAACTCGGCTTAGCCCGAACCTGTTGATTACCACCTTGTTGCATAGAAGGTTGTTGATAACGATACTGGTACTTTGGAGCTATTGGCACAGTTGGAGCCACATTAATCATCGGGGTTATAGAAGCTACATGCTGCGGATGGAAATTCCCACGACCGTGAGGTCTTCTGTAACTTTCACGAGACACAGTATTAGTCTCACCTTCTTTCTTTTTTCCAAAGTTAAACCTTCTAGAGCTTGAGCCATTACTATTCTCTTGATTTAACCGTCCCTCACGGACACCTTCTTCTAAACGCATCCCCATACTCACCATTTCAGTGAAATCAGAAGGAGCGCTTGCTATCATCCTCTCATAATAAAAAGAACCTAAAGTCTTCAAGAAGAGCTTCGTCATTTCTTTCTCTTCCACGGGAGGCACAATCTGAGCTGCTAGCTCGCGCCATCTTTGCGCATATTCTTTGAAAGTCTCTTTGTCTTTCTAGGACATAGCATGAAGTTGATCTCTATCTGGTGCCATATCAACGTTATACTTGTATTACCTCACAAAAGCTTCTCCCAAATCATTGAAAGTCTTGATTTGGCTATTATCCAAACTCATATACCATCTCATGGCTGCACCGGTCAAACTATCCTGGAAATAGTGAATCAGCAGCTTATCATTATCTGTCTGAGCAAACATCTTTCTAGCATACATAGTCAAATGACTCAACGGACAAGTGTTGCCTTTATACTTCTCAAACTTAGGAAACTTGAATTTGTACGGAACTCTAACATTAGGGACCAGACAAAGATCATAAGCATCTTTTCCGAACAAATCCTTATGCTTCAAGGCTCTCATTTCCTTCTGTATCTCAGCAAAGCATCCTTGGAAATCATCAAGTCTTTCGATCACTTCAGCACCTTCACTGGGCTCAGCATGGTAAATCATTTCATCATGGTGCGGAATAGTGTGCATCACGAGCGGTGCAGTAGTCATAACTGGAGGAAGAGTATTCATCACTGGTGGGAGAGTATTAAATGCAGCAGTCTCAGGAGGAGGAGGATGATAACCAGCAGGAATGAAATCAACCGGCATGCCCCAAGGTGTGCTAGAAGGCATACGATAGCGAGGAGAGATGACAGTTTCAACAGGGATTGATGCAGTAACAATCTCGGAGATGACGGTATTCTGAACAGGAGAATTAGGAGGAGGTTGTTGATTCTGAGCAGCCACCAAACCTTCCATCATGGCAGAAACTCTTTCCAAGCTTTCCTTCAGATATGTAATCTCCTCGCGCAGCTCGCGATTTTCTTGTTGTAGGGTTTCCATCATCTTCTTCCGATTAGCTCGAGTATCAAATCGGTGAGTCGGCTTGACAGGAGAACTGAATGAAGACCAAGAAACAACATAAGATCCCTGGAGAACACTCAAAAAGCAAGACAAATGCGGGTTTGATGCATGGTATGCGTATGCAAATGCAAAGATTTCAAAGGACTATAAGATAACTTGCAATATTCATAAAGAAACGCTTTTTGAAGTACTTAAAAAAACTCATTCTCATTAAAATCAAAGTAAGGATTACAAGTGAAGTACAAGCCTCAACAATCCTAATACATGAGAGAAAAAAGTAAACTAGGCCTAGGGAATCATATCCGAAGAAGATCCGAATCCTGACTGATACTTCATGCGAATCCTCTTAATCTCTTTCTTGTACCGATCTTCCATGTCTTCCTTATCCTTCACCAACTTGTCAACAATGGCCTTCCAAGCACCGGATGTAGGAGGAATGGTAGATGGAGTATTAGAGGAAGATAAATCCTCTCTTGGCCTCTTCGTAACACGCCGCTCAAGTAACTCAATGAGATCATCCTTCTCCTTCAGTTGCTCTTGCATCATAGTCTTCTCAAGTAACCATTCTTCTTTCTCTTTCTTCATCTTGTCCAACTCTTCTTGAAGAGCCACTTTCTCATCAACGGGAGGAAGAAAATCGGACAATGGTAATATAGGAAACAAAGGCTCCTCAGGTGGATAAGGCATCTTGAGCTTGGAAGCCCTAGATCGAACCCACTGGATGTAACATTCGGAAGGAGCAAGGTGTTGTCTTCCCAATTGACCTTTCTCTTTCCGATGAACCGCATGCCAAGAATGAGCAATCCTTTTCTTCATTTCTACGTGATCCGCACCATTAAGAAAGAAGAAACGGGATAAGGAAAGATTGTTTGGTATGTCCTTCAAACAATATCCCAACTGTCGCCTAGCAAGAATAGGGTTGTAACTAATTCCCCCACGTGTACCAAGAAGAGGTACATTAGGAAATTCTCCACAACTATCAATAAGCACTCCAGTATCGTAATGAGAACAATACCATGTCATATCCTTATGAGAAAGTGACTTCATCCTTTGAGACCATCTTCGATTCTCTCTATTATCCTTGAAGACATCAGAATTTGGTAGGTGCGAAATAAACCACCTATAGAGAAGAGGCACAACACACAATCTCTCCATCACCTTTGGAGGTCCTATAATGAAAAGCATGATACATATCTCCAAGCAAAGTAGGCACCGGATTCTTCTTCAAGAAAATCTGAATGGCATTCTCATCCACAATACCATCTAAGTTAGGAAACAAGACAATCCCATAAATGAGCAAAGCAAGAATAGCCTCAAATGCATCCTTATGACCCAAAGTAAGTGAAGTAGAAGTTTTCCCCATTAAGAACTTAGCATTAATACCACGAACACTCCCTTTTGGAAGAAACTTCCCATTAAGATCGGACTCCTTAAGAAAAAGGGCTTTGGCGATGACTTTGATAGTAAGCTCCTTCTCTAAACCACTGAAAAGAAATTCCTTGTCCAAAATAGGTAAACCTATCCAATGAGAGTACTCCTCCAAAGTCGGCACAAGCTGATAATCAGGAAAGGTGAAACAATGATGCAACGGATCATAGAACTGAGCTAAGGTAGGGAGAATCCCCTTTGGTACATCGGTATCCAACATAAACAAAAGCTTTCCATAACATTTCCGGAACTCCTGGGTATCAACCACCAATGCTCCTAGCCTTCTCAACTCCACTATATTAGGATTCTTGAAGGTGTACTTCTTTGTGTTCCTCCTTTCAAAATTCATAACCATAGACATCTGAAATTTTGCAAAAGTTCCTTATGAGTCCCTTGAAATCTCAAAAAACAATGCTCATGAATGCATGATGGCATGTATGCAACAACCACAAACAAGATCACGCAAAACACATGGGCTTAGGTTCCGAGTCACGAGCATGAAGTCAAGGTAACAGAACACCAATCCCACACAGGTAAGTACTAAGGTTTTGTCTTCATTGTACCTGCAGAAAACCAAAAGGGTGCTAAAAGAGGTGCCAGGAGTTAACAACCATCTTTAGAATATCATCGGTACGTTGGATTACTCCCCAACCGATAACATTCTTAAAATAGACCTCTTCCGAGTGTAGTATCGCGTGACAACCACCTTAGGTTTACACCTAGACAGTTTCCGCACTACGTTCCTAAATTGGCTTGGATGGGTTAAGGGTTCTACGGTCCTCAGTATGATCAGCTCAAGGTCAGAAAATAATGCCACGTATGATTACTCATCATGACATTAATAGTCCAAGAGATCCTAACCGAGTGGAGATTATCAAATTGATATAACTTTGGACTACTCCATCGCTTATCGCTTCGAATATCGCCGTCCTATCATAAGTTCATCTCAGATCCGGGTTAGAATCTATCTCACTCAGAGGATCACCAAAACCGAAACAGAACAACCAAAAAACAAACAAATCAAACCAAAGCAGTAAATAAATCAAAGTAGGCCGAATTCACTTAGAGATATTTCCCCAGCAGAGTCGCCACTTTTCTGTAACGGTAAAATCATGAGTGTAAGCTATTAGTTAACTTAACTCATGGTAAACAGAGTCGCCACCATGCTTTTATTTTATTCCAAGAGGAAAAGGGAAAAAGAGCGAATAAAACCTAATGAATCTAAAAGCAAGAAAGCTAAAGACACACATCAGAGAAACAGGTAAGGGGATAGGTTACACAATGGGAAGGATTTACGCACCCAAAATGTCTGTGGTACTCCACGGGAGCCCTTTGAGAAATTTACCGCTTTTGGTTTGAAAATGGTTTGTTTGAAAGAGATTGGAGAGATGAGAAGAGAATATATATTTTTTATATTTTTGTGTTTGAAGAGGTTTAACGCCTCATGCCTATGTACCCACAAAGTGCAATGCGAGATCAAAACCTCGTGGTTCGTGGTACAAAATTTGAAAGAAACAATGAGTTGAATTAATTTTAAAATGTAGAGATAAGTCGTCATTCCTTAGCGAATAATTCCGCTAGAAAGAATGAATCATATCTAAACATATGAAAAGAAAAGTGCACGAAGGCACAAAAACAATTGAGTGAGTTTTGAATTTTTTAAAGTCTTTGAGAAGAAAATTTCGATATGCTTATATGGATTAACATTTATTAAAAAAAATGGAATGAAAAGGTAAAATCGCTTGACCTAAGTCAAGGTTTGATTTATGAAAAAACATTTGAAGTTTGAAAAACAAAGAATGTTTTGAAAATAGGAAGAAGATTTGAAAATTTAAGAAGTGGGAGGAGATGAAGTGACTGTCCTAAGAAAATAAAATGAAGAGATAAGGGAAGAAAAATCTAACCAACTTGATGACATTCCAAATTATGAGCATAAGAATTCCATCCTTATAAGCTAGCAAATGGCCAAATAAAGGCTAAATCCAACTTTTTGAAGATCAAGGCAAAGGAGGTGTCCTAAGAATCTAAGTCCAAATCTCCACTCCAAATGCTAAGGATAGTAACCAATAGTCCTCAAATTAAAGTCACAAGTTTTTTAGAGGTTTAATCCTTTATTAATGTTTTTGTGTCCAAACGGACAAATAGAAAATCAATCAACAAATAATAAGAGCAAATAATAAACATGATATGGATGAGTAAAGCAAAATAGAATAAAGACAATGAAAATGCAAGAAATTAAATGTTAGTAACAAAAGAAATAAAAATGCAAGAATCTAAAATATTAATAGTAGTAATAGTATAATAATATTCATATAATAGTGGTATGGTGAACTTAATCAACCACAACCAAAAAGGAAAGTAACCAAAATCGAAGGCAACCGGATCCGCTTAGCATCTTACACTATAGCGATTAATCAAGGCAAACCGAACCGAATTCAATGAAATTTGAAAGGCGATTGGGAGACCCAAAGCACCTACGCATCAAAAATTCACAAGTCTCGATTCTTGAAGCAATATGATTAGCCACTTTGGGGTTACGCGATCAACAAGAGATCCGGTCCATGAAAGTGTAAGTACCCAATTAGATTTTTATTCCGAAGTCGGGACACATTTAGGTCTATGTTAAGCAATCGCCGAGTAATTTACGAAGTAATTACCCTACAAATGAGGCCGGCCACCACCAATTAAGGTGCATAATGTTAGTGCTAATGCATGCGAGATAAACGATATATAAATCGTTATCCGAACGCGATACCGCACAAAACTAAAGATGAATACCAAATTGAGCCGTACTTATGGTATTCTTCCATCCTTAAGTTCAATCACTCATCTTGGTGGATTCAAGCATGAAAATGTATCACTAATGCAAATTACCTTAAATGAATTGAATAATCCACTTAAAGGTAGTTTTGAATTAATGAACATTAACTACTCTAATCTACACCCAAAGTCCATTGAAATTAAGGAGGAATTACTCCCAAAAATGCTTCCCAAGGTAAAAATAAAAGGGAGGAAGAAAAAGATGAAAGAGGAACCAAAAGGGGGCTTGAAACAAGCCAAAAACAACATTCTGACTTGTGTTAACCGGTTAACCAATTGGTTAACCTGTTAACACAAGCAGGGTTTGGACAAATTGCGCTATTTTTAAACTGGTTAACCGGTTAACCAAATGGTTAACCGGTTAACGATGTACCAGATGCTGAAAAATGCAGAAAATTCAGCATGATCCATTTTTGAAACCTTTTCTCAAACATTGGATGATCATGATCTGAATTTGCACGAATTTTAAAACCAAAATACAGTGGAATCCCTGCAAGCAAACAACAAATAAAGATCTGAAGGATCTAGAAACAAAAGCACCAAAGATCTACATCTTGAATGTTGATGGTGAATATGGGTTTATGGAGGAAGATGAATTACCAAAAGCTTTTCTTCAAATTGAACCAACACAAGCTTAGATCTACTGAATTTGATGAGCAAAAGAATGAAAGGATGAAGGTCTAGCTCAAGTTAATCAAGAATTCAATGTGAATTCTTGATAACTTCAAAAGAAAGAAAGATGAGCTTTGTAGAATTTTGGTGTTGGGGGAGTATTTTGCAAGAGGTTTTGTGGCTATCAAAAGCTTGTGGAATGAATGAAATTGAGGTCCTATTTAAAGGCCTTAGGTATGGAAATTTGGTAGAATGGGGCTTGCTTTGGTAATTTGAATTTAGGTTTGGTAATTGGAATTTTGGTGGGAAATGGAAAAGAGTGGTGATTAGTGAGGGTTTATGGTAGGAAATGATCAAAGTGATGTAGAGAAATCAGAAACCAATGGATCTAGAATATTCCAATTAAATAAATGATCTAAGGGTGCTGAATTTGAATAAAAAATTCAAATTTCGCACTGGTTAACCGATTAACCATTTGGTTAACCGATTAACCATTTGGTTAACCGGTTAACCAAGCTGAATTTTGAATTTTTTTGTTCAAAAATAGCTGCTTGGTTGTTTCGGCCCGATTCTTGTGTACGTCGAAGAAATAAACATGTGAACCTTGGAGATCCTTTGAATGAATCAATTAACTTGGGAAATCCTTAATCTGATAATTTTGAATTATTTGCGGATCGTCTTCGACTTTTGTGAAATTTACTCGAGCTGCAGGACTGCTACTTTTTGACATTTTTATATGGTTCCTCTTCCTAAAAAAAAGTTAGCAAAAGGAAACAAAATATTTTTGGATTTTGATTAATGGTTAGTAAACACAATCAAATAAAACAATTAAAGACAATGGTGATCCCCTGCGAGGCATAGTCCTAACCCGAGAAGAACCGTGCAACCAGTGCGATCTTGTTTGTATGCAAAATGCAGATGAGATGCAAAGAAATCTTAGGGCAAAAATTAGGGTGTTACAGTTTGAGATGGTCTAAAAGGATGATGTCACTCTCTCATTCACATATTCACTGGTGTTCCCGATCTATGGAAAATGTCACTATCATTGACTGTTGTGGGGAATTCCCTAATGTGCCACTCCTTGGCATAAGAGAGGGCATTACTTACAACCCTTCTTTAGCTCTACGTCAATTTGGTTATGCCCGGAGTAATGGTCCTCATGACATGCTTATTCAAGGTATTATGTTTGATTACGACAACAATCTTTAAGGTTACCTTCAAAGGTTTATACGAGCTTGGAGTAAAGTGAACAAGGTTGATAGTAAGACTCTGGAACCAAAGTACTCAATTCCTATGGAACCTTACCTCAGATGGGTGTGGTCTCGTGCTCAGACTCTTATGATGCCATATCCTACTGTTCTACCAATTACTATGGAGCCTATTGCTGAATGAGATGTTCCTTATACCATCCTTCATCCAAATATGCCCACTGATTTGGAAGAGCTGCAGAAGTCCTGGATCCAACTGAAGGAGCAAAGAGTTACCTTTGAAGCTCAATTCAGGATTAGCCGAGAAAGAGTGTTGGAGCTGACAAAGCAACTTCACGAGGAGCGGAATCTCAACACAAAGAGGAAGCGTCCATGAGAGACTTAATTCTCAGATGTTTTATTTTCTTTATAAATTTTGTTTGTTTTAATTTGGAAACCCAAGGGGCAATAATATTTCAAGCCTGCTAATAAAAGTTTTGTTTTTGTTTGTTTTACAAAATTTAAATCCTACAGTCCTTGAAAACATTGCGTATGCATCTACATACCATATCATAGCATGACAGGTTTTCATAACAGGTTTCTTATATTCTCGCTGTTTATTTCATCAGAAATGACTTGAACAATCTGTCAAAGATCTTCAGGCTCAAAATGCCCAATTCCAAGAGATGATCCTGAAATTGTCCAAGGGACAAGAAGAGCTGAAAGCACTCCTGACCAAGAAGAAGAAGAAGAATACCAAGAAACCAGTTAGCTTCATCAGTTTGGGGAGAAGATTCAGAGCTCCAATCAAGACAGATGATGAGGTTGAAAACCCTGGAGATAAAGATTCTACAAAAGAGGAAGGAAGTCCACATGGTACTGCTGTGAATTCTGATTATGAGGAGAATTATTATCATGATTCAACTGGTGATGAGAAGTATAAGTTGCTGGAGGATCGTGTGAATGCTATGGAATTATAGAAGACTCATGGGTTGGATTTTGAAGATCTGAGTTTGATTTTGGGAGTTGTCATTCCTATTGGTTTCAAGGTTCCTACTTTTATGGTGTATGATGGTGTGTCATGTCCTAAGCTGCATCTGAGGTCTTATGTCCGGAGGATTCAGCCACATACTGCTGACAGGAAGCCGTGGATTCATTTCTTTCAAGAGAGTTTATCAGGAGCTCAATTGGAATGGTACTATCAATTGGAGAGTATCAATATTCGTACTTGGAATGATCTTGTTGAGGCCTTCTATAGGAAATATCAATATAACTCTGATTTAGCACCAACTCACATGCAACTCCAAAGCATGTCTATGGGTTCTAAAGAAAGTTTCAAGGAGTATTCCCAGAAATGGAGAGATCTTGCAAGCAGAGTTCAGCCTCCTTTGACTGACAGGGAATTGGTTGATATATTTATGAGTACATTATCTGGTCCTTTCTATAGTCATCTCATTGGAAGTTCATCATCTGGTTTCACTGAGCTGATAATGACTGGAGAACGTGTGGAGAGTGGAATACGAAGTGGTAAGATACATGTGGTTGCCTCTTCAAGTACTACCAAGAAGCCTTCTAATGGGAAGAAAGAATATAATGTTGTGTATGGCCACCAGGGTCGTAACAAGAATAATCAATCCTGCACCTACTTCACAAGATCAACAACAGAATAGTCAGCCTAAGCCTATGAGGCAATTTACAAAGATCAATATGTCATTGGCTTAGGCCCTGCAACACATGTTGAATGGAGAATTGATTACTTTGAGGGATCCTCCTCAAAATCTTAACACTACCTCTCCTCGTTTTAATCCCAATGCAAGATGTGTATATCACTCCAATTGCCCAGGCCATGATACTAATAACTGTTAGGCGTTGAAGAATAAGATCCAGGATATGATTGATGCTGGAGAAATTGAGTTTGATCCTCCCGAGACTCCTAATGTGATTACTGCTCCTATGCCTAAGCATGAGAAGACTGTTAATGTTGTTGATGATGTTTCTTATGTTTCTTCGGTGACTGATTTGACTACTCCTCTATCCTTCATTAAGAAGAAGCTATAGCAAGCCGGTTTATTTCTGGGTTGCAATGAAGACTATTTTTATTGTGCCTCTCAACCTAATGGTTGTTGGAAGCTAAAAGAAGGTATTCAGCGTTTAATGGACAACCGTACCATATTATTTGAGAAGACTCCTTCTATAGAGAGCTTATGTGAAGGCCTTTCCCAAGATCTGAAGCTTGAAGATGTGTCTGTGGTTACTAGTACTCCTGTGAAGATCACTTCCAAGGGTCCTGTGAGGATTACATCTAAAGGTCCTGTGAAGATTACTGCTGAGCCAAAGGTGGCTCCCCTGATTATTACTACTCCTGGTACGATTCTGTATTCTTCTGACAAGGCTATTCCTTGGAATTATGGGTCTGATGTTTACATCCATGGTATCAAGTAAGAGCCTCTAACCGATATACATGTTGCAGATACTAATCCTAATGTCGACAATATTGTTGGGACTAGTAAGGTTACTAGGAGTGGAAATATTTTCTCTCTAGAAGACACTTCAAAGACTGCTGTTGCTCCAGTTCATATCTCCAACCCTGGGCCAAGTATTGAAGCTCGAAGAAAACGACCATTGATTGGGCCTGTTCAGGTTGGAACACCAGTTTGTTGAAGATCTATCTAAGCAGATGAATGAAGTATTGAAGATCATCCGCAAGAGTGATTATAATGTTATTGAACAGTTGAGGCATACTCCCTCTAAAATCTCTATGTTGTCTTTGTTGATATGTTATGAAGCCCATGCCAAAGCTTTAGTGAAGTTCCTGAAGGCTGCTCATGTACCACATGAAATCTCTGTGGACCAGTTTGAGAATTGTGTTGCCAACTTGACTACTAGTAATAGCTTGGTCTTTTCTGATGTTGATCTAACTCCTGCCAAAAGAAACCACAATAGAGCTCTGCATGTCTCCATTGAGTGTAGGTGCACAACTCTGTCTCATGTTTTGGTGGGTAATGGTTCCTCTTTGAATGTGTTACCGAAGGATGTTCTGGACAAACTCAACTTTGAGGATATTGTGTTAAGACCCAATAACATGGTGGTGAAAGCCTTTGATGGATCAAGAATAATGGTGCATGTAGAAGTTGACCTCCCAATCAAAGTGGGTTCTTAAGTCTTTGATTCTACATTCTATGTGATGGATATTCGTCCTTCCTATTCTTGTCTGCTTGGGCGTCCTTGGATACATGGGGCAGGTGTTGTGACTTCCACTTTACACCAGAAGCTGAAATATCTAGTGAAGAGCAAGATTGCCACTGTTTATGGTGAGGAAGAGTATATGGTCAGTCATGTAAACAATTTAAAGTATGTTGAGATGGAGGGTGAATTTATTGAGACTCCTTGCCAAACATTTGAAGTGGTTCCTCAAGTTGTTCCTGCTGCTGAGTCCATCCCTGCTGCTAAATCAGTTCCTGTTGTTACTAGAGTACCTCCTAAAATGGCTTCTCTAAAAGATGCAAGAGCTGTAGTTGAAGAAGGTGGTTGTACTATTTGGGGTCAGCTTCCTGACATTACAAGTCTGACAAGTTTGATTTGGGTTTTACTGCAGAATCTCAGAAGGTTATTCGTCGTGATCGTGCTATTCGTATCACCAGAAAAGGAGTTCAGAGGAATCAAGTCAATGCTATGGAGGATTCTGATGAGGACTACAACTTGGATAGTTGGATCTTTCCTACCATTGGAAGGCTGAAGACGTTATTTCTATCTCCTTTAGCTAGGAGTGAATACTATTACTGTGTTGCTTATTTTTTAAGTTTGTAATTTTGAACAATTAAACTTTTAAGCCTTGTGCCTTACCCTGGGCACAATGGTATGCTTGTTAGGGATGTCATTTAATTTTCATATCTTCATTCAATAAAAATCAATGGACGTTTTTGCTTTCGTAAATATTGCGCTCTTTATCTTTCTTTTATTTCTCCTTTATCAAAAGTTATGCGTTCTTACACACACCCACGTCACTAAAATGCAGATCCTCGTCCACTCTGGATTCTGTTGATAACAATTCTGCTATTGCCAATTATAAGGTCGAGGATGGAAAGGAGGAAGATTGTGAAGTGCCTGTAGAGATTGCTAGGCTGTTACAACAAGAAAATAAAGTTATACAGCCACATTAAGAACCAATTGAAGTTGTGAATCTGGGAACTGAGAAAGACAGGAAAGATGTCAAGATATGAGCTGATTAGAAGACAATTTTAAGAACAAATTGATTCAGATGTTACATGACTATGTGGAGATCTTTTCTTGGTCTTATGAGGATATGCCAGGACTTGATACTGATATTGTGGTTCAGCGTCTGCCAATGAAGGAAGGTTGTCGTCCAATAAAGCATAAAGTTCGTCGTATGTGTCCTGAAATGTCAGAAAAGATTAAAGCAGAAGTGATGAAATAGTTTAATGCAGGGTTCCTAGCTGTTACTTCTTATCCTCAGTGGGTTGCAAATGTGGTACTGGTTCCTAAGAAAGATGGTAAAGTACGCATGTGTGTAGATTACAGGGATTTAAACAAAGCCAACTCCAAAGATGATTTTCCACTTCCACATATTGGTGTTCTGGTAGACAACACTGCTCACCATAAGGTATTCTCTTTTATGGATGGTTTCTCTAGTTACAATCAGATTAAAATGGCACCTGAAGGTAAGGAGAAGACTACGTTTGTTACACAGTGGGGCACCTTCTATTATAAGGTAATGCCATTTGGTTTGAAGAACGTTGGGGCAACATATAAACGTGTTATGGTAGCTTTGTTCCATGATATGATTCACCATGAGATAGAAGTATATGTTGATGATATGATAGTCAGATCTCAAACTGAAGAAGAACATCTTGATCATCTGCACAACTTGTTTGAGAGGTTGAAGAAGTACAAGTTGAGATTGAATCCAAAAAATGTACCTTTGGAGTTAGATCTGGAAAACTTTTGGGTTTCGTTGTCAGTGGTAAAGGTATTGAAGTTGAACCTGCAAAGGTAAAAGCTATACAAGAAATGCCCGCTCCCCGTACTGAGAAAGAAGTCATAGGTTTCTTGGGAAGCTTGAATTACATTGCAAGATTTATTTTCCAGTTAACCGCTACTTGTGAACCAATCTTCAAGTTATTGAAGAAAGATTAAGTAATGGAATGGAAAGACGAATTCCAGGTAGCTTTTGATGAGATCAAGAAGTACCTCCAAGAACCTCCAATAATGATGCCACCAGTTGAAGGAAGACCCTTGATTATGTACCTGACAGTATTAGACAATTCAATGAGGTGTGTGTTGGGGCAACATGACGAGTCTGGTCGAAAAGAGCAAACAATATACTACCTTAGCAAAAAGTTTACCGACTCTGAAACAAGATACTCACTGCTCGAGAAAACTTGATGCGTTTTGGCTTGGGTTGCTCGCCGACTAAGACAGTATATGTTGACTCATACCACTTTATTGATTTCAAAGATGGATCCTATCAAATACATATTTGAGAAACCTGCTCTCTCCGGACGAATAGCGAGATGGCAAATGATTTTAACAGAATATGAAATACAATATACTACTCATAAAGCTATTAAGGGAAGTGTGGTAGCTGATCATTTGGCTCATCAAAAAGTGGATGACTATCAGTGAATGAACTTTGAGTTTCCGGATGAAGATATTATGTTTGTCACTAAAGAACCTAGACAATATGAAGGACCTAAACATGGATCCTGGATGAAGATATTATGTTTGTCACTAAAGAACCTAGATATTATGCTTAAGATATTATGTTTGTCACTAAAGAACCTAGACAATTTGAATGTGTACGGAGATTCAGCCTTGGTAGTTAGTCATATTAAAGGTGAATGAGACATGAAACATCCAAATCTCATTCCTTACAGAGAGCATGTGTTGTCTTTAATCCCATACTTTGAAGAGATTACTTTTGGACATATTCCACGAGAAGAGAATCAGTTGGCAGGTGCTTTAGCCACTATGTCATCTATGTTTGAAATTAGTTGGGATGATGAAGCACCCAAAATTACTATTGATTGGTTAGATGAACCAACATACTGTTATGAGGTTGATACTGGAGGTGTGGAAGAAAATCCTTGGTTCCATGAAGTGAAAAGATATCTCGAAGCTCAGGAATATCTTGAAGGGGCATCTATGAATGACAAGAAGTTTCTGAGGAGATTTTCTGCCAAGTTTTTCCTGAGCAATAGAATTTTGTACAAGTGCAATCACAATTCAACTTTGCTTCGTTGTATGGACAAGAAGGAAGCAATGTAGATTATGGAAGACATGCATGATGGGATCTTTGGTACTCATTTTAGTGGGCATACAATGGCTAAGAATATTTTGAGAGAAGGTTACTATTAGTCTACCATGGAAGTTGATTGATATCAGCACTCCAAGACTTGTCATAAGTGTCAGATCTATGCTGATAAAGTACATATACCTCCAGTTCCAATGAATGTTTTGACTGCTCCTTGGCCTTTTGCCATGTGGGCATTGATATGATTGGTGAGATTTAACCTACTGTTTCCAATGGACATCGTTTCATCCTTGTTGTTATTGATTACTTCACGAAGTGGGTAGAGGCAGCTTCGTTTGCTTCAGTTACCAAGAATGTTGTGGCTCGATTCATCAAGCATAATCTTATATGTAGGTATGGCATCCCCGAAAGGGTTATTACAGACAATGGTACTAATCTGAACAATACTATGATTACTGACCTCTGCATGCAGTTAAGAATTAAGCATCACAATTCTTCTCCATATCGACCAAAGATGAATGGCGCAGTGGAAGCCGCCAATAAGAATATTAAGAAGATCTTGCAGAAGATGACAATTACGTATAAGGATTGGCATGAGATGTTACCATTTTCTCTTCATGGTTATCGTACCACGATACGTACTTCAACTGGGGCAACCCCATTCTCTCTTGTCTATGGTAAGGAAGCAATTTTACCCATTGAAGTCCAGATTCCTTCCTTGAGAATTATGAAGGATGCAGACTTGGATGAAGATGAATGGATTCAGACTCGACTTAACCAGATAAACTTGATTGATGAGAAGAGGCTGGCAACTGTTTGTCATGGTCAGATGTATCAGAAGTGTATGATTAAGGCCTTTAATAAGAAAATCAAGCAACAAGTATATCAGGCTGGAGACATGGTAATCAAGCGTATCGTATTACCACAGGGTGATCCTAGGGGCAAATGCACTCCCACATATGAAGGATGAACATCATCAATAACTTATTCTTGGGCTGCTATATCCCCCAAGGGTTACATATACCAAAATCTTGGATTGCTCTATCCTCCAGGAATACACATACCAATATCTTGGGCTGCTACATCCCTCAAGATTACATCCATCAACGTCTTGGGCTGCTATATCCCCCAGGGCCACGAAATACAAAATCTTAGGCTGCTACATCTCCTGATATTACATATATATCCATCTTGGGCTGCTATATCCCCCCAAGGGTTATCTCAAACAATATCTCGGGCTGCTATAAACACCCAAGATAATATCTTGGACTTCTCTATCCTCCATGATTACACATAAACAACATCTTGGAATGCTCTATCCTCCAGGATAACACCAAACAATCTTTTGGGCTGCTACATCCCCCAAGATTACATCATTTTACATTTTGGACTGCTTTATCCTCCAAGAGGTATATCTGAAGAACATTTTATTCCGAATGGCATCTTTAAGCTCATTCGAGCAATACAACCAACCAACAACATTATTATACGCACCAACGAGTGCAAATTTTTGGGTTTTAGTGTTTAATCCCCTTCAACCTTCAAGTCACGAATGACGTACATGCTAATCTAACTCCTCAGGTTTCAGAAAATTGAACAGGGGTAGCTGTTGTACCCCAAAATTTGCCCTCCCACATTCAAGACCATGTGTTTCAAGACGTCTCTTAATAGTCACAAGATTCTCAATTAGTCAAGAGGATTGAAGGTTTCACTAGACAAAGCCTCCTCCTAAACAATGAATCTTAGAGCTAGGGTTTTGAGTTTCCCCAATCAAAGTGGACTTCCAAGGCCTCAAGTAGACTTCATAACATCCTACATACCCTAAAGAATCCTCATGTCAAGTTTCAAATCTTTCCCAACATGTTTGGTCAGTCAGATGCTCAGATACTTAAAAGTCAATTAAGTTGGTAAAAAAGTCAATTGTGGTCAACTCAAAGTCAAACTTCAAGATTTTTGGTCAACATCAAGATTATGAGGTGAAATTCATCATTTGATCAAGGGTTGATCATGATTCATCAAAGAAACCTCAGATCATCAAGAATCAAGAAGTTTCTAAATTAGGGTTTTCATAGTAAAAGTCAACTGAACTTTGACCAGCCATAACTTTCACATACTTCATAAAAAATTACCCATCCAAAGCTCATTTGAAGGAAATTTAATTTTCTACAACTTTGTGTCTCACAAGACAAGCCTAAAAATGATTCATTTGGAAGGTATAAGCTAAAACATTATAGGTCCTTTTGAAAGTCAACAAAAAGTCAATTTTTTCCAAAGCTCATAGTTTTAAAATGGTACATGATATGGAGATGGGACCAAAATTTTTGGTTAGAGGACACTCTAAGCTTTCTAAAAAGTCCTAGAACACCTTCATGGAATTAAAATTGAGGAAGTTATGCATTGTCAAAGTTGGGAAATTTTCAAGGGGTGTATGAAGCAAAAAAAGGCCATAACTTCATTTTTTTTCAAATGGGCCCATAAAATTGCAACCCAAACTTGAAGATGAAGTCATACACGACCCAATGACCAATTATTCTGATTTTTATAATTTATTTTATATTATTTTGGATTTTAATTATTAAAATTCAATTTTAATAGAAATAAAATATGAAAATCAAATATTTGATCTCATAACTTATTTTGGGATCAAATATATGATATTTAAGGTGATTGCAATCATCCAAATTCGTGCAAGATCATTATGGTATGAGAATATTTGATTTTTGGACAAAAATAGTAAGGATGTTTCTTCACTCTCAAGTAAACTCAATCCATGCAACAAAAGCCCATAATTTGACCTAATTATCTTCATTATATATACATAAGCATAATACAATTGAAGGGGACGATTTTGCAGGCCAAAACACAGTGTTCATACTTCACATTTTGTATAAAAAAACGCATATACGGTTTTGGAGATTGAGGCATTTTCAAGACCTAACAAAGGTTGCAATCCATTCTAGGATGTTTATTGAACGAATCCTAACCATTAACATCATCCCATTTGCTCTCATATGCATAAACCGAATTTCAATAATCTTGTTTTTTTTTTTAATTTTTCGATTTTGTTTATTTAAGCATTGTTAACGAATTTTGACCTTATTTTGTTGTTTGTGATGATTCATAGATCGTTTCTGGACAAGTTTATTGAAGCTCCATGGCCAAACGCATAAACTTCCATGTTTAGGGTTCTTGAAATCGTGAATTGGGGACTCAATAAAAAGGCTATTTCAGACCAAATTAATGATATATTTGGACTTAATGGACTAACCTTGATCGATCTGGGTCATTAGGATTTGTTTATTGCTTGTATTCTTGATGTTCAACCTTGCAGGACTTATAGTGACGAAGAAGATCTGTCATTATAGCCTTTTGTGATGGACAAAGTGTCACTAAAAGCTAAACGGACGGCTGGAGGTTGAAGGTGGTGTTTGGCGCGTTCAAAATTTTAAATAATTGGTATCGTTCATATTGTTTTTGTTTCACAGGATTAACACGCCTGTGGCATAGCTCAGCTGGTTGAGTGCTTATTCCTTGGACATTCAGGGCCTGGGTTCGATTCCCAGGTCCCTTTGTTTTGTGTGTTTGTTTCCTTTTCTTATTTTCTTTGGTTTATTATTTCTTTAATTAATTTCTTAAATAAGAATTAATTAAAATCAATTAGCAATTAACTACTAGATTAATTCTCTATAAATATTTTCTTAAAAAAATAACTTCACTAATTATTCTTTTTTTTAATATGTAAGTTATTTGATTTTTTAATTGATAAATAATAATAATAATAATAATAATAATAATAGTTTTCTTATGTAAATTAGTTTTTATTAATTTGTAAATTAATTAGTAATTAGGTTAAGAGTTTTCTAAATAAACCCTAATTTTCTTACAAATCCTGATTTTTTCTAAACAAACCCTAGTTTTCTAAATGAACCCTGATTTTCTAAAAAAACGATTAATTATTTTTCTTAAGTTTGATTTATTTAGTTATTTTCTTATAGAATTGATAATTTATATTTTCTCTTTTATTTTCGATTATGTAATTGTTCCTTCTATGTAATAGTTCATTAGGTTTAATTTTCCACATTTTTATTTTCTGCCATCCCCCTTAAAAGGACTAATGTACCCCTCTCCCTAATGTAATAGCGTATGATCTTTATTTCCGCTTTTAAATTTCTGCAAGCAAAATGCGTTGTTAGTAACTTAGGGAGTGTAAAGACTGTATGCTTAATAAATTGGACCTAGCCCACTAAATTCAAGATAAATAATTAATATTAACACACGTAAGTTGATCTTCCTACGATCGCTATCTACACTTCCTAGGGTTCTCCTCTTAGTTGCCTTATAAATGGTCAGGTCCCTCGAAAGTGGGGGTGTCTTTAAAAGCAAAGTCCCTTAACAGATAAATCATCATAGTCCCTTCCAGTTTAAAAGATCATAGTCCCTTTGAGGTTGCCTACAATAATGATATTGTCCATTCGGTAAAAATGATGATAGTCCATTCAAATGGCTAAAGACACCCCTATAAGTTGCCTTCATTGACCATGCGATGACCCTACGCCTGTCCCTCAAACAAATCCAAGGTAATAACTACCTACTCCTTAATAGTAGGGACAGTCTTACTCTTGAAAGGAAATAAAAGAATACGAAAGACCAGTATAGGGTAGGTAGTTCTTAGTTACTTGCTCAAATTTCAAAATTCTTATTCACACCCCACTTTTTTCAAACAATTTTCAAACTTAAAAGCTTTGTATACATCCATACGAGGACCATTACAAAGACTTATGAAAATTTCTAAACACACATTACACATTTTTTTCAAACAAATAAGTAAGCTAAGTAACTAAGAGCCCATGGATAACCATGATATAAATGGTGCTTACACCTTCCCTTTATATAACCTACCCCCCGAACTTAGAATTTAAAAAAAAAGGTCTTTCATGTTCTTTTATACCCTTTCCTATTGGATAAAATAAAAGTCGATGGCGACTCTTGCTATCCGCAACATAAATAAAAAGTCAATTATCCCACCGTGTTACACCTGCCTTTTTGAGGGGCCTGTCGAGGAAGAAGATGAAGATGAAGATTGGGTAGAGGAGTAAATTTTGTTTATTGGCCTGTGTGACATTGTCATTTTGTTACCGACCTGTGTGTCGTTTGTTATTTTGTACTTGGGTGTAACCCATTTTGTAATTTTGGGCATAGTCTCCACCTTTTGTAATTTTAACGTCGGTCAGTTTCGGACGGCCAATCAAATGAAGTTTATATTTTTTGATGCGTTTTGCATGTTTCTAAGTGTTTATAGCCTTGAATTATTCGTTGCTCGACCTATTTGGCTCTACAGTTTACGGAACCGTCGAGGTTGCAGGATTTACTTCCACGGGGTGGCGGGATTAGAACCGCAATTGGGATCCTAATCCCGCGGCTTGGATTTTTTCATCGCGAGTTGGGTGTCTTGCCAGCTTGATACTGCGACAATGGAGCTCGTTTGAGGTGTCCTTGTCGGAGAGGTATCCTATCTGACTTTAAGGAATGTGGATCCGCCTTCCGATCAAGATGAGGAGTCGCGGTCATACCTCCCACGCTCCTACAGCCGCATTGTTATCCCTTTTCGGGTTTTAGTGGTGCGAGCAATATAGTTGTAATACTGCTTAAGTTTTTCGGTGTTCCATGGTCGAGCAAGTTCTTCACCGTGAAAATTTTCAAGGTAGTAGGCCCCGTTGTCTGTTTTGGCTAGAACACAGTATGGGCCTTCCCAGTTCGCGGCCAAATTGCCTTCTCGTAGGTTCTTCTGATTTCTCCGGAGGATGAGGCTATTGACCTAGAATTCTCGTTTGATGACTTTCGCATCATGGTGTAGACTAATATTTTGTTTTAATGATGCCTCACGAAGAGTTGCCTCAAATTGTATTTCCTCGATGAGGTCGAGCTCCGCCAGGAGGTCTTCGTTGTTCATTTCTTCTTATAGGGGAGCTTATGTTAATGGTGAGGGCTCTTTGATTTCTATCGGGATGACCGCCTCGGTCCCGTAAGCCAGTCGGAAAAGAGTCTCCTTGGTGATTAAGTGGGGGGTCATCCGGTAGGCATAGAGCATGTTGTGTAAATCTTAGACCCAAGCTCTTTTTGCTTTTCCCAATCTGTGTTTCAAGCCCCTTAGGACCACCATGTTGGCCATTTCCGCTTGGCCATTAATTTGGGGGTGTTTGACGGATGTGAATTGTTGTTTTATGTCCAATTTGGGGACGAAGTCTTGGAATTTTTTATCGGTGATTGTGTCCCATTGTTGGTGACGAGGGATTGAGGTACGCCGAATCGGGCGAGGATGTTCCTTTTGTAGAAGAAGAATATGTTTTGCACGGTGATCTTGGAGAGGGCTTCAGCCTCGATCCACTTTGTGAAGTAGTCGATGCTGACAATCAGATATTTGTTCAGATAAGATCCTTTCATGAAAGGGATGAGGATGTCTATACCTCACCATGCGAAAGGACACGGGGATGACAAAGCCTTAGGTTCATTGGGGGGAGTTAAGTGCATGTTCTCGTGTATTTGGCATTTGTCGCATCTCTTGACTTGTTCCTTCGCATCGTGTTGCGTCATCGGTCAGTAATAGCCTGCTTGTAAGGCCTTTCGTGCCAGGGACCTCCCCCCGAGGTGTTGGGCATTAATTCTTTCATGGATTTCCTTCAGGATGTCAGGGATCTTTGCCTCATCGACACACTTCAAGAGGGGGATGGAAAATCCCCGCTTGTAGAGTTTGCCTTCGACTAGGATGTAAGAGCATGCTCTCCTTTTGGTTGTAGAGGCATCCTTCTTATCGGCGGGTAGCTCACCCCTTGGGTGAGGTAGTTATAGATCAAGGTCATCCAACAGTTGGCTTCGCCGATGGCGTTTCGTCAAGGGGTGTGGTCGACTTTTCGATGCTTGGGCGGGGGAGAATATCTTGGATCATGGACTTATTGTTTCCCCTCTTCTAGGTGCTTGTCAGCTTTGATAGTACGTATTCATGTGTATTGTGCTCTCGGGGGACGTGTTGGACTTCCCATGAGTCAAATTTCTCATCTTCTCTCTGACGAGGGTCATGTACTCGATGAGGTTGTCGTTCTTGGCCTAGTATTCCCCTTGTACTTGAGATGCGACGAGTTCGAAGTCTATTAAGATCTTTACTTCCTTTGCCCCGAGGTCTTCAGCCAATCTTAATCTCGCAAGGAACACCTCGTACTCGGTCTGGTTGTTCGAGGTTGGAAAGGCTAGGGTCAATGAAACTTCAATCAAGATGCCATATTCGTTCTCAAGGATGATGCCTGCCCCACTGACAATTGAGTTGGATGCTCCGTCCACAAAGATTGTCAATTTGTAGGCGCCGCTCATTGGAATCAATTTGTGGGTCATTTTCGCGACAAAGTCATCCAAAACTTGTGCCTTAAGGGCCTTTCTGCTCTCGTATTAGATGTCAAACTCTGATAGTTCTAGGGATAACTTAATCATCATACCTGCCATGTATGGGCGTCCGAGTAGCTGCTTTATGGACTGATCTGTTTGCACCTTAATCGTATAGGTGAGGAATTACTGTTGCAACCTCCTCGCCGCGTTTATTAGGGCCAACACGACCTTCTCGGTTTATTGGTATCTAAGCTCGGGACCCTGTAGGGCTTTGCTCATGAAGTAGATGGGTTTCTGCATGTCGGTCGTTTCGGGGATGAGGGTTGCGCTGACCGCCTCATTGTCCACAGATAGATATAGGTAGAGTGTCTCCTTTTCCTGAGGTATGGAAAGGACCATCGGTTCAGAGAGGGCCCTTTTAAGGTGGATCAGGGCCTACATGCACTCTTCGGTCCATTCGAAGGCTACCTCTTTTCGTAGTAACTTAAAGAATGGAAGTGCGTGTTGCGCAAATTTGGCGACAAAATGAGATAACAAGGTGAGCATCCCATTGAGGGACTGGATGAACTTTTTTGATCTCGGGGTCAGGAGAATTCCTGACATTTGTTGGGGTTGGCTTCGATTCCTCGTTCAGTGAGGTAAAAGCCGAGGAACTTCCCTGTTCGGACCCCGAATGCGCACTTCTCTGGATTGAACCTTGTTTTGCATTTTCTCGCTTGTTCGGAAACCTTTCTGATGTGGAGGGCATGGTCAGGTTCCTCATGGGACTTCATGATCATGTATTCCATGTAAACCTCGAGCATGTCCTCGATCTCTGCTTGGAAGCCTTGTTCATCATGAGTTGGTATGTGGCTCTGGTGTTCTTCAGCCCGAAAGGAATGACATTATATAAATAATTTCCTGACTCAGTTATGAAGGTTGTGTTTCTCCTATCTGTCCCCGACATGGGAATTTGATTGTATCCACTCTAAGCGTCCATGAAGGATAGAAGTTTGAAACCTGCAGAGTTGTCTACCAATTTGTCAATGTTAGGTAAACGAAAAACATCTTTGGGGCATGCCCTATTAAGATAGGTGTAATCAACACACATTCATTATTTTCCAATATTTCTTAACAAGAACTACATTAGATATCCAGGTTGTGTACTGGGTTTCAGAAATAAAAATTTCCTCTAAGAGGTATTTTACAGTCTGCTCGGCAGCCTCCTCTTTCTCGGGAGACTGCCTGTCTTTACGTTGTGCTACGACCCTAATGGCAGGATCTATAGCTAGCTTGTGGAAAGCGACCTCAGGGTCAAGTCTGGGCATCTCGGCGGCGCTCCATGCGAACAAATCAGCATTCTCTCTTAGGCAGGTTGCGAGTTTCTCCTTCGTCGGCAAGGGGAGACCGACACCGATCTTCACACTTTTGTTGGGGTTGTCGCTAATAGAGATGAGCTTGAACTCTCCGTATGGGATGGGCCGGATCGGATGAGCAGGTTTCTATTTGCCAGCGGGGGTCTGGATAATCTTTTCCCCTGTGTCGTCTTCATCGAGGCGGAAGTCGAGGTAAATAGAATTGATCAAAAGTGATGGCTTATGTTTTTCGACCCGTGGCTTTGTGTTTCCTCCCCGAGATCAAGGAAGTCTTTGGGCGCCACGCTGATCACGACTTGTCCTCTAAAAACTGCGTCAAAGCATCTCTTGGGCGCCTCGATGTCGATGTGTGGAGTTAGACTATGTGACCTAGCTTGGTGTAGTACTTCATATTCAGGTGGACTTTTGAGGGCACGATGGTTAGTTTGGCCAACGTTGGTCGACAAAGGATGCAGTTGTACAGAGATGAGCATTCTATCTCCAGGAATTGGACATGACTTCTCTGGCAGTCTCATTTTCCCCGAACACGATGAGGAGTTCCACGTAGCCCCATAACCTTATTATTGCCATGTTGAACCCCTGGAGGTCCGATCCAATGTATGGTGACATATTCTTCTCGTCGAGTTTGAGTGTTTTGAACAAGTGGGTGTACATGATGTCGACGAAGCTTCCCTGGTCGACCAGGATGCGAAAGACGTCGAAACGCGCCATTTTTGCCCTTATCGGCAGAGGGATTCTTGAGTTGGAGACCCTTCAGGGAGTTCTTCGAGGTAGAAGGAGATGGGGTTGGATTTTCCTCGAAATCTGGTCAGAGCCACTAGTTGGTCGGGGGTGGTCAGCAAACGTTCGTCGAATTTTCTTTTTACTGAAACTGCGGTGTTCTCGTTGTTCATCCTGCTACCAGAGATTATCAGGGTTGTAGGAAAGCTTTCCCAGGGGCTATGAGCTTCTAGGTAGATTTCCGTGAGCTCCCCGGGGATGTGGAAGTCATCTGGTTGGGATACGCAAAGGGCTACTAGAAAGGGGGAGTCTTCGGGCGGAGTATCTTCGCGGTCTCTCTTCGAGTTGTGGTCCTCATGTCGGGGAGGCTCGCTCCTCTTAGTGTACTATTTGAGGTGTCCTTCATTTATGAGTATTTCGATCACGTCCTTTTAGTGGAAGCAATCCTCCGTGACGTGCTTGTGACTTCTGTGAAACCGACAATATTTGGATTTGCCAGTGATGGGCTTGGGTGTTGTTGGTTTGGGGAAACGTACCATGTCATGATTGAATTATGAGTTGATGCACTCGGCGAGAATGCACTCGCGGGGAGCGGTAATCAAGTGTATTCGGAGAAGCTCCCAACTGGTCCCTTGCCTTTGCGGGGTTCGCGATGCTTGACAACTTTTTGCTTTTCCCCGATGCGACGAGAAGTAGTATATTCATCATACTTGGCAGTTTTAGTTTCGTCATGGTTGTGGTTGTTCCTGACATTGTGGGCAACTTGTTTCTTATCGTACCCGATGTACGCCTGTGCCTTGTGTAGAAGTTCATCCAACGAATGGGGAGGCTCAATCCCGACTACTCTATTGAGTTCACTACCGAGGAGTAGCCCCTTCTCGAGGAGGTATTTCTTCATGTAGTCGGACGTGTTCACCTCGACGACTTCTTGGTTGAAACTTTCAATAAGGAACACAATGTTTCGTTTTTCCCCTGGATGATGGCCTCGAGCGTGGCCTCCGACTTTGGGTGACGTCGGGATGCTGTGAAATGCCTTGTGAATGATGACCTCAAGCTTCTCCAGGAAGTGATGGATTCCAGAGCCAGACTTTTGTACCAGGCCATGACACCCTTTCTTAGTGTCGTTGAGAACAATCTGCACTTGACGGCACCTCTGACGTCGTTGCGGTAGTCGAGCATGGCATTTATATTATCAAGGTGGTCATCCGGGTCGGTAGTCCCATCGTACGTCGAGAGGTTTGAGGGTTTCTTCATGTCCGCAAGGAGTCGGGTCTCCATGATGACTTGAGAGTGTAGGAATCAGGGCCCCTCCTCATCGCTTCTCAAGGGTGAGGGAGGCTCATCGTTGGGGCGTTGGCCGCGACAGAGGGATCCTCTGGGTCGACTAGTGGTCTGCTCGGGACGCCTGTTGGCTTTGTTCTTCTTGGGATCTAGGGAGCGTTGTCCCTAGCAAGGAGGGGAGCGACCACGCTTCTTGATAGATTTTGGTTGAGTCCTCTCCAGGTGAGGTTCGCGGCCATGACCACGGGGAGATGAGCTGTGTGAACGTCGAGGTCTCCGCTAAGAAGAGTTGGTGTGAAGTTCGGATTCCAGTATGGCGATTCTCTCGTGTTATTGCAACAACATGAGGTTTTTTCGTTTGAGGGCTTGGACAATGACTATCATCACCGAGTCCCCATCAACTGGTACCAGAATGAGCTCGAAAGTGGCCGCTGTATGTTGCTGGGCAGGTTCTTTAGCAACTGGTTCAAGTGATGGGGTGGTAGTCTTCCCGTCCTTGGAGTCAACGTCTTGGACGACCTAGAGGCTATCGTAACCGACGACGGTGTAGTTGACAAAGCCAATCCATGGTTGTCACCGTGTTCGCTAATTATGTTGGTCGGTTGATGAAAGGGATTGAAGCTTTGGTCCTTCGTTTCAAGAAAGGCGGGGGAGCTGTGAAGTTCCCACAGACGGTGCCACTGATCTGACATGATCAGAAGGGATCTTTTAGACTAGCGCAACTTCTGTTGTCGGAGGAGAAAATGAGGGGTGTACCTGCAAGGTACTTCGATGCCAAAGTGATAATAGAGAACAAAGTGAGAGCAAGTACATAAAAGGTAAGTGAGAATAGAATACCTGACCCTATAGTGAAAGAGAGTATTTATAATGTGTCCCTAGCGTTGGATCAAGGTTCTCTTTATGAGTTGGATCAGCTAGGCCCACGATGGGGACTATCAGGGTCTGCGAAGAAGTAATTAAGACCTAACACACGATCTTTGCCCTGATCCAATTGTCCCGTGAATCTAGGTGAGATTATTGTGGGGAGGCAGTTGGCAGAGGAACTGGAGAGCACGTGGGGGAGAGGCTATCCTCACACCCATCAGTTAATGGGCCTTGGACTTTTGTCCACTAGATTGGGTCGTGTCTGGTGCCAGACCCAGTCCAGAACATGATACTTATCATAAAAATTAATATAAGGTATTCAAATAAAAATAAAAATAAAAATAAACACCAATTATGACATTCACAATCTATACGAAAAATAAAATAAAAATATTTTATTTATCATAGAAAATTAATTTATGTAAATTAGATAAATTTTAAAGATAATTTTACATATTTATATTTAATGTAATCGATCAATCTAATTCAAATTAATCCGTTATTTTTCAATTTAATTCAATTTTAGCTCTATCATAAAAATATAAAAATTTAATTCAAATAAATCTATATATTTTTGATCGATTTATACATTAAATTTTCTTAAAACAAATCAAATCGATCCGCTAACTTTTATATATGCGATCTCTCGAATAAGAGATTGGATCTGTAAAAAGAACAAGATATTTTAACTTAGAGATCTAAGTGAGGATCAAATGTATAAGATAAAAGTTACATATTGTTTGTTAACTATTGAGTCAAAATTTTAAAATTCATATGATTTTATATTTATAAGTATAATTTTGAGTTAAATTACATATAAAGTCAAATTTTATCGGAGATGGACCTTATTTTGCCCGATAGTGAGTTTTTGAGCTCAAACATAATCTAACATGATATCATCTAATTTGATTTGAATTTGAAGAAATTGACTATTATGATTTAATGGAGTAGTTTGTGCAGTTTGATACACATTTATAGACATAACACATTATTATAGTAAGTTAATATATTTATATTAGGATTAAATTGAAATGTTGAATTATATATGTATCATTGATTCTTTAAAACTTTGAATACTTGTGATATGTGGAAATTAATATCCATTAATATTATTATATGAAATAATTTCAGTTTCAAACGAAGAAATAAAACGGACCCTAATTGCTACGCAAAACCTTCCCACTATATTTGCTCTTAGTGGGAAATGTAACATTTCCACTCGCACGTTTGACCCCAAATTGAATTTAGGCAGAGTGCAAGTTCACCTTATTATGGTGCCATCATTGTTGCCATTCTTTAATTTGAACTTGAATCTTTAATTTTCATCTAGGTTTAACAAAAAAAAAAGTAAAATAAATAAATAAATTTTGACTAAATATTGAATTCTGATGATTACAAAATCTGAGTTTATTTTTTTTACCAATTAGGTTGGTTACCTTACATAATTTTCTTTACCTATGTTTTACCAATTATATGAGAAAATAAACTTTGCACCGACAATAAAAATTATTTTTACATCAATATTTATTACTATAAATTAGGTTTACATGGGAAAAGCTTATTATCAAATATTGATATAAAAAAGTTTGTTCAATCACTATTAATACTACTATCAAAAACTAATAACACGGGAAGATTCTAGATTCAAAATCACACTTGCCAAATAAAAATGACTATAATTAGCAAAATTTAAATTAATTTAAATATAAAAATACTTGTTTAATTATTTTGATTTCTATCTTATTTCATTTATTTAAGGAATTAGTTCCATAATTCAGATTTCAATTTTTTAATAGTGTTAACACGTTGGAACTAAAAACTGGCTGCGTTGTTAATTTTCCTTGCAAATATTTGAAAGGACCAAAATGTATATGATTTATTCGATGAATGAGTTAAAATAGAGGGATAAAAATGTAATTAGCGAAAAGATATAATAAATCCATGGCTTGTAAAACGTGGGTCCATAAGTTTTTGCTGGTCTTGAAAAACAAATATAAAGAAACAGAATACTTCTCACCTCACCTATCGCTTCCGTTTCATGCTTTTCAGTTTCTTTCCCACAGGCTCACCATTTTCGCAGAGCCTCTTTCGTCTTTCCCATAACACAAAGTTTTTACATTCACAATACGGTACACACCAAAACAAACGAAGATTCTCAATTCTCAAATGAGAAAACATGAGAAGGCCATTGAAACAACCACACAAGAATGAAGAAAGCCTTTTCGAAGAATTACCAGATGATGTCGTCGTCTTCATTCTCACCAAGCTCAGTTCAACCGCCTCTTCATCTTCCCATTTTCTCAACATTCTCTCAACGTAAGTTTCATCTTCATAGTCTTTCTCCCTTTCTCTTTCTCCTCAGAAAAATACGTTTATTCATTCATTTAACACCGTTAAATTAAATGAACAGATGCAAGAGATTCAAACAGTTAGGTCTTCATCCTTTGGTTTTATCCAAAGCTGGGTCGAAAGTTCTTTTTGTTCATCCCAAAAAATGGTGCGATAGCTCTCACCGTTTTCTTAAACGCTGTGTTGACGCCGGTAGCGTGGAGGCTTTTTATACTCTTGGAATGGTGAGTCACTTTTTTTTCTTCTCTCTTGCGTTGCGTTTTTTTCGGGAATGAAAAATAAATAATAAATACTTTTTTTTAATCTTTTTCTCTCGTCATAGATCCGATTTTATTGTCTTCAAAATCGAAAGAGTGGACTATCCCTAATTGCGAAGGCGGCAATGATGATGCACGCGCCGGCACTCTACTCACTCGCTGTGATTCAGTTCAACGGAAGCGGTGGCTCTAAGCATGACAAAGATCTACGCGCTGGAGCGGCACTCTCTGCACGCGCGTCGATGCTCGGCCACATCGACGCGCTTCGGGAGTTTGGCCATTGTCTTCAAGATGGTTACGGAGTGAAACAGAACGTTACCGAAGGACGACGGTTGTTGGTGCAGGCTAACATCAGAGAACTCTTGCTAGTGCTACGCGCTATTTCGGCTGAGTCGCCTTCACGTGCTGGTTTCTGTCAGGAAACGTTGCGGAGTCTGAAAAACATGGCTGTGCCGTTGATAAGCAATAACGATGAAAACGGTTACAACGTGACGGTGCCGGAGGTGCATCCGGTGAACTGGTTTTTGAGGCACTGGTTTGAGTCTGGGAGAGGCACTTTGGAGGAAGGATTGAGAGTGTGTTCTCATATTGGATGTGGCCGTGTGGAGATGCGGCCTCATGAGTTTCGGCGGTGTTCAGTTTGTGGTACGGTGAATTACTGCTCCCGTGGTTGTCAGTCACTCGATTGGAAACTGCGGCATAAAATGGAGTGTTCGCCGTTGGAAGGTGGGTGGTTTGAAGCAATTAATGGCGGCGGTGTTGATCCTTTAGTCGGTGGCGGCGGCGGAGATGAGAACAATGGGAATAACGTGGTGGTCTAGAATGGAGCAGTTGGTAAAGGATGGTAAAGGAAAAAAAAAAAAAAAAAGAGGTATTAAAGAAAATACTACAGCGGTATAATTCATGTATGTAAACACCTGATGGTGCAGTTTTTTATTTTATGTTTTACTTAAAATTAGCATTAATTGTTTGTAACAATTAAAAATTAGATGTTCTTGATTCAAAAACTTATTGGTTAGCGTCACAAATTAATTGCATTTTAAAGATAATCCTATGAAAATATTTAAAACTGAGTTTCGGTAGCGTTATTATGATGAAAAGAATAGGAGAATTCGGAATGAAAACGAAAAGGGAAGGTAAATGAATAATAGTACTTTAATAAGTTTTGGAAGTGAAGGGCATAAAGTGGGAAATCCAAAAGCATATTGGCGAATTGTGCTAGTTGTGTGACCCAATTTTATTCGTATCTAAATATAGTGGAGAGTGAGTACATCCATTAACTCATTTGTTTAAAGGTTTGTTATCAAAAAGAAATCTATGCCAAGTTAGGGGAAAGTTAGTGAATATTTGGCTCCTATGGTTCATGGCATTAGGGTGTGTGTGGTGGATGAGTAGCGTTCGTATAAGATAGCAAACCACAACTAGGGTTCTACCAGCAGTACCTTATTGGAGTGACGTGGGTACATCACGTTCATGACACTTTTTGGAAACGGGCTTGAACAAATATCGATGTTGTTAAAAAGCCCAGGCCCTAGTGTGATATTTTCAAGAAGAAAGTGGTAAGGCACATCACAATTGCAGTGCAGTGCGCAGGCTACATGTTAGTTACGTCACTGTTATTGTCGCTACACTGCAGAAGGAGCCTTTCGTATTCATGCATGACGAATTCGATGGTAACTTACTAATGCCTGAGGTCCACATCAATTGCATTTCAAAACTACTCTCATTATTTCTATATCTAATACATCTATTATTAAATATTATAATATCTTATTTGGATAATAAAAACAAATTCAAATTAAATTTATCAATATAGTCAATTTAAGAAAAAAATCAAATCCATTGAATCAGATCAAACCAATTTATTCTTTATCAATTTTGTTTGGGTTTTCATTTTGAATGGATTTTCTTAGGCTCGGACACTTTGCTTACACGTGAGCTTCTTCTTAATCAATTCACGGTGAAATAAGACTGTCCTTACATTGCATGCGAGTATCACGTTCTCTTCGTAACCAAATTTGTTCAAATTTGGTATCTCTCATTTTTCAATTTTTTTGGGTTACATTTGTGAGTCCAGTTTGCAATTTCAATTAATATCTTAACATATCAAAGATGTCAAATTATGAGATATTTGCAACTAATATAGATATACTGTATTTTGGTAAGCAAAATTCATTTATTTTACAATAAAATTAAAATATTCAAGTGTTTGAGTATTTTATGTTGGGAAAACTTCAATATTAAAGTTAATCGAATCAATATTGATGAACAAGAATCAATCATTTTGATTGATCATGTTTTTTATTTTTCACTCTTTACATAAGTGAAATAAGCATTCTTTGATCGTAAGATAATACTACACTACAAAGAGAAATGAAAGAAGAAAACAAGACAATTGAAAATAAGAAGAAAACAAGACAACTGAAAATAAGAGAAAATATAAATTCTGAAAGAAGAAAATTGTATAGTTATGCAAACGACATTTTAAGTGTTTGTTACAATGTATGTTAATCACAAATGTGATTTTGAAAACTACACAATGTTAGTACAATACTTCTTACAAATAAAATAGAGCTATTTTGTATTTATAGATGAGATTACTTACGCACCAAGTAATGTCCAACTAACTAACAAAAATTTGTCGAGGTTAACTCCTTCAACAACCACATGCTTCGACTAGATGTATTTGACGTTCTATCAAATACAATTAAAAGAGACTATGTATGATTCTTGTTGAACGCATGCTTATGATCGACACAAAGAATTACATATTTAACACACCACATAATTCATCGTGTCTAAGTTACCTACATTCATCATAGTACTCAATCTCTTAAGAAAAACTCGATGCATTACATTAAATGAAATTGATGTGCTCTTTCTTGGGAAGCCAAAATTTTCCTTACTCCCTACACATGTATCAAATGTAAGGGATCTTTCCCATTTTTTTCGTGATTATAGAGACACTAAGATTATAAGAAAAGAATACAAATGTATTAAGGATAATATGATGATGTGGTTCGTCACAACGAACTCTCTTTGAAATGCTTCGAATCCATCAACACCAGTCATGTACCTTGTTTGGAGAACGAAAAGGCAAATGATTTAGCAAAAAATGCTTCAAGCTATAAAACTTCCAAGGAAACATTAGAAGAGTTTATTGAAGTCAAAGATAAACTGGTTTCGGCTGAACTCTCCCCAATAACATCGTCAACAACAAAACTTACGGGGGGAAAAGAGTTTAGGGACATACCAAACTCAGAAAACTCAGAAATTTTTGAAGATTTTGAAATTTTAAAAGTTTTTGTCATTGACAATATGTCAGATAAGGATGGGCGAAAACCAATGGTAACATACTTAGAAAATCCCACAGGAACGGGCGATCTATAGATAAAGTATATGTTAGATGATAGGTGTTGCAACGCGAAAAACAACTGGCATAAAATAGAGTCGTCACCGAATGTTATTTATCCCAACAAGGAAAGTAAGCGTTTGAAGAAACCTCAAAAAGGGAAAGAACATGGTCTCGCAACCAAATCTGGGGTCCGGGAGTCGATTACGCCAAAGAAAGATATTAGCACCCCTCGCGTCCATTGTACTAAACGAGATTCACTGTTGTTGTTCTAATCAAAGGGTGTGTATATCTAAAGCCTACTTGCTAAGGGAAAAGGAAGAAAAAACAAAAGGAGTCACAATTTCTTTTTAAAGCAATGGATCCTTACGTAAGATGGAAATTTCAGTTTAGGTATCCTTTTGATACATTTTTATTTTTAAAGCAATGGATGCCTCAAAGATAGTTCGACTAAGATTTGTTAGATTATACATAATTTCAAAATATTTTTGGAAGACTTGGATTTCTTTGAGATGCGTACCCCTGGTCTTCAGAGTCATTTTCTGCAATTTAGGAAAATCAATAATTAAATTATGTAGCAAGGATGAGTTTTGTTGGTGGACTACTAACATAATAATAACTCCACCACTTGGTAAATTCTTGAGTACATTATAAAAAAGCTTTAAAATGAAAAGGATGTAAATTAGGCACTTTTTATTCGAAATGAGCCTAGTGGTCGTAGAATTCCTTCTCCGTTATATTACAAGTGCCCAGACAAACTTTGTTTATATGCTTGAAAAGGATGTTAGGTTGACATTGGATAAAACCAAATTATCTAGATATAAAGTTGGGTTGATAGACTATGAGTCCCAAGTCATCCATTTTACTAGCAACTTTGGTGGATAGCGTTGTAGAAGTAAAAAAGGTTTTTCGAATCTCGTTGGCCTTCCCTTGATGTTCAGGTGCAAAGGCATGAAACTCCCTCCTAAACCATTATGTGACATGAGTTTGACTTGCAAATGGAGCCATAGAGCAAGTAAATGTATGAAAATTTGCAAATATATGGAATTATTTGTAAACAACTATTTGGTCTTTAAGAACTAAATCAAGAGGGACCAGCAAGACAACCTTGGTATATTCTACTTGTCTATTCTAAACCCTTTCGAAGTAGTTATTCGGTACCATAAGTTGCAAGGAAGCTTCAGAAGTGGCATTTATCCAAAGTTGTAGGGGCTATACCTAGTTATTCATAAAGTGTGGCCATAATTAACTGACTCGAACAATTATTTTGTCCCTTATGAAGTTGGATCACCATAACTACATATTTCTTGTCAACCTGCATGAACTTTGAACAAAAAACAAAATGTGACAACCAAAGTGTCAAGAAAGCAATGTGTTCTTCATCCAACACTTTTCAGTATTAGTTTTGTATTGGTAAAAAATATAATGGGCGATGGTGATGGGCCTGACTGAGAAGCTGAAGTTATGGTTAACCTTCTGCTTAGGATTAAAAACCTCTCCAGTTGGTTTAAGGCCAATTATAGTTGCCATAATGAGCAATGTAGGCGTAATCAAGCCACATTTCAGCTTGAAGGTGTTAATCAAACCTTCCCATAAGTATAGTGTTACAAAGAACATGTTTGGGTTATACGTAAACCCACTCCTAAACAATTGAATCAATTCATACAAACCCTTGTATTTCCAAAGTTGGGCCTTTTTGGCTTCAACTTTGTTTAGCCATTCAGAGTATGCATTCTGATTAACATAGGGTGTAACACATGATACACAGTTGGGTGAACTCATAAAACCAATTTCATAGGGGATATCTAAGAAAACGTAGGGTTTAGAGTGATGGTAACAAGGAAACAATTTCTTCATTTTTTTGGACTCAACAGAAGAATCAGGCAACGGTCCCAAAAAGGCATGAAATCAGAGATAGTGAATGGGATCATTACTTGTGATTTCCATATCTTCGTCTTCTCTTCTTCCAAAGAAGGTTATTGCGCGACGGATTACTCTCCAACATGAATGTCCTAAGATTCATTAGTCGATCCTGCAAATAACAACTTTTAAGACTAACATATATTTACCAAAAATCACGGTAAATACTTGGATAGTTAATTAAATAAGTTTGAAGTTGTAACTAACTTTCCTCTTGTGTTAGATTGTATAAATAGAAATCAATAATCACTCAATGATGTAATTAACTCATTTTATCAATACAAGAAGATTTTGTAACTTTTTTTTGCGAATGCATTATAGTTTATTCAGTATTATTAAAAGTAAATTTGTTTCTTTTATTATTTAAGTTGATGTATTCTATATTATAGACAAGTATTTTTGTTATATAATGAATAAAAAAGTCGATGTATTTGATGTATATAAATATAATAGACAAGTATATATCATATACAATGAATAAAAAAAATTAATTTTAAGTTGATGCATTCAAAATTAGGGGTGAGAATAGTTTAATTAGACCAATTAATAAAGGCCTACAGTCTAGGCTACACATATTAAGATCAAATCAAATTTTTTATAAGTCTATTTAATTAAATAGATTAGATCACATGTCATAAGGAAAAAGTCTTTTAAATCTATCATGTCGATCTATTTTAATAAGTATATATATAAATATTTTATTTTTTATATTTTATTTTGTACTTTATATTAAAATAAAATAAAAAAGTAAATTTTAATTATCTCGTAGAACTTATGAAAATAAGTTGAAAAAACCTTATGAATAAGAGCAATGCTATTTAGTACGAATAAATTTGGAGAAGAAATGTAAGAATGCACACATGTCACTATTTTAGAGGTTAATTTTAAATTGATTTTAAATTTAAGTTCCTTTTTTTATAGGGATCATGGGGTAGTGGTGATAATGAATGATTGAGATTTATTCTTGCATTTCTTGTTTTCACCTTTTCTTACTATTAAGCATTTTCCTATGAATAATGTCATAAGTTGTTTTTATAAGTTCTCCCAAACAAATAATCTCATAAAACTTATGTTATTATGTAATCTCAAATAAGTAAACGCAAACAAATATTTACTATCATTTATATTTTTGATTCTATAGTCTATTTAAATATTAGTTTAATTGATTGTTTATGTATTTTCAAATGATATGTGCAAAATACCCAAATTGGTCCCTTAAGTTTACCTCGAGTCCAATTTGGTCCCTTAATTCTAAAAAGTTCCAAAGTGGTCCCTTAAGTTTTTAAATGGTGCCATATGAGTGCTTTCCGACTATCCTCAAACGTCTGTTTAGGTCTGCAGACGTGACAATTGAGTTGACATATTCAGTCATCTTCTTCGTTAACACTATGCAAGGGTTCATTTCAGCCCCAAATTGCTTCACAAAATCAACTAGGGCTAGGGCAAATTGAGATTCAGGCATGAAATCAAGTGGATCTTCTCCATTGATGAAACAAAAATATGCAGATGGTGGGTGTTCTTCAAAGGAAGGTTTGAATGTCAACACAAGCTCAAGTTGGAAACTTTTATGTCATTGTGGGGACTTGGCCGTTCTTAGAATGGCAACAACAATTAAGAACTATGGAAAACTGATCTTACCTGATCAGAAGGACCTTCCAGTGACTTGATGTAACGTCCGAAGGATGGGAGGAGAGAAAAGGGGGGTGTACTTGCAAAACACTCCAATGCTTAAGTCAGAAGAGGTACAGTGAAAAATGGTTTAAGTATGGTGAAATCAGAATACCTGACCCTTTAACGAAAAAGGGTATTTATAGTGTGCCCCCAGCGCTGGGCCAAGGTCCCTATTTGGGCCTAGACCATCTAGGCCCAAGGAAGAACTGCCAAGGAACGCGTGAGAAGCGTGAGGACCTAACTAAAAGGTCTGGTCCTTGGTCCAACTGCCCCTATCTTTCAGGAGATAATAAGGGATAGTTGGGTGACGTGGTAAGTGACCTGACAGACATGTTCTTTGCCCGTCCTGAGTGTATGCCCGTCGTATAAGAAGCTTGTTTGACTGGGGTGCCCCTGCCCGTCTGCTAGGCGTTTCTGCTCGAGTATATGGGCCTCTGCTCGACCTGTTGGGCCGTAGCCTGATACATTCTTGAGGCTCAGTCCGGAACAGGAGCCCCCCAAGTCGAGTCTTCGAGTCGGAGCGATGAATTGTAATGTAGTCGGGCGCAAGTGCAATGGATAAAGAAACGGGCGTATGGTCGAGTTGATCATGACGTCCACAGAGTTGACTGCAGTATTCTTTTTCGTCGGGCACGTGACGCCCCACAGAGTCGAGGATGTTTCACGAGGTCGAGGACGTCTCGTAGATTCAAGTATGAAAGTCCTCGACGGACACATGACGTTTAAGAGAGTCGAGGACGTCTTACGGGGTCGAGGACGTTTCATAGAGTCGGGGAGGTGTATGGTTGCTCGGCGTCGTTTAAGATTCCTTATGGATTGACGCGTTCCAGCATTAATGGTGCGTCGCTTCGTTTATTGTGCAAACGGCGGCGTAGGCAGTAGGTAATGATGATTTGACGCATCAATCCACGCGCCTGTGGTTATAAAAAGGGGGTGAATTATTTCATTTGAACTTTTTCGCTCAGACGTTCACCGGAAGCTCTGAAGAAATTTCCTATCTCCGCCCGTCTCGCCACCTGAAACGTCGTTGTTGCTCGAGCGCCGCCGTCCCATTCTCTTATTTTCACTATGTCAGGTACTGATCTTACCTCTAACCCTCTGTTTTTCATGTTTTCTGCGTTTGGTAGCTAGGATTGCATGATTTATTTGTGTAGAATAGGTAGAATTAGCCTAGAAACAGTTTAATAGGTTATAAATGTGAAAAATTTCGTTAGGGTTAGATTATCCCGGGCAGAAATTTCATATGTGTATGAATGGACCGGGCAAAAATTTCATATGCATATGAATGGCCCGAGCTAAAAATTCATATGTCTATGACTGCTGCGAGCATATATGTGTGAGTTTTCCCAAATGAGGCCTGGTGGTCGCGGGTAGCGTCGGTGTCGCTTCGCGGGCCAGGGCTTCATTTGCTCGCGAAGGTTGCCCCTTCGCCAGTCCTAGACCAATAGTCATATTTTGGGGCATGCGTTTTTAGTCCTACGCCCTTTCACTTGACCTGCGGTGGAAGGGTGTATTTGATACGATGTTGAATTCACTCTTTCTGTCTGCGTTTCAGGTGCAACCGGGCGTCTTCAACCCAGAGGAGAAGATACTGAACCGCGGCCCGTGGAAGCGGATGTCGCGCGCTTGAATGTCGAGGAGGGAAGTGCCGGGGGGGCACTGAACACGTCTCCTCGTCTGGGAAAAATGACCTTGCCTGGGTTGAGGACGAACCCTTAGACGATGAGTCCTATTTTTGCGACGAGTCGACCCGTGCTTATGCCGTGGTGGAAGATCGGGGTCCCGAGGACCCTGAAAACTGGCAGTGTCGTGCTCCTAAAGAGGCGGACCGGATATGTCATTGCTTCCCGAGGAAGCAATTCTCCATGTACGAGTTCGCTTTTCGAGAGGTGAGGGTTAGGCTGCCCTTCAACTCCTTCCAAATGTCGATCTTCAAGTGGCTTCGGCTGGCACCGTCACAGTTGCACCCCAACATCATTGCTTTCATGCGAGCGTACGAGCTAGTTTGCCGCTTCCTCGACATTGGGTGTACTCGGGCCCTCTTCTTCCACATTTTTCACCTCCAGCGGTCCGATATTCGGGGGCGTCATAGTTGGGTTTCCTTCAAGCAGCCAGTGAGGTTGTTCAAGATGTACGTGGATTCCGCCCGACACTTCAAAGGGCGATGGTATGTAGTGAGGCCGATCACCCGTGCCGCCCTGCATTCTCTTTATTATTACAAGCGAGATGCAGACGGGGAGGAGAAGCTCATGTCGAGGATACCATTGTGTCGCTCCCCCGGATTTCCATCCTGGTACAAACGCGAAAGTGGCGCGGAAAAAGAAATAGAGTCGCCAGCCAGGCATTTTTATCCCGAAGAAAGGGAACGGTAATGCTGCACAAACCAGAAGAAAGAAGAGGAAGGACACAGGTCCTGCGAACCAAAGAGACTGAGTTCGGGAGTCGGTTACGACCTGGGAAGGTATTAGCACCCAGATCGTCCATCGTACCCGACGGGATCCACGCTTGCAAAAGAAACTGTTTCAAAGGGTGAGGGGACGAAAGCTGCAGCAAAAGAAATGAAAATGAAAAGAAACTGGAACTGGAAAAGAATTGAATAAGAAAACAAAGGAGAAATGTAGGGAAAATAAAGATTGTGCTCGAACGGGCCCTACCCCGCTGCCTACGTACCTCATCAGGATAATGAGGATCAGAGACGCCGTAGTTCCCCTAACTAGGGGTGGCAAGGAAATTGCTTGTGTATTAAGGCTTGAACTGCCTATGCCATTGCTCAGGTGTTGCAGACTCGGACGACGAGTGCGTAACCGTCTTGCAAAGTGACAAGTAGGAGCAAGTTCGCGGATGGAGCGAATGAGGTGAGAAAAGAATTCCCGAAGGAAAGACGCTTATTATTTGTTTGGTGTTTCTTAGAAGCTTTTATGAGTGAAGGTTTGCATAGGTAAGTGTACCCTAGTCTTACTCAATAGGATGTGTACATCTCACATCATCCCGAAATGGAATACGCAAGAGGCACACCTATCTATGGAGGAAATCCCCAAAGCTAGTCCCACAAGTGAAAGCTTAAGCACACTGGCCTATTACCATTATTAAGTATTTTTGTGGTTTTTGGTTAAGAAGTGTTTTTTAGCTTTTTCTTTGTGAAGTACCCATGCTAAGACCTATCTACCACGAGTGATGACTCACACCTCGCCCCGAAATGGAATGCGTGCAAGCATCTCATAGCAAAGTCTCATGTCACATGAAAGCACCCAACCTTTATTAAGTGAATTAGAATTAAGTTTGAAGATGATAAGAGAAAGAGAACCAAAGGAGCAAAAGAAAAAACTAGGGGGAAGTTTCTATCCTAAGTTAGCATGCATGGAGTTCCTAGGGTTTGTGAGGTCTTTCTAACCTAAAAAGATCTCAAGAGAAGAAAAAGAAGATAAAAGGAGAGATGAGAAAGGCCTAAGCCCAACAAGAAGATGTTAGTCCATATGAACGAAATGAGAAGAGATGAGAAATGGAGATGTGGAACTCAATTCCCACATCTCAAACTTACCATAGCCCCTGCAAGGTTAGTGTAACAACATAAAACCAAGGCATGAACCAACAAGTCAGAAGCTACACAAGCATATAGGCATGGAAAAGAGTTCACAAGATGATAAGCAAAGCAACACAAGATCATAATGAGATGATTGGAAGTGAAACAAGTGCAAAGAAAGCATGCATAACACTTAAAGAAATAAAGCACATAAAAAGACCCAACACCAAGACTCAAGGAGACTCAACCTTACCCTAAGACCAGGAACCACCCTAGACCTCTAAAGGACCCCAAAAGATGAGGAGAAGTTGGCACAAGTGCCCTTCTAAACCTAAAAAAGACTATAAGATTCAAAGTATGCAAAACAAGGCAAGGTGAGGAAGAAAATACCCAAGAAAAAGATCCAAGCACCTAAAAAATCTACCCAACCAGCAAAGTACTCTCCAAACATAAGGAAATGAGAAACCAAAAGGGTTTGCAAAAATTCAGCACCAAACTAGGTCAATGAAGCTCAAGGATGCAAGGTATCACCATTTAGGGTTTTGAAAATTGATGCACAAGTAACTTAATCAAAATCCAGCAAAGAAATTTATGAAAAATCCAAGATAAATCATGAAGATAGTAAAGTGTCTTAGGATTTGAATGCAAAAAGAATGGGATTCATAGCTTAAAGGATGAGGAAGATAGAAATTGGGCAAGACAGATTGGTCCATGAGAGTCCACAATAAAGCAATGCCTAGTATTGAATTAATTTGCCCACGTGGAATGGAAATAAAAAATATGAAAAAAATATGATAAAAAACTAGATGAACTAAAGAACTCTCATGAATTTTTTTGGATTTTTTAGATATCAAGAAGTATTTTAAAATAATAAAAATGTAAGAAGAAAAGAGAAGAAAATAAAAGGAATAATAAAATGATGGGGGAGTGTGAGAAGCAAGGCCAGTTAGCTCATTTAACCACTTGGGCCCAGCAGGGGGCGCAGATAGCATGTTGGCCTTGGGCCCATGCGAAAATAAAAAGAAAAGGAAACTAAAGCTCAGGTTTTATACTTATGTGACATGCTTTAATGAAACAAAAAAAAACATGTAACCACACATCAATAGGTCACGCTAGGGTTTAGTCACAAGAAGACAAAATAAAAACCCAACCAATCCCTGCGTTCCACCTCATCATCTTCAACCTCAATTCATGAAAACAAGCTGCAACATGCGAATGTAACAGGGCCAAACAGCAAGAACACACCAAATTCAGAGAACCATATATCTTCCATTTCTCCATGAAAACACACGAACCAAACATCAAAAATGATCCTCTAATCAAGCACAACATGAATCAATCATCACAGACATGTAAAACAGCACACACAACATGAACAGAATCAAAAGAGTTTGGATCTAGAAACTTCAAAACCATAGCCTGACCTCATTTCAACATCATTTTCGAAACCAAAGAGTTCCACATGCTCAGTGTAACAAGTAGATCATAATGCACATCACAAAAATCATTTATAAGTCTATGGATTTGAGGCATACCTGAAATCACACAGCTTCAAATTTCTCCAAGAAAGCCAAAATCCAGCTCTGGATGATCTTCTAGCAACCTCTTTTCACAAAATAAATGTGAAAGAAGCTTCAAAATCACCTCAACTTTTCTCTTTGAAGAAATCTGGTTTGAACTGGACTGGTGTAAGAACCTTCCTCCAGCTTGAAATGAGGCTTGATCTATGTCCTATGAAGCTTCAGGAACAAGAATATGAGGTCTGCTTTGTAAATGGAGCTATGGATGAGGAGTTATGAGAGAAAATGCAGCAAGAGCCAAAGCTTGAGACTGATGAAATTCTACCTCCTCTGGCCGATTCAAAGAAGAAAACTCACTTATATATGATGTGTTTTCAGTGGCTAGGGTTGGCAAACAAAGGCACGTGAGAATGGTGTGCATGAGGTGATTTTGCAAAAATTGCATGAAGTGTGTGGTGGAATGATTCACTTGTGCTCTTCCCACTCCCTTTGCACATGTTGACCTCTTATGGTCCCTTAATCCAAAAAATGGAAGAAACCTGGCCCTTGGATCAATACATCTTGCTGTTCTTATCATTTTGCTAAAATGCCCCTCATGAGATATCTCCCATTCCACGCATGCTTTTTGCACCCCTTTTGGGCCAAACCCTCCTCATACCATGCATTGTGAAATAATGACTCCAAATGGTACACAAATGGGCTTGCAACTTCCTTCCATAACAACTTGCCCTTTGGTAAAAAATTGACATCTCATGTGACAACAAAAATCTCATATGCCCATGCACTTGCATTTTGTGAAATGTGTCAAATTCCTTGCATGGACCCTCCAATTTCTCTTAAGCTAACAACTTGAGATGTCATGAATAAAAGGATGGTGGCCTCACTTTGCACTTGGAATTGGAATACATGAGCCTTTTTGAGATTTTGCATTATTTGCAAAAGTGTGAGATAAGCTCACATATCTCACTCTTTGCTTGGCCTCTTGGCACATATGCAAGCCTTTTCCAATCCTTGGTCAGAACATAAACAACTTTGGCCCTTAGAACTAGCCATTACATACTTCTCATGATTTGGCTAAATTTGCATTTTTGAGGCCACTTCTTTGTTTGGCACCAAAATGCAAGTTTCTCTTGAGTAAAATCATCTAAATGCATTGCATTGTAACTTGGTAACCTCACTTGATCCATTCCAGCACTTGGAAATGAGTTTTGAGCACTCTTGCATTTGGTGTGTGCATGGAAATGTGATTTTGCCCTAAAATGCATGGAATTTTCGAGGGCCTTATCTCTCAAACCATAAATCCCATGAAAATGTACTTGTACTTTTTGAAAATGGAAAGCTTTAGTCTTCAACTTTCATGTTTGAGTTGGGTTCATTTGAAGAATTTTTGATCATGCTAAGCTCACTTGAAAATTAGGGCAAAAGTTGCTAAATTTGGAAAATCTCAAAAACCAACTTTGTACCATTTTTGCAAAACCCTCCAAATATCCATGATTCTTGATCTTCAATCATCCCAAACATCTTATAACATTGTAAAGACCTCCCTTGGCAAGAAAAAGTGGCTTGGACCCCTTGAAATCAGACAGTTGACTTTTTACAGGCACAGTTGACCAATTATTTCATCTGCAAGCAACTAAGGCAATGACTGACTTCCATTTGGAATTTTTCCATAAAAATTGACATGTAGGGACCTCTTATCATATAGAAAACATTGCCCAAAAGAGTTGGCCAAAATTATGAGGTTAAGGCTCTTGAAGTCAAAACCCTAATTTGGTTGCACTGTTTAGGAGCCTTGCATTGTCTTAAAACTTGTGATGATTAAGCAATCTTCTGAGCTTTTGCAAGTGAACTTGGCCTTGCCAAAGGAGTCTAGACTCACCATAGGCCTCCCACAAATCCATTGGGACCCTTGTTTTGGCTTAGATGGCCTTCAACACCTCCCCAAATGGCCATATGTCTCATGCTAGGGCTTGATGCTTGTCATGCTTTATTTTCCCATGCTATAATGCTATACATATGATATGCTTATGATGCAAGTGGTGTATTATGATGCTTAAAATGAAGAAGGCAAATTTGAGGTTCTACACATTGAGGTGGCAGCCCGACCACTATGACCTTTCCACCAGCCATTATCGGGTCAAGTTCTCGAGCCTGGGTGTTGAGGATAGACTCGCTTACAAGAAGCTGGTGGAGTTCGTGCAGAGTTTCAACCTAGCGGCCTGGGTTGACCGAAAGGGTGTGCCTTATGTTGATGAAGCCGGGATGCCGCTCTGCGAACCTCGTCTTATCAATACTAAGGCTCTGCTCGAATGTGATACTGACGATCAGGCCATGAAATTATTGAGTAGGTGTTCTTTTATTCCTATGTTATTTTGTCTTATGTTTTTGCCCGCTGATGTTTGTGTCTTCGTTTTGTAGGTGCTATGCCTTCTGCTCGCGACCGAGTTCTTAAGCTGGCCAATCAGGCAGGTGCCCCGGACAAGGTCCCCAAGAAGAAGAAGAAGAAGACATCTCCTCGTGTCCAGGAGGTAGCTGGTGATTCAGGGGCCGGGATCTCTAACACGGCGAGCCTAGTGCCCACTTCTCCTCCGCGCGCCTCTCCGATCGACATCCCAGATAGCCCGCCTCCATCGACCTCCCCTCTCCACAAGCGAAAGCGCCCGGATGGGACACTTGCTAGGTCGGCTTTGGCGGGGAGCAGCAGTTCAGGTGGCCCCAGGAGCTATTTGCTGCCTCCCTGCTACATAGTGTAAACACCCCAAATTTGCCCTCACCCATTCACACCATGGCTTGTGATCATTTCATATACATAAACACAATCATATCATCTCATATCTCATTTTTTTGATTCACTGCATAGATTCAAAGTCATCTGCACCTAGGGTTTGTGATCTGAGCAATCCAAGAGCCTCCTGAGCCACTCCAAAGGCCATCAATCACTTCAAAGGGGTTCATGTGTGTTCTTATATCTTATTACATCCTTTCAAAGTCAAAAATGCAAAAGAATCACAAGAACTGGGATTGGTGTGGATGCAGAGCCAAGTTTGACTGCACAGTTGACCCAAAATTAGGGTTTTGGTTTCAGAGGTCATAACCCCATTTTTTTTGGTCATTCTTGTTTCCATTGGTCTCTATATGGTATAGGGAGTATGCATATCAATTTTCATGAAGAAATTCCATGGGGAAGTCATCTGATCAAGAGTTGACTTTCTGGACAAGTCAGTGCAAAATCAGGGCATCTGAGGTCCCCAATGACCCAACCAAGGGGTGATCTTCATCATTTTGAATGTATATGATCTTTATTTGATCATGGAAGAAGGTTGAAGTTCACAAAAATCAAGAATTACAAGTTTTTGCAAAGTTGACTTTTTAGGGCATGGTTGACTTTTCAAGAATATGTCATTTTATGCCATTTTTCAAGCCTTGCTTTTTGATCCAAAAATGCTCCAAATGGAAAGACTTTGGTCATGAAAGTTGTAGAATACATTTTTCCCTTTTCAAAAAGTACAAGAACATGATCTAATTCTTCTTGAATCAAAAGTTATGGTGTGACAAAGTTGGCAAAAATCACTAATTTTCAAGATATGCACCAATTGGAAAACTTGCAAAAACTTTGTGCCAAGGCATTTTTGGCTTCTAGTTCATATCAAACCAATGTACAAACATCACATGTGACCTAAAAATCAGATTTGAACCAAAAGATCACATGTTCATGGTTGGCAAGGCAAGAGATTTTCATGAAGTTTCAAAAGTAAGCAACTTGCAAAAACTATCATCACATCTCACCCACTTGATGTCTTGGATGCTGAACCAGCCATAGCATCTCACCTCACCATGCTGCGCCAGCCCATGTCCTTGTGCTAGCCTAGGGCTCAACCCATGCTTTCCTTACAACAAAGTGGACTTTTTGCAAAAGGTGACTTACCTATCACAGCAGGCCAAGTCACATCAACTGACCAATAGGCTTTGTTTATGTGGAACAAATGCTGGCCATTTCATAGGACAAGCAAGGCTGAAACACACAAGAACTCCCCATTCACAAAAACACTCCCTCAAGCAAAAGCCTTCGAATCTCTCTGCACAGTTCACAAACATTCAAACCAATTCCACACATCAACTCACCTTGTTTCATTGAGCAAAAACCAACAAGACTTAGGCCTGAATCAAGCAAGAACACCATTCCTCCATTTTCACTCTCAGAAGCAAAACCATTCGAAACTCACTCCACAGGCCATAAACACCCAAACAAACTCCACAAACCTTCTCCACTCATCATCCTGATCACAAAGAACCCTTCATCATTGCCAGAAATAGCCTGAATCACCATCACCATTTTCAACTGAGCTTGAGCAGAAGCTGTTCAAACTCCTTAACCAGCCAACATAAACTCCTCCTAAGCATTCAAAGATCATCAGGGGACCAAGTAAAGTGGATTGCATCAAAGGGAGAGGTCAGAAAGTTGCTGGGGTGAAAGCTTCGAAACTCAGGTAGCTCAAGAACATTTTCTCCAGAAATCGTTTTTTAAGTTCTTAAGTTGTTCTATATGCTTCACTGATTGTTATGATGCCTTTAGTTTTGAAAATGGTGGAGAGATGAGAGTTTACCATGCTTCTGAAACTTTTTGCCCTAGAAATAGATTGATTCGATTCAGCCATTTTACGAATGATAAATTTGTTTTGATTTAGGGTTTTGATTCGTGAGTGAGTGGGAATCATTTCTGTGTTTTTAGATTTCGTTTTAGATGCGTTTTGAAGGAGTTTGAGGTTTGGGGTGAACGGAGAAGATGACCGGAACACTGTTCCGGTCATCTGAAAGTGATTAGCGGCGAGATTAGGGTTTAAGCATTAATTAGCCAGGTTTGAATGCTGGCCCTTGGATATGGCGCCAGGTCAATGCGCGCGCTGGCCAGTTTGAATCTCACGCGTTGGATCTGTTGACTTTTACTTATTTCAGTTTAAATTCATTTATTTTCATATTTATTTCATTTGTTTTGCATAATTTATTTAAAATAGCAAAATTGTTTTAAAAATTATGAAACTTTTTGTCAAGAGTTTCAATAATTTTTAAAACACAAAAATATTTTTGTTTTCATTTTTAGCATTTAAAATGTATTTTTAAATATTTAAAGGTTTATTTTTAATTGATTAATGGAAATTAATTTATTAAAAATACTTTTAGGTATTTAAAAATCACCAAAAAATTCATGAAATGTTCTAAGACATTTAAAAACATTGTCCAAACTTCAAACCAAATTTCTTTTTTGATCTTGATGCATTTTGAGAATTTTTCATTGAATTAAAATCATTTTTGTGCATTATTTTGATCCAAAGTTCAAAAAATCATTTCTGCCTATTCATGAAGAGTTGGACATTGATTCTTTTTGCATTGCATTGTGTTTAGCATGTAGTTTGTGAGATTAAATGGCCATGATTTGATCTTTCATTTTCAATTTGTTTGGCATTTCTTTTGTTTGGGAACCCTAAAACCCTAAAAAACTTGTGAAAATCATAACTTGAGATTGATTAGGAGTTGAGATCTCTCCTTTGGGCATTTTGTTAGTATAGGATTAGGGGTCCTTTGAGTGGCATTTTCATTTTTTTGTAATGTTGTTTGCTTCTGATTTTGGTTTGTGTTTGATGTATGATTCATAAACCCTAATTTGGGCTTCCATATGCATCCATCTTGCATTCTCTTGCATAACATGACTTGCCATGATATTCCATGCTTCCATGTGATTCATTTGACATCATAAGACATATTGAAAGCATGTTTGATCATTGCATCATGTATTTGCCATGTTGTATGCCATGTGCACTTCATAACTTTTCATGTATGTTCATGGTTCCTAGCTTGCTTCATTTGCATTCATGAACTTGTATGGTCATTTCCATATGCTGCCTCATGTTTGTAGCATCTCATAGCATCATTAGCATCATGTATATGCTTCTGGTTTTGTTTCTCATCATGTCATCTCATCCCATCTTGCATTGCATTGCATTTCCTTTCTAACCTTTCAGGTGGTAAGTGGCTTTGAGAAGTGAATTTGCCTTCACTTCTCATAACTTCTCTTCATCTCTCTCTTGCATCCATGCTGCATTTTTATATGTGTTTGAGTTTGAGCTTGCTCATTCTTCTTCCTCCCACTTTCTTTCTTCAAGTGACTTGACTTCTTGAATGAAGCAAGTTGCTTTGCTTCTCTTGATCCTTTCATCTGCTTCCTGGTGGTTCCATTGAAGACTTCTCTTGAAAACCTCACAAACCTTAGGAACAACCAAGCATGACAATGATTAGGGTTTTGATTAGTCTCCCCTCTTAGTTTTACCTTTGTGTCTCTTTTGAGTCTTCTCTTCTCATCTCATAATCAGGGACTAAACCCTAAAGGCTTTAAGGCTTTGTGATTAAGCTTATGCCTGCATCCTTCTCTTAGGATGGAGTGTATAACTTTAATCCTAAGTGTTAAACCCTTAATGTGTTTAAATCTCTTAATCAATTCACTCAATAAGTATCAAGACATCACACTTGTAACTTGGGCCTTGCATTAGGGTTCTAATTCTTCCTTAATTGGTTAAGAAGGACTAACCCTAGTGTTAATGGACAAGTCCCCCTCAAGTTGTCTTACAAACCCTAAAACTCACTTCATCACCTCACCATTAAATAAAATCCACTTAATCAAAGGCTTGTTTTGTCATGAGTTTAATCCCTAATCATGGATTAAGTTGAGGAGCTTTCCTCAGCTTAACATTCTCATCTATTATCCTTCTATTAGGATGGTGTAATGAGTCTGTTAAACCCCTGATTATGGCTTAACCTCATTACTTAACACTAAACAAAAACAACAAAAACATCTAAATAATCACAAGTAGGTCAATGATCTTAATCCTGCATCAAAGGTGATTAAGTGTGAGAATCTGACTTCACACTTAAGGTATTCTCATTACCCCTAATCAGAGGGAAGATGTGATGAGTTTACTAAATCCATTGGTTTAGGCATAAGATCATTAACTTATGACAAACTTTCAAAAACAATAAAAGACTAAAAACACAAAAACAAGCAATAATCGTCTCCTCCGGGATTCTTTTCTCATCTCATTCACTCACAAACGAGAACTCGCTTCTTCCGTCTAATGCAAGACAGTTTGCATCTGTGCCAGACAGATCATACACTTGAGCATAGGCAAGTAAGCAGTTCATAAGTCAATTCATCTTTCAGTCTCTTTGGGTCGAACTATGGTGTTCTGACTTCCTCATTGCACGAGAGGATACGTAGGCATAACTTAACAGTTATCGAACAAAAGTCTCTGTATATTCCCCCTCCTTCCAGCTTTATTCTTTTAGCCTCATGATCTTGAGCATTATATTCCAGTTCTTACACTGACACTGTATATATCACACTACACTTCTTTTACACTGACACCTGTACATCCTTTTCCAGCTCTTCTATACACAGATTGCACTGACACTACCCCTTTAAAACACAAATCTTTTAAGCGTGGATCCCGTCGAGTACGGCGGACAATCTGGGTGCTAATACCTTCCCAGGTTGTAACCAACCCCCTTTCTCAGTCTCTCTGGTTCGCAACCGTCTTATCCATCTTTTCTAGGTCTATGCAGCATTACCTTTCCTCCGGGATAAAAATGCCTAGCTGGCGACTCTATTCATTCTCCAGTGAGTTCACGGCTGTGTGTTCTCATTGTCCCTCTCGCCGACCGTTCGCGTCTGTACCTTTATTTGGGCCCGGTTCCATTTATCGGGAGCGACAGCTTGGCGACTCTGCTGGGGAGGCTTATATTGCAACCAGGGCTTCTGGTTCTTTTTGTGGGTTCCTCCTAGCGCTTGATTGATTTGTGTTTACTGGGGTGTTATGTGCTTATTTGTGTTTGTATATTTGTGTTTACTTTTACTTTATGTACAGTTGCTTTACTGCTTTCTTTATTGCTTTACATATATCATACTGTCATGCTGTCTGGCTGGATCTGTTTGTTTGCTTTGGTGGGTGGGTGTTCCATTGAGAGTTAAGGTCCTATACCTGGGACCTGAGTGACACCTAGGCTAGAGTGAATCATATTCTTTCCCATTCCATCTCGGTCTGGTGCGGGAATATGAAACACGGTTCAGATATGGGTTTCTTCTTGAGAACTCTGTGTTGCAGATTTCCTGCAATGCTAGGGCTATCTGGGAAGCCTGCTAAGTCTGGATGACCTTTTAGTATTGACCTTCAGAAACTGAGGTGAATTAGAGGAGGAACTTTTATGGTTATTGTAAACACTGTACCTCCGGGTTAGAAGTGTTTACACTTCTCATAACTGATCCAAGTCTGAGGATCCTTGTTTTAGAACACCACCTGTGATGGGGTTGGGCTGTTTACAGGTTTGCAGGTACCTTGACCTCAGAATACCCTGTTACTTTGTTTGTTTAAGAGTACTTCATTTTGGGACAGTTCTTGTGATTCTAAAACCCTGGACATGTGGCTCTTTATTTGAGTCCCCCATCTTGGTTACTGGATTTATAGACCTCCATCTGGAATTCTTGAACATACTTGGACCTATATCAGAGTTTTTGATCAGATCCAGCTCAGTCACAAACCCTTGCATATCATTTGCATACATAAACATTGCATCATATTGACATTTGCTTATTTGTGTTTCAGGGTATCCACTTTCATCTTTGGTTTTGGTTTTGACCCCATCTTCAGCATTGACCCATCTTCATCAGCATCTGCTTCAGCTATCACCTGCACCAGCCAATCAGTGGCCATTTCTTCAGTATTATCATCAGCACTTGTCTCTACTCATCTTCAGCATCATGGCTCCTAAAAAGAGCAACATCACCTATCACTTCTTCCAGCCAGAGCTATCTGACATCAGGAGGATTCAGACCCTGATCACTCCAGATCACATACCATCGTTCAGGGAACACTTTGGAGATATACTTGATATGGTTATGGATCTGGACCCTTCACAGAGAAGCCTGATCCACACTTGCATTCAGTTCTATGATCCCCCACTGAGATGTTTCACTTTTCAGGACTTTCAGCTGGGCCCTCTATTAGAAGAATACTCATCATTGGTTGGCATGCCTATCAGGGGTGGAATCCCTTTCAACCCTGAGATAGTCTTTCCTAGTAATGGAGAAGTAGCAAAGGCTTTGCATTTGGAACCTGTCCTGATTGAGCAGCATATGACTTCCAAGGCTGGAATCCCTGGCTTCCATTTGGATTTCTTGATGTCTCAAGCTACCCTGAAAGCTTCTTTAGGAGAGTGGAAAGCTGTCTGTGCTTTATTGGCCTTGAGTATATATGGAATTGTGTTGTTTGCAGATGAGCCTCGATTCATTAGTAAGAATGCAATCCATCTGTTCATCCTGAAGAACCCAGTGCCCACTTTATTGGGGGATCTCTACTACTCAGTGCATCAGAGGAATGAAAAGCAGAGGGGAAGATTAGTGAGGTGTTGTGCTCCATTGTTCCACACTTGGCTTCTCAGGCATCTACCCAGGACAGATGCATTTTTGAACCCTCATCAGCAGAGAAACTGGGCTAAGAGACTCACTGCTCTAACTTCAGCAGATATCAGGTGGTGCACCCAAAGCACAAAAGGCAGGGATATCATCACCAGCTGTGGGCATTTTCCTAATGTGCCCCTAATAGGAGTTAAGGGTAGTATTAATTACAACCCTCTGCTGTTTAGAAGACAACTGGGCTATGCACTGGTCCACACTCCTAAGGCATAGGACTTGGTTGAGACTCTTTATTGTGAAAACAAGCCTAATCTGGCTATTGTTAGGCAGGCTGCTTGGGCCTGGGATAATGTTCAAACCAAGGGAATAACCATTCTGGGGAAGTGCAGCAATGTGGCATCAGCACAATATTATGAATGGTCCCGTGCCAGGGCTCAATTCTCTGGGATGCCCTTTACCATAGAAGATATGCCTGAAACATCTTCAGCACCACCCCCTGCCACTATCAGTTTGGAGGAGTTTGAGGGTTTGAAAGAAAGAAATGAGAAGTTGACCCAGGCTTTGCAGAAGACCCTCCGGGAGAGGAGTGATGGTAGGATGGAGATTGAGAGGTTGGAGAAGTTGAGAGTGGAGCATCTGGCTAAAATTGAGAAGTCTGGGGATTATATCAAGAAGTCTAAAGCTGGAGAACAAATTCTGAAGAACGCTTGCAAAGAAGCCCAGTTCCAGAGAGCAAGGACAAACTTGTATCTAAAGGAGAGTCAGGCTAGATGGGTCAGGATCACCGAGGCTCGTACTCTGGAGGACAAGAGGGTCCAAGACAAGATAGAGCAGATGGAAGCTAGTGCAAAAGAACAGCAAGAAGCCCTGGCAGCAGCCCAGAGGGAAATATCAGAGCTAAAGATCAAAGCTGGAGTGAAGAGGTCAAAGGACCAAAGCCAGCACAAGAAACTAACAACAGCTGTTACGACCCGGAATCTCCTCATCAGGAATCTCACGGAGCGTCCAGCTGATCCTGTGACCGAAGCACTTCTCAAGGAAGTTCGTGAGGATGAGTTTGGTCTTGGTGTTTGACCATTTGTTTGTTGTTGCTTTCATTTCATGTACTTTTATTTTCCTGTAATGTATTTTGACCCCTCAACGGGCTTGTATTTGTAAACAAACTATGTACCATTTTGCTTTTGTAATATATGTATCAGTTTGTTCCATCCGAGTTTCACTTCGAAAGCAACATCAACAGCATCTCCAAGGGTCTGGAAGGGTCAAAACTGAATGCCAAACCGGATACCTTGAGAACAAATAAGCATAACTGCATTGCATGCTAACCCTTTGTTTGTTTTGTAGGTTTTTGTTTTATTGTTGCTAACTCTGTTGTGATATTCAGGAACTATTGCTCGGCGCCGGGTATTTCCCCTCAACCGTCCGCACCGTTATCCGACCCGTAACAACCTTCCGGGCATTCAAATGGATCAGATGCAGCAGGACCTTACGGAGGTCAGGAACCAAATGGCCAATGAAAGGCTAGAAATGAGGAATCAAATGACTCAGTTTATGGAAGTGATGAACAACATGGCTCAGAGCCAGGAAAGATTGAGGGCCATGGTGGAAAGGCAGAATCAAGAAGATCCACATATAGGAACTGCTGGCACAAGCAATAACGAGAGGGTCCAACCTCATGTCAATCCCCCAGTCTTTGGACCACACCTCCACCCTGAGGTCAACATCCCTGCAAATGTTCAAGGGACTGCCACTGTAGCCAGGGTACTACAAGAAGACCCCCAAGAGGATCAATTCACAGTAATGGGTGTTGGGGAAGAAGCTTATGATAGAAGGCTGGATGAGATAGCTGAGAAATTAAGGTCCTTAGAGTCTCAAAACTCTTTGGGTTTCGACGTCATGGACATGGGCTTGGTAGACGGGGTCAGGATTCCCCATAAGTTTAAGCCTCCTTGTTTCGAAAAATATAACGGGACTTCATGCCCCCGGACTCATTTGCAATCATTTCTGGGAAGGCTGAAGGCTTATACTATGGATGAGAAGCTCTGGATGTTCTATTTCGAGGATAGCTTAACAGGAGCGTCAAGAGAATGGTACTCTCACTTGACAAGGGCAACTATCAGGTGTTGGAAGGACCTGGCAGAGGCCTTCATCAGACAGTATCAGTACAACTTAGACATGGCACCCAACAGGACCCTCCTAATGGGAATGTCACAGTCGTCCAGGGAAAGTTTCCGAGAATATGCCCAGAGATGGAGGCAATTGGCTGCCGCTGTTCAGCCACCTATGTCTGAGAGGGAAATGGCAGATATGTTTATGAACACCCTTCAGGGGACATATATTGACAGGCTGGCTGCTTTCTCTTCCACCAGCTTTGCAGATGTTGTCATAGCCGGGGAGAGGATTGAAAGCTTGTTAAAAATGGGCAAGATCTCAGACAACGGTGCAAGCTCGTCCAGTAGTACAAGAAAGCCTTTTGCGGGCCCAAGAAGAGTTGGCGAGGCCAATGCCATCCACACCAACAGGGGCAGGCCCCAATATGTTCACAGGTCTGTAGCAGCAGTCACCATCCCCGCTCCAGCTCATCCTCAACCAGTTTATCAACCTCCACAACAAAACTATCAACAACAACCTCAGTACCATCAACAAAGTCAGTATCCTCCAAGAAACTACAACAATAGCAACACCAACAACAATAACCAGCAAAGGCCATTCCAGCAGAGGCCATCTCAAGCTAACAGGGTGATCGATCCGATCCCTATGCCATATGCTACATTGCTGCCACAACTCCTGAAACTCAACCTAGTTGAGCTAAGGACATTGGCACCTCCGGATCCCAACAGTCTACCCAGGAATTACGACTCCAATGCCAGATGTGCTTTCCATTCAAACGCACCTGGCCACAGTACAGAAAAGTGCAGAGCCTTGCACATGAAGGTACAAGACCTGGTAGACTCAAAAGCTCTGAATTTCGCACCACCACCCAATGTCAACAAGAACCCCATGCCAAACCACGGTGGTCCCAGAATCAACGCTATTGAAGAAGACAAGCCGTCTTATTTAATAACCAGTGTGGGTCAGATTCGGACACCGTTGGTGGAGATTAAGGCTCAGCTCCTCGAATGTCAAATGTTCCCGGGGTGTGAGTTAGGGTGTGCTTACTGCAATATTTCAGTAAATGGGTGCGATAACCTGAGGAATGGCATAGATGGTCTTATTCAGAGTGGCCAACTTCAGATCACCACATCATTTCCTACAAATCCAGCAATCTCATCAGCAACAACTCCAGAACCTCCTACAACTGCAACAACCATTGTTCCTGACAATTCTTCGGCTTCATCAACAAGTACTTCGTCTATTATATCAACTGATCAGTTATCAACAAATTTTTCTTCTACAACTTCAGCATCACTCCATTTTGAAACTCCTACAACAACAACATCCATCCTTCCACCAATGTCTCCTACAATATCAGCAACAGATCATGAAGATGTCTCAACTGTCACAATATTCTATGATCCTGAAAACAACTCTGCCTACAACTCAGAAAGTGCTGCTCCCATCAGAGCACCAGTTACAATTTATTATGATCCGCAGACTATCACAATTCCTTCCGCAGCTGCAATCAGTCCAGTCACTGTCACGGTGCCTGGACCAGTACCTTATGAAAGCAGTAGTGCCATCCCCTAGCATTATGGCTCTGACCTGTACTGTGAAGGACAAAGAATCACTTTTGAATCATCAACCCCTGCACCACAAATTGACAACGTGGGAGGAGGCGGAGGCTTCACTCGAAGCGGACGTCTTTTTGCTCCACAAATTCAGAGGCCCACTGCCGAAGCAGAAGCTGCTGCTAAGGCAAAAGGAAAAAGCTTGGTGCAGGAAGAACAGACTGTTAAAGAAGCTTTGAAAACACCCTTCGATCAAGAGGTTGATGAGTTCATGCGAATCATCAAAAAGAGTGATTACAAAATAGTGGATCAGCTTCATCAGACGCCTTCCAAGATCTCAATCCTATCATTGCTTATGTGTTCCGAAGCCCATCGGAATGCACTACTCAAAGTCTTGCACGCAGCTTACGTGCCTGAAGAGATCACTGTCAATCAGCTAGTAGCTGTAGTTGGAAATGTTAATGCTAGTCACGGACTAGGGTTCACCAATACTGATTTGACAACGGAAGGTCGCAACCATAACAAAGCCTTGCACATAACCATGGAATGTAAAGGTGCTGTCCTTTCCCATGTGCTGGTGGACACGGGGTCATCCCTCAATGTCTTACCTAAAAAGGCCCTGGTGAAGCTAGAATACGACGGGTTGGCGTTAAGACCCAGCAACCTGGTGGTGAGAGCCTTTGATGGTTCAAAGAGATCGGTTCTGGGAGAGATCGAGTTGCCCATAACGATTGGCCCGCAGACCTTCAAAACGACCTTCTACGTGATGGATATACAGCCTGCCTACAGCTGTCTATTGGGTAGGCCATGGATTCACGCCGCTGGCTCCGTGACCTCTACCCTTCACCAGAAGTTAAAATATGAGTGGGAGGGCCAAATCGTTACTATCTGTGGAGAGGAGGATATTTTTGTCAGCCACCTGGCTACCTATAAGTATATTGAGATGGATGGGGAGATCCATGAAACAATGAGCCAAGGTTTTGAAGCCTTGAATGTCAATGAAACATCTGCTGTGCCTGGTACTTCAATATCATCATACCAACAAGCCCGGAAGGTTGTTGAGGGAGGAAACGCCCAAGGCTGGGGCAAACTGTTATCGGTGGAGAAGAAAGAGGACAGATTTGGGTTGGGTTACATACCAACTCAACAAGATCAAGCAGAGGCTGCGAAAGAGCCCAACTTTGTGAGTGAGGGGATGCTCACCCCTGATGCTGTCAACTGTCTGGAAGACGAGCTGGAAGAAGAACGCAACCTGGAAAGCTGGATTCGTCCAAAGACCCCGGGGAGCAGTATCTCAAACTGGTCTTCCCAGGAAATTATAAGAGTTACTCATGCAGAGTAATTATTATTTCCTGTATTTTTATAGCATGCATCAAAGTCTTGCATCTTGCCCAAGATGACAAGACTCATTTTGTAATCGGGCCATCTGTACTTTTTGTGCAAACAAGATTAATCAATGAAATATCAGACATCTTTTTGCAAACGAGTCTTTTTCTTTTCCGCTCACTGTTTTTCCGTTTTTCTTTTTGTACAAAAAAATAAATGGCAGTGTTTTCAAAATGACGACTTTATTTCACTTTTCTAAAACAAGATTAAAATCAAATCACTAAAATGAACAAACTGAACCCTTGCAGAGAGTGCCTTCCTGACAGCACCGACAACATCACGGCTATGACTTCGTATGACTTTGACAATCCAATCAATCAAGCTGATGAAGGGGTTGAAGAAGAATATGAGCTTCCTGAAGAGCTAGCCAGGTTGTTAAGACAAGAGGAAAAGGTTATTACTCCTCACCAGGAGGAGGTTGAAGTGATCAATCTTGGTACAGATGAAGACGTGAAAGAAGTTAAAATCGGGGCCTGCCTACAAGACTCAGTGAAGAGACGATTGATTGACCTGCTTCAAGAGTATGTGGACGTGTTCGCTTGGTCCTATCAAGATATGCCAGGGTTGGATACCGACATTGTCGTGCACAAGCTGCCTTTGAGGGAAGAATGCCCACCGGTCAAACAGAAGCTGCGCCGTACTCGCCCAGACATGGCAATGAAGATCAAGGAAGAGGTACAAAAGCAATGGGACACCGGGTTCCTTGCCGTAACTAGCTATCCACCGTGGGTTGCTAATATAGTACCTGTGCCTAAGAAAGACGGCAAAGTAAGGATGTGTGTGGACTACCGGGATCTGAACAGAGCCAGCCCGAAAGACGATTTCCCATTACCTCACATTGATGTATTGGTTGATAACACGGCTCAGTTCTCGGTATTCTCCTTCATGGACGGATTTTCAGGATACAATCAGATTAAGATGTCACCTGAAGACATGGAGAAGACAACCTTCATCACACCCTGGGGCACGTTCTGCTACAAAGTGATGCCATTCAGACTCAAGAATGCCGGTGCAACATATCAACGGGCAATGGTGACATTATTCCACGATATGATTCATAAAGAAATAGAGTGTTACGTGGATGACATGATTGCCAAGTCCCTTACTGAAGAAGACCACCTGGTGAATCTACTGAAGTTATTCAAGCGTCTGAGGAAGTATCAATTGAAGCTGAACCCCAACAAATGCACATTCGGGGTGAGATCTGGTAAGTTGCTGGGATTTATTGTAAGCGAGAAAGGGATTGAAGTTGACCCTGATAAAGTCAAATCCATTCGAGAGATGCCTGCACCGAAAACAGAGAAAGAAGTTCGAGGGTTCTTAGGTCGATTGAACTACATCTCGCGGTTCATATCTCACCTTACAGCAACCTGTGAACCCTTGTTCAAACTACTGAGAAAAGAACAGACGGTCAGGTGGAACGAAGACTGCCAAAGGGCTTTTGACAAGATCAAAGAATACTTACAAGAACCTCCAATCCTTATGCCTCCAGTTGAAGGAAGACCTCTAATCATGTACTTGACAGTATTAGAAGAGTCAATGGGGTGTGTGCTGGGCCAGCATGACGAGTCTGGTCGAAAAGAGTATGCAATATACTACCTAAGCAAAAAGTTTACCGACTGTGAACAACGTTATTCACTGCTCGAGAAAACTTGCTGTGCTTTAGCGTGGGCTGCTCGCCGACTGAGACAGTATATGTTGACCCACACTACTTTATTGATCTCAAAAATGGACCCAGTTAAGTACATATTTGAGAAGCCAGCTCTTACCGGACGGGTTGCAAGATGGCAAATGATCCTTACTGAATATGATATCCAATACACATCTCAGAAAGCCATCAAGGGCAGTGTATTGTATGAATATCTTGCTGAGCAACCTATTGATGATTACCAGCCTATGAGGTTTGACTTCCCTGATGAAGACATCATGTTCATAAAAGCAAAAGATCATGAAGAGCCTGTTCACACTGAAGGGCCTGACCCGAAAGAAGAATGGACTATGATGTTTGATGGGGCTGTTAACATGAATGGTCGTGGTGTTGGTGCAGTACTCATTACACCCAAAGGAGTTCACATGCCTTTCTCGGCAAAACTCACTTTCAACTGCACTAACAACGAAGCTGAATACGAAGCTTGTATTATGGGTCTTGAGGAAGCCATTGACCTCAGGATCAAGACATTGACTGTATTCGGAGATTCAGCTTTGGTAGTCAATCAAACCAACGGCAAATGGTACACACACCAAGATCATCTGATACCTTACAGGGATTATACAAGAAGATTATTGACCTTCTTTACAACAGTCAAGCTTGAGTATATCCCTCGGGACGAGAATCAGTTTGCGGATGCTCTTGCTACCATTTCATCCATGATCAAAGTCCAAACTGCTAACTTCGTACCTCAGATCTCAGTGTCCAGACTTGACAGACCAGCATATGTGTTCGCAGCAGATTTTGTTAAAGATGATAAGCCTTGGTTCCATGACATTAAGCGCTTCTTGGAGGACCAAACATACCCACCTGGGGCATCTTCCAATGATAAGAAGACTTTGAGAAGGCTCGCTGGTAGTTTCTTCTTGAACACTGATGGCTCTTTATACAAAAGGAACTTTGATATGGTACTCCTCAGATGTGTTGATAAGACAGAAGCGGAGTTGTTAATGCATGAAGTGCACGAAGGATCTTTTGGTACCCATGCCGGGGGGCATGCCATGGCTAAGAAATTGTTGAGATCAGGCTATTACTGGATCACGATGGATGCAGACTGTTGTGCCTACGCCAGAAAATGCCATAAATGCCAGATTTATGCAGATATGGTGCATGTGCCTCCCAATCCTTTGAACATCATGTCTTCACCCTGGCCCTTTGCTATGTGGGGCATTGACATGATTGGCAAGATTGAACCGACTGCTTCGAATGGCCACAGATTCATCCTGGTCGCCATCGACTATTTCACCAAGTGGGTCGAAGCAACGTCCTATGCAAACGTTACAAGACAAGTGGTAGCCAGATTTCTGAAGAGAGATATCATCTGTCGGTACGGAGTGCCCGAGCGAATCATTACTGATAATGGTTCCAACTTGAATAACAAAATGATGGCAGAGCTGTGCCGGGACTTCAAGATCCAACATCACAATTCTTCTCCTTACAGGCCAAAGATGAACGGCGCTGTTGAGGCAGCAAATAAGAATATCAAGAAGATTGTGCAGAAGATGGTGGTCACTTACAAGGACTGGCACGAAATGCTACCATTTGCCTTGCATGGGTACCGCACGTCAATCAGAACATCCACTGGGGCAACACCGTATCAACTGGTGTATGGTATGGAGGCAGTCCTACCTGTTGAAGTTGAATTACCCTCTCTCCGGGTACTGATGGATGTTAAGCTGAGTGAAGCAGAATGGGTTAGGCCCCGATACGAACAACTGAGTCTGATTGAAGAGAAAAGATTGGCTGCAATCTGTCATGGACAGTTATATCAGAAAAGAATTAAGAAAGCCTTCGATCAGAAAGTCAGGCACCGAGAGTACCAAGTAGGAGATCTTGTGCTGAAAAGAATCCTCCCTCCTCATTCAGACCACAGAGGCAAGTGGACTCCAAATTATGAAGGACCATTTGTGGTGAAGAAAGTTTTTTCCGGCGGAGCACTGATGCTCAGCACCATGGATGGTGAAGACTTCCCGTCCCCTGTGAATTCAGATGCAGTTAAAAAATACTTCGCATAAAAATGACCCGCTGGACATAAAAACAGAATGTAAGTCCAGGCAAAAATAGGGCATCCCGGCGAGTCAAAAACAGAATAAAAGACTCGGGCAAAAATAAGGGAAAATAAACAAAAAAATGTGTACACCCGCTGAGTTGAAAAGCCGCATTGGACAGCTCAGGCAAAAATGGGTATCCCGATGGATTGAAAACCCGGAAGGGCGATCCATGCAAAATAAGGGAATAAGCGAACAATTGCATTCTGAATTCGTCTGTATCATCTACAACTTGGTAAGCTTCGAAAAGATCAAGCTTCAATAAGAATCAACATTCTTCAAAAAGCAAGATGAGAAGAACGTCAAAAGTCATACGGGTCATAGTGAAGAGGGAGCTCCTCAAAGCGTCATCAACACTGCCAACATTTTGTTTCTCAATTTGTAACAATCTCCTCATTTTAGGGGATATGTTCCTTTGACTGTATCTCGCCAATTCAGGGCATATGAATTAATAAAATCAGATCTTCAGTCATGTCTCGTTTTGTACATTTTATTTGCAAAAATGTTTGATGTCTCAAAAGAAAAACTGATTGCATAAGAATACAAATGCTTATCTTTAAATAAAAACATGCTTGCAGGAAATATACTTACTCTCAGAAGTGCCTAACTCCTATGACGGAATCCAGTAAGGGATACCTCGGGACTATATTGTGCGTTTCTCTATCTTTTTCAGGATTGCAGGTATCCAGAACGCAACTTGGGGCATGTAAGCTTCGTCCCAGCAAGTTGGCAAACCAATACTCAATTTTAGCACCCGAAGTGCTCTCTCCCCAGCTGAGTTGCCTATCATAACTCCTCCCAGCTGAGTTGGCCGCTTATTACTTATCCCCATCAGAATGGGCAGGTATCACAGAAGATGCCCATATCCCCGGCTGAGTCAAGAAGTTACCGTAACAGAATTTCTAGGGAGGTCTTTCAGTGATTCCTCTCTTTCTCCCCAGCCGAGTTGCCATCTCGCCCTCAGCCGAGTATAAGAGTCAGGGAACCATCTCCCCACAGAGCTCCAGCCTCTATCCAGAAAAGCAGCGCGCGAAGATCACAACAGAGCGAAGAAAGTTTCCACAAACCCCAGTTGGGTCCATCACTACAAGGATATGTCAATCAGTGACCATTATCCCCAAGCAAATGCATCTCATCAGATCTATCAATGATCTCATCCCCAGCTGGGACGTCCATTTCAAACAGATCAACCGAAGATCTACACAGCAGCGGGATCCGGATCCCGATTTGGTATCTTTGCACAATCATAGCATTCGCATCATGTTCACCCACAAAGCGTAGCATTCCGTCTAATACGGAGCATTACGGCAAAAATTCAACACATAGCATAATCATAAGCCATGTTCTAAACTAACACTTAATGACAACTCTTCAATGTACAGAAAAATCCCCACCAGGGTCCCCAGCAAAAGCAGCTGCCTCACAATCACAAACACCAGTATATGCTCATTTTGACACCCACCCGTATCATCATTCCCTAGTAAAGTCACCTGAACGCTTTTTACAAACAATAACACTCGTATTACAGATACTTTTTGACACCCGTCCGTGTCATACCCCCAGCAGAAAGCCAAAGACATCCTCTTTGCACTCACATATACTTACATATGACAACCCTTTGACACCCGTCCGTGTCATATCCCCAGCGCGGTCATCTACACTTTGTATATCAGATACTTGTTTATATTACACTCTTCTCCTTTTGACACTCGTCCGTGTCGCTCTCCCCAGCAGGTAAATACTCATCTATATACCAATCACTCTTATACAGATACTCGTCCGTATCTTGTATACACCGCTCAAATCCCCTCAGATTCAGCACTAGTCCTTGTTCTTTGTTAACTCGTTGGTACTCGTCCGTACCATCATCTCAGAACATGCGTCGAGAGTTTGTTTCTACATGATACTCGTCCGTATCATAATCTTAAGGATGCTCGTCCGCATCTTTAATCCATACACTGTGTCAAACGCTTCTGTCTTCTTAAATATAGATACTCGTCTGTATCTACTTTTCCCCAGAAGAGTCCCTTCAGATTCAACACTCGTCCGTGTTCTCTGTTAACCAGATGATACTCGTCCGTATCATCATCTTTGAACACGTGTCAGTATTTGTTTCTACTCGATACTCGTCCGTATCGTAGTCTTAAGGATACTCGTCCGCATCTTTAATCTATACACAACACCTAAACACTTATGCTTCCTTTTCTTGGTTGTAAACACTCATCCGTGTTTACTGTATCCCCAGTAGATCGCCAACAAAGCAATTTTCTTTTTATCTAACACTCGTCCTGTGTTATGATAAAACCTGAGAGCAGTCGTCCCCTGCTAGGTGGTCGTCCTCCACCTCTTGATGGTCGTCCTCCATCATGCTCATCCGATGGCCGTCCCCATCGTTGATTTTTAGCAGCCGTCCCCTGCTAGGTGGTCGTCCTCCACCTCTTGATGATCGTCCTTCATCATTTTATCCAATGGCCGTCCCCATTGTTGATTTTGGTTATCTGGCATTCGTCCTATGTCATGATAAACCCTGAGAGCAACCGTCCCCTGCTAGGTGGTCGTCCTCCACCTCTTGATGGTCGTCCTCCATCATGCTCATCCGATGGCCGTCCCCATCGTTGATATTTTCGGCAGCCGTACCCTGCCAGGTGGTCGTCCTCCACCTTTGATGGCCGTCCCCATCATAATTCCTTTATTCCCCAACAGAGCAGCCGTCCCCTGCTAGGTGATCGTCCTTCACCTTTGATGGTCGTACCCCATCATCTGTTTATTTCATTTATTCTTTAACCCGATGGCCGTCCCCGTCGTGGTCCCTTTTCTTTTTAGCCCGATGGCCGTCCCCATCGTCGGTTACTTTGCTTTATGAACTTGATGGCCGTCCCCGTCATGTTTCATTGATCCCCGGAGAATTCTACAGCTTTATCTTGATGGCCGTCCCCATCATAATCTTATCTTTCCAGTTAGTCGGTCGTCCCCGTCTTGGCTTTACCTTTTATCCCCAGCATGTCGGCCGTCCCCGTCATTGCTTTATTTCCCACACTTTACAATATACTTTATTTTTCTTTACAATCTATATCCCTTTTCTTCTTCATTCTGTGAGTGCAAATTTTGGACTGTCTTTGGTATTCAACCACAAGTTATCTTGTTTGCTTGTTAAGCCGTTGCTTACACCCTGCACAGCTAACTCATGTTTGAATAGGGGCAGCTGTAAACACCCCAAATTTGCCCTCACCCATTCACACCATGGCTTGTGATCATTTCATATACATAAACACAATCATATCATCTCATATCTCATTTTTTTGATTCACTGCATAGATTCAAAGTCATCTGCACCTAGGGTTTGTGATCTGAGCAATCCAAGAGCCTCCTGAGCCACTCCAAAGGCCATCAATCACTTCAAAGGGGTTCATGTGTGTTCTTATATCTTATTACATCCTTTCAAAGTCAAAAATGCAAAAGAATCACAAGAACTGGGATTGGTGTGGATGTAGAGCCAAGTTTGACTGCACAGTTGACCCAAAATTAGGGTTTTGGTTTCAGAGGTCATAACCCCATTTTTTTTGGTCATTCTTGTTTCCATTGGTCTCTATATGGTATAGGGAGTATGCATATCAATTTTCATGAAGAAATTCCATGGGGAAGTCATCTGATCAAGAGTTGACTTTCTGGACAAGTCAGTGCAAAATCAGGGCATTTGAGGTCCCCAATGACCCAACCAAGGGGTGATCTTCATCATTTTGAATGTATATGATCTTTATTTGATCATGGAAGAAGGTTGAAGTTCACAAAAATCAAGAATTACAAGTTTTTGCAAAGTTGACTTTTTAGGGCATGGTTGACTTTTCAAGAATATGTCATTTTATGCCATTTTTCAAGCCTTGCTTTTTGATCCAAAAATGCTCCAAATGGAAAGACTTTGGTCATGAAAGTTGTAGAATACATTTTTCCCTTTTCAAAAAGTACAAGAACATGATCTAATTCTTCTTGAATCAAAAGTTATGGTGTGACAAAGTTGGCAAAAATCACTAATTTTCAAGATATGCACCAATTGGAAAACTTGCAAAAACTTTGTGCCAAGGCATTTTTGGCTTCTAGTTCATATCAAACCAATGTACAAACATCACATGTGACCTAAAAATCAGATTTGAACCAAAAGATCACATGTTCATGGTTGGGAAGGCAAGAGATTTTCATGAAGTTTCAAAAGTAAGCAACTTGCAAAAACTATCATCACATCTCACCCACTTAATGTCTTGGATGCTGAACCAGCCATAGCATCTCACCTTACCATGCTGCGCCAGCCCATGTCCTTGTGCTAGCCTAGGGCTCAACCCATGCTTTCCTTACAACAAAGTGGACTTTTTGCAAAAGGTGACTTACCTATCACAGCAGGCCAAGTCACATCAACTGACCAATAGGCTTTGTTTATGTGGAACAAATGCTGGCCATTTCATAGGACAAGCAAGGCTGAAACACACAAGAACTCCCCATTCACAAAAACACTCCCTCAAGCAAAAGCCTTCGAATCTCTCTGCACAGTTCACAAACATTCAAACCAATTCCACACATCAACTCACCTTGTTTCATTGAGCAAAAACCAACAAGACTTAGGCCTGAATCAAGCAAGAACACCATTCCTCCATTTTCACTCTCAGAAGCAAAACCATTCGAAACTCACTCCACAGGCCATAAACACCCAAACAAACTCCACAAACCTTCTCCACTCATCATCCTGATCACAAAGAACCCTTCATCATTGCCAGAAATAGCCTGAATCACCATCACCATTTTCAACTGAGCTTGAGCAGAAGCTGTTCAAACTCCTTAACCAGCCAACATAAACTCCTCCTAAGCATTCAAAGATCATCAGGGGACCAAGTAAAGTGGATTGCATCAAAGGGAGAGGTCAGAAAGTTGCTGGGGTGAAAGCTTCGAAACTCAGGTAGCTCAAGAACATTTTCTCCAGAAATCGTTTTTTAAGTTCTTAAGTTGTTCTATATGCTTCACTGATTGTTCTGATGCCTTTAGTTTTGAAAATGGTGGAGAGATGAGAGTTTACCATGCTTCTGAAACTTTTTGCCCTAGAAATAGATTGATTCGATTCAGCCATTTTACGAATGATAAATTTGTTTTGATTTAGGGTTTTGATTCGTGAGTGAGTGGGAATCATTTCTGTGTTTTTAGATTTCGTTTTAGATGCGTTTTGAAGGAGTTTGAGGTTTGGGGTGAACGGAGAAGATGACCGGAACACTGTTCCGGTCATCTGAAAGTGATTAGCGGCGAGATTAGGGTTTAAGCATTAATTAGCCAGGTTTGAATGCTGGCCCTTGGATATGGCGCCAGGTCAATGCGCGCGCTGGCCAGTTTGAATCTCACGCGTTGGATCTGTTGACTTTTACTTATTTCAGTTTAAATTCATTTATTTTCATATTTATTTCATTTGTTTTGCATAATTTATTTAAAATAGCAAAATTGTTTTAAAAATTATGAAACTTTTTGTCAAGAGTTTCAATAATTTTTAAAACACAAAAATATTTTTGTTTTCATTTTTAGCATTTAAAATGTATTTTTAAATATTTAAAGGTTTATTTTTAATTGATTAATGGAAATTAATTTATTAAAAATACTTTTAGGTATTTAAAAATCACCAAAAAATTCATGAAATGTTCTAAGACATTTAAAAACATTGTCCAACCTTCAAACCAAATTTCTTTTTTGATCTTGATGCATTTTGAGAATTTTTCATTGAATTAAAATCATTTTTGTGCATTATTTTGATCCAAAGTTCAAAAAATCATTTCTGCCTATTCATGAAGAGTTGGACATTGATTCTTTTTGCATTGCATTGTGTTTAGCATGTAGTTTGTGAGATTAAATGGCCATGATTTGATCTTTCATTTTCAATTTGTTTGGCATTTCTTTTGTTTGGGAACCCTAAAACCCTAAAAAACTTGTGAAAATCATAACTTGAGATTGGTTAGGAGTTGAGATCTCTCCTTTGGGCATTTTGTTAGTATAGGATTAGGGGTCCTTTGAGTGGCATTTTCATTTTTTTGTAATGTTGTTTGCTTCTGATTTTGGTTTGTGTTTGATGTATGATTCATAAACCCTAATTTGGGCTTCCATATGCATCCATCTTGCATTCTCTTGCATAACATGACTTGCCATGACATTCCATGCTTCCATGTGATTCATTTGACATCATAAGACATATTGAAAGCATGTTTGATCATTGCATCATGTATTTGCCATGTTGTATGCCATGTGCACTTCATAACTTTTCATGTATGTTCATGGTTCCTAGCTTGCTTCATTTGCATTCATGAACTTGTATGGTCATTTCCATATGTTGCCTCATGTTTGTAGCATCTCATAGAATCATTAGCATCATGTATATGCTTCTGGTTTTGTTTCTCATCATGTCATCTCATCCCATCTTGCATTGCATTGCATTTCCTTTCTAACCTTTCAGGTGGTAAGTGGCTTTGAGAAGTGAATTTGCCTTCACTTCTCATAACTTCTCTTCATCTCTCTCTTGCATCCATGCTGCATTTTTATATGTGTTTGAGTTTGAGCTTGCTCATTCTTCTTCCTCCCACTTTCTTTCTTCAAGTGACTTGACTTCTTGAATGAAGCAAGTTGCTTTGCTTCTCTTGATCCTTTCATCTGCTTCCTGGTGGTTCCATTGAAGACTTCTCTTGAAAACCTCACAAACCTTAGGAACAACCAAGCATGACAATGATTAGGGTTTTGATTAGTCTCCCCTCTTAGTTTTACCTTTGTGTCTCTTTTGAGTCTTCTCTTCTCATCTCATAATCAGGGACTAAACCCTAAAGGCTTTAAGGCTTTGTGATTAAGCTTATGCCTGCATCCTTCTCTTAGGATGGAGTGTATAACTTTAATCCTAAGTGTTAAACCCTTAATGTGTTTAAATCTCTTAATCAATTCACTCAATAAGTATCAAGACATCACACTTGTAACTTGGGCCTTGCATTAGGGTTCTAATTCTTCCTTAATTGGTTAAGAAGGACTAACCCTAGTGTTAATGGACAAGTCCCCCTCAAGTTGTCTTACAAACCCTAAAACTCACTTCATCACCTCACCATTAAATAAAATCCACTTAATCAAAGGCTTGTTTTGTCATGAGTTTAATCCCTAATCATGGATTAAGTTGAGGAGCTTTCCTCAGCTTAACATTCTCATCTATTATCCTTCTATTAGGATGGTGTAATGAGTCTGTTAAACCCCTGATTATGGCTTAACCTCATTACTTAACACTAAACAAAAACAACAAAAACATCTAAATAATCACAAGTAGGTCAATGATCTTAATCCTGCATCAAAGGTGATTAAGTGTGAGAATCTGACTTCACACTTAAGGTATTCTCATTACCCCTAATCAGAGGGAAGATGTGATGAGTTTACTAAATCCATTGGTTTAGGCATAAGATCATTAACTTATGACAAACTTTCAAAAACAATAAAAGACTGAAAACACAAAAACAAACAATAATCGTCTCCTCCGGGATTCTTTTCTCATCTCATTCACTCACAAACGAGAACTCGCTTCTTCCGTCTAATGCAAGACAGTTTGCATCTGTGCCAGACAAATCATACACTTGAGCATAGGCAAGTAAGCAGTTCATAAGTCAATTCATCTTTCAGTCTCTTTGGGTCGAACTACGGTGTTCTAACTTCCTCATTGCACGAGAGGATACGTAGGCATAACTTAACAGTTATCGAACAAAAGTCTCTGTATATTCCCCCTCCTTCCAGCTTTATTCTTTTAGCCTCATGATCTTGAGCATTATATTCCAGTTCTTACACTGACACTGTATATATCACACTACACTTCTTTTACACTGACACCTGTACATCCTTTTCCAGCTCTTCTATACACAGATTGCACTGACACTACCCCTTTAAAACACAAATCTTTTAAGCGTGGATCCCGTCGAGTACGGCGGACAATCTGGGTGCTAATACCTTCCCAGGTTGTAACCAACCCCCTTTCTCAGTCTCTCTGGTTCGCAACCATCTTATCCATCTTTTCTAGGTCTATGCAGCATTACCTTTCCTCCGGGATAAAAATGCCTAGCTGGCGACTCTATTCATTCTCCAGTGAGTTCACGGCTGTGTGTTTTCATTGTCCCTCTCACCGACCGTTCGCGTCTGTATCTTTATTTGGGCCCGGTTCCATTTATCGGGAGCGACACATAGAGCAGGATTTTTTCAAGGTTGAAGATGCTATTGCTGTGCCAGCGCCCGAGGCGAAGGCCATTCTGAGCCAGGAGGCTGGTGTCCGGCAAAAAGAATTGGTAAAGGATCTGGCTTCCGTCATCAGGGTGATGGAGACGGCCATCGTTCTGACCGATACTTCTGTGTCCACGACTTCCTTGGAGGATGCCCTTCTGAAGGTCCGTTCTGAAAACGACAAGTTGTCAAAGGACCTGTCGGACTACAAGGAGGAGCATCAACTGCAGGAGGGGCTGAAGAAAGAGCTGGACGAAGTGAAAGGGGAGCGAGATACGCTGAAGGTGGAAAAGGCGAGCCTGGAGGAGCAAGCCGCTGAGCATAAGAAGGTGGTTAAGGAGAATGCTGCGCTCCGTGCTCGTTTGGCTCTGCTCGAGGATATTGTCCGTCCCTTGGCCGATGAGAGTGAAGAGGAGCTCGCTCTCTGTTCCCGGGGTGAGCTGGTGGGACACATCCGTCCCTTAGTCGTGTTTAAAGAAGGGTTTGACAACGCTGTCGACCAGCTGAGGATACTGAACCCTGAGTTAGCGATGGAGGGGTCAGCTCACAATTACTGCGTCCAGGATGGGGAGATTGTGTGTCTCTTCGAAGCGGAGGAGGAGCTGGGAGAAGAGGAAGAGTAACTCCGGGCGGAGTCTTATGTATTTCATTTTGTTTTATTTGTATGGCCTGCGTGCCTAATTTGTATGGCCTGTGTGCCTAGTTTGTATGAATATTGGCCTTCGGGCATACTTGTCTTTTCTTCGGCTACGACTGCGTATGAATATTTTGTTTAGCTGTTTACCTTGCTCAGTTTTATTGATTTTATATTTGTTGTATTTTTGTGAACTGTTTTATGCTCGACTATGTTTGTCTCGTCGGTTTAGGGAACCGACGAGGTAGCGGGCGTTGTGCTCGTCTAAAATCGAAGCCGAGTTCGCGATTGGGGAACTCTGACCTCGAGGCTTGGTCCTTCCCATCGCGAGCTGGGTGCCCTGCCAATCTCGGTACTGCGACGCTGGGGCTCGATCGAGGTCCCAACTGTCGGGGAGGGTTGTGTCCGCTGGAGGGGTCGTGTTCGTCCCCGGGTAGCGTGGTTCCTCCCTGTAGTTTCGGTGGTGAAGAGCGTGGTCGTACCTCCCATGTCTCCCCGTGACATATTCAACTGTAATATTGTCTAAGTTTTTCTGCGTTCTATGGTCGAGCGAGTTCTTCACCTTGTAGGTTTTCTAGATAGTAGGCCCCGTTGCTCGTCTTGTCGCGGACGCGGTAGGGACCTTCCCAGTTGGCGGCCAATTTACCCTCTCTTGGGTTTTTTTTTATTTCTTTTGAGGACCAGGCTGCCCACCTGGAACTCTCTCTTTATGACCTTCGCGCCATGGCGCAAGGCTATTTTTTGTTTGAGGGATATTTCCCTAAGGGCTGCTTCGGAGCGGATCTCGTCGACGAGATCCATCTCGCTCTAAGTGCCTCGTCGTTCATCTCTTTGTCTAGGGGTTCCTCTACGCGTCTCGTCGGCTCTCGTATTTCTATTGGGATGAATGCTTCGGTGCTGTATGTTAGTCGGAATGGGGTTTCCCCGGTTGTGGAGTGTGGTGTCGTGCGGTATGCCCACAGGACGCTGTGTAATTCTTCGACCCATGCCCTTTTTGCCTCGCCGAGTCTGCGCTTCAGCCCGCGCAGGATTACCCTATTGGCTGCTTTTGCTTGCCCGTTGGTTTGAGGGTGCTCCACAGATGTGAAATGTTGTTTAGTACCTAAGCCGGCCACGAAGTCCTGGAATCCTCCGTCTGTGAATTGCATCCCGTTGTCCGTGATGAGGACCTGGGGTATGCCGAACCGAGCGAGGATATTTCGTTTAAAAAATCGAAGAATGTTCTGTGTTGTTATTTTAGTCAGCGCTTCTACTTCGATCCATTTGGTAAAATAGTCTACCCCTACGATGAGGTATTTATTCTGGTATGATCCGGTTACGAAGGGTCCGAGGATGTTCATGCCCCACCATGCGAAGGGCCAAGGAGTGGAGAGTGTTTTTAGTTCGTTCGGGAGTGTAAGGTGCATGTCGGCGTGTCGTTGACATTTGTCGCATTTTTTGACGTGTTCCTTGGAGTCATGTTGCATAGTCGGCCAATAATAGCCTGCTCGAAGAGCCTTTCGTGCGAGTGACCGTCCGCTGGGATGTTGGGCGTTGATTCCTCAGTGCATTTCCCGCAATATGTCGGGAACTTTCTCTTCTTCGATGCATTAGAGTAACGGGATGGAAAACCCCTTACGGTAGAGTTTCCCTTCGAGGAGGACGTATGAGCACGCCCTACGTTTGGTGACGATCGCCTCTTTAGGGTCAGCGGGGAGTTCGCCCTTCGTGAGGTAATTATAGATGGGCGTCATCCAACAATGAGTATCCCCGATCACGTTAACCTCAAGTGGGGGAGGCGGCTTCTCGATACTAGGTCCAGGAAGGATTTCTTGGATTACTGATTTGTTTCCGCCCTTCTTTTTCGTGCTAGCTAGTTTTGACAGGATGTCTGCTCGTGTGTTGTGCTCGCGAGGTACGTGTTGAACTTCCTACTTCTCGAATTTTTCGAGTCTTTCTTTGACTATGGCCAAGTACTCGATGAGGTTGTCGTTCTTGGTTTGGTTCTCTCCCCGTACTTGTGATGCTACGAGCTGAGAGTCTGTTGATATTTTTACTTCTTTTGCTCCTAAGTCCTCGGCCAGTCTCAGGCCGGCGATGAAAGCTTCATATTCGGCTTGGTTGTTGGATGTTGGGAAAGCTAATGCTAATGAGACCTCAATCAGGATCCCGTCCTCGTTTTCGAGGATGATCTCGGCCCCGCTGCCCTTCGTGCTGGAGCTGCCGTCGACGAAGATCTTCCATTTATGGGCGCCGTCCGCCGGTACCGGGCTATGAGTCATTTCCGCGACAAAGTCGGCCAGGGCTTGAGCCTTCAGGGCCTTCCTGTTCTCGTATTGTATATCGAATTCGGAAAGTTCCAGCGACCATTTTATCATTCTGCCGGCCATGTCTGGTCGCCCGAGGAGTTGTTTTATTGGTTGATCGGTTCTTACCTTGATCGTGTGAGCGAGGAAGTAATGAAGTAATCTCCTTGATGCATTTATGAGAGCCAATGCGACCTTTTCGATTTGTTGGTATCTGAGCTCAGGGCCTTGGAGCGCTTTGCTCGTGAAATAGATGGGTTTTTGTCCCTCGTCGGTTTCTTTGATTAGAACGACACTGACGGCCTTGGTTGCCACGGACAGATACAGGTATAAGGTCTCCCTTTCCAATGGTCGTGATAGGACCGGGGGTTCGGAGATGACCTTCTTCAAATGAAGTAGTGCCCGTTCACATTCGTCGGTCCATTCGAAGCTGACCTCTTTACGGAGGAGTCTGAAGAAAGGTAGCGCGTGCTGGGCAGATTTGGCGATGAAACGAGAGAGTGAGGCGAGCACCCCGTTGAGGGATTGGATGGATTTTTTAGATTTCGGGGTCGGAAATTCCGAAAACGCTCGACATTTGTCGGGGTTGGCCTCGATTCCCCTCTCGGTGAGGTAGAAACCTAGGAATTTTCCTGCCCGGACGCCGAACGTGCATTTTTCAGGGTTAAACCTCATTTTGCATTGTCTCGCCTGCTCGAATACTTTGTAGAGGTGTCGAGCATGGTCGGTCTCCTCGTGTGATTTGATGATCATGTCGTCCATGTATACCTCGAGCATATCCCCTATTTCTCCTCGGAAAACTTTGTTCATCATGCGTTGGTATGTGGCCCTGGCGTTCTTGAGTCCGAAGGGCATTACGTTGTAGTAGTAATTGCCGGTCGGGGTCATGAACGTCGTGTGTCTCTTGTCCGTGTCCGACATAGGGATTTGATTATATCCGTTGTATGCATCCATGAAGGACAAGAGTCTGAAACCTACATATTTGTCAACGAGTTTATCTATGTTAGGGAGATGGAAAGCATCTTTGGGACAAGCCCTATTAAGATCAGTATAATCAACACACATGCGCCATTTTCCATTATTTTTCTTAACGAGGACTACATTAGAGAGCCAGGTTGTGTACTGGGCTTCAGAAATAAAATTTTCCTCTAAGAGGTCTTTTACAGCTCGCTCGGCAGCCTCCGCTTTCTCGGGGGACTGCTTGCGCCTACGCTGTGCTACGAGCTTGACTGCCCGGTCCAAAGCTAATTGGTGACATGCAACCTCAGGGTCTAGACCGGGCATTTCTGCGACGTTCCATGCGAAGAGATCAGAGTTCTCCCTGAGGCACATCGCGAGTTGCTTCCGTGTTTCTTCAGGCAATCCCTTGCCTATTTTTACTGCTCTGTCAGGGTTGTCGCCCAAAGGGACGAGCTCGAACTCTCCATCCGGGATTGGGCGGAACGGGTGAGCGGGAGTCTGCTCCTTGGTGGGTTTCCATTCTTCGGTTTCGTCCTGGCCGATGCGGAAATCGAGATTGATGGCGTTGATTCCCTGGAGGGGAGGATCCTCGGCCCTGGACTTTTTGTTGCTCTTTGTATTGACCGTGGCCTGTCCTTTTACTACGGCATTGTAACACCTTCGGGCAGCTTCGATGTCGCCGTGGATGGTGACTACGCGACCTAGTTTGGTGTAATATTTCATCTTCAGGTAGACGGTAGACGGGACCGCGGTCAGCTCAGCTAACGTCGGGCGCCCGAGGATGCAGTTGTAAAGAGAGGGACATTCTATGACCAGGAACTGAAACTTGATTTCTCTGGCCGTCTCTTGCTCTCCGAAGGTGACGAGGAGCTCGACGTAACCCCAAGGCTTCGTTGTGGCTCCGTTGAATCCTTGGAGGTCGGACCCCACGTAAGGAGACAGGTTGGTCTTATCTAATTTTAGAGTCTTGAAAAGGTGGACGTACATGATGTCCATCGAGCTGCCTTGATCGACCAGAATGCGTCTGACGTCGAATTGAGCCATCTTGGCTCTAATCAACAATGGGATGCCCGAGTTTGGGGAACCACCCGGAAGCTCCTCCAAAAAGAAAGATATTGGGTTGGATTTGCCCCGATACTTTGTCAGCGTTGCCTTTTGCTCGGGTGCGGTCAGAAGGAGCTCGTCGAACTTGCGTTTTACTGAGAGGGCGGCGGCCTCGCCGTTCATCCCTCCGCCTGATATGACGAGGGCAGTCGAAAATTCTTCCTAGGGGCTGATAGCAATGATCTGCCCTTCGGGTGGTGTCCCGGGGAAGCTGAAATCTTTTGGTCGTGATATGCAAAGGGCCACCTGATAAGAAGACTCGTCAGGGGGAGTATCCTCTCGGGGTCTCTTCTTTTTTGGCTCTTCGTGTTTGGATGTTTCGTTCCTCCTAGTGTATTGCTTAAGATGCCCTTCTTGGATCAAGATCTCTATTGCATCTTTCAGGTGAACGCAGTCTTCGGCCACTTGTTCGTGGCTTCTGTGGAACCTGCAGTATTTGGACTTATCGGTGTGAGGCTTGGGTGCAGACGGTTTTGGGAACCTTACCCTGCCCTGTTTGAACTCGGAGTTGATGCATTCGGCAAGGATACGCTCGCGGAGAGCTGTTAGTAATGTATACTCGCTGTATCGGCCCGCGGGGCCTCTTCCTTCCTGGGGTTCACGGGGTGTCTCTTCCCTTCGCCTGTCTCCGTTGCGACGGGGAATGTTCGGATCTTCGCGCTTGGGGTGATCGGTGTCCCCGGTGCTGCGGCTGTTGCGAGCGTTGTGGGCTACCTGCTTTTCCTCGTATCTGATGTAAGCCTGGGCTTTATGCAGGAGGTCATTCAGAGTGCGGGGAGGTTCTATCCCAACGGCTCGGCTAAGCTCGCTTCCGGGCAAGAGTCCCCTCTTGAGGAGATATTTCTTCATGTGTTCCGTGGTGTCCACCTCGACAACCTCTTGGTTGAATCGTTCGATGTACGAGCACAGTGTCTCATTTTTCTTTTGTACTATGGCTTCAAGGGTCGCCTATGTCTTGGGATGGCGTCGGGAGGCTGTGAAATGCCTCGTGAACATGGATCTCATAACTCTCCAGGATGTGATGGATTCTGGGGCCAAGCTTTTGTACCGGGCCATGGCCCCTTTCCTGAGGGTCATTGAGAACAGCCTGCATTTGATATGCCTGGTGATGTCGTTGCGGTAGTCGAGCATTGCATTGACGTTGTCGACGTGATCGTCGGGGTCCGTGGTCCCGTCGTATATGGCCAGATTTGGGGGTTTCTCCATGCCTTTGGGGAGTGGAGCTTCCATTATTGCCCGTGACAAGGGGCAATGCAGGTCTTCTTCGTCGCTCCTCGGTGGGGAGAGCTCGTTGTGGTTGGGGCTTCGATCGCGCCTTGGTGAGGTTCCCGATCGGCCGGAATCACGGCGGGCACATGCCCTACTCATGTTAGGCTCTAGGGAGTGGCGTCCCCGTTTCTTTGTCGTTTCTGGACGTTGTTGCGTCCTCCTTTCCTGCTGAGGTCGGACCTCCTGTCGATCAACTTCTAGGGCCATGATTCTCTCGTGCTGCTGGTAGAGCATGGAGCTATCCTGGTTGAGGGCGTTCACCTTAGCAATCATGGTGGCGTTCCCTTCGATGGGAACGGGGATGGGTTAGAATGCGTCCGTCCCATGGTTTTGAACTTGAGGTGGGTTCCCATTGTTCTCGGGTTCAGGAGACGGGGTGGCTGGGCGGCCATCTCGGGCGTCAGCCTCATGGTACTGCAGATTGTCCTCCATCGTGTAGTCAACGAGGGGACGGTTTCGCTCGTTGAGTTGTTCTCCGGACATGCTGGAAGGATGGTGTTTGAGCTTTGATCTTCTGTCGTAGAAAAAGGGGAAGCTAGTTTCCCACAGAAGGCGCCACTGATCTTACCTGATCAGAAGGACCTTCCAGTGACTTGATCCGAAGGATGGGAGGAGAGAAAATGGGGGTGTACCTGCAAAGCACTCCAATGCTTAAGTCAGAAGAGGTACAATGAAAAATGGTTTAAGTATGGTAAAATCAGAATACCTGACCCTTTAACGAAAAAGAGTATTTATAGTGTGCTCTCAACGCTGGGTCAAGGTCCCTCTTTGGGCCTAGACCAGCTAGGCCCAAGGAAGAACTACCAAGGAACGCGTGAGAAGCGTGAGGACCTAGCTAAAAGGTCTGGTCCTTGGTCCAACTACCCCTATCTTTCAGGAGATAATAAGGGACAGTTGGGTGACGTGGTAAGTGACCTGGCAGACATGTTCTTTGCCCGTCTTGAGTGTATGCCCGTCGTATAAGAAGCTTGTTTGACTGTGGGGTGCCCCTGCACGTCTGCTAGGCATTTCTGCTCAAGTATATGGGTCTTTGCTCGACCTGTTGGGCTGTAGCCTGATACATTCTTGAGGCATGAAATCAAGTGAATCTCCTCCATTGATGAAACAAAAATATGCAGATGGTGGGTGTTCTTCAAAGGAAGGTTTGAATGTCAACACAAGCTGAAGTTGGAAACTTTTATGTCATTGTGGGGACTTGGCCGTTCTTCGAATGGCAACAACAATTAAGAACTATGGAAAACATTTATTGGGTTGTCCTAATTTTAAGGCATGTTTAATGTAAATATAATGTTTGTTCTTTGAAAACAGTTGTTACTACAAATATTTGAGTTGTAGAGATGAATTTTCCAGGGATCAATGCAAGTTGGTTGTGGTTACTTTGATTGTTTTTTTTGAAGATGTTGGAGATAAGAAGGAGCAGTTTTGGAAGATATAATTGAAAAACTCTCAAAGGCAGTTGCAAAAGCTCAAATGGTGAATGAAGAATTTGGAAGATAACTAAGCAATCTTGAAAGTTTATTGAAGAAACTTATGAAATGGAAAAAAAATGGAATTTGATGTTGTTTATGTGCCTCATCGTACTTGTTCTTATAATGCATTAGAGAAGTTTAAATTTTGTATCAGTTGTTTGTTGTTTTTATCAGTTTGTACCATGTATTAATTTGTACCAGTTGAAATGAATAGACAAATTATGTTTTTTTATCAATTTGTATCAGTTTGTTAATGTGCCTCATTGTATTTGTTTTTAGAATGTCACTATTAATAAATTATTGTACCGATATAGTTGGCATTGCATTGTTTGAATATGTTAACGATAACAAAATATGTGACAGACAAGTTGATACCAAAATATGTTACTGATATAGTTGATGCCAGAATATGTTCCAAAATACATAAGCCATAACCAAAATACTCAAGTCATAGCTTGTGACATATTACATAAGTGAACAAAATGCTAAAGATTAAACATAACAAAATGCCAACTCAGTTCAAACTTAGACTAACAAAGTGAACAAAGTATACATAAGAAAATTCCAGACATAAACTAAAATTTCCAATTCTATGTTGATCTCTTGGTTGATATTGATCTCCTTGTTGTTGTTGTCCAAACAACAGTCTTGGTTGCACTCAATCTTGTTATTGGGCCCGGTGGAATAAAAGGCTTAGTTGGCCTTCTGATTGGCAATTTCTTGGGCCTCCCATGAGATGTTGATGCAGAGGGTTGTTTGTTGGCCCTTCCATGAGATCCTTGAGATGCTGATGCAGATGGTTATTTGTTGGCCCTTTCTTGAGATCCTTGAGATGATTGAGATGTTGATGCAAAGGGTTGTTTGTTGGTCCTTCCATGAGATCCATGAGATCCTTGAGATACTTGAGATGCTGATGTATATGGTTGTTTTGCTGTCCTTCCTCGAGATGCTTGGGATTGTTGTCCTGATGCTTGTTGGGATGCATCGATGACTCCTTGTGAAGCTTGTGTTGATGATTTTTGGGATGGCCGTTGTGATACCTGTTGTCCAGATGATGTGACCTTGCAAGTAATCTTATTGTGACTTTGTTTCTTACATCTGCTACACTTAACATTAAAACCAGTCCTTCTCATTTTTTTGTCTGAACCATCAATCTCACTTTGCTCTAAGTTTCTTCTCTTTTTTGGCCTTCCGGACATTAACCATCATGTTCATCCCAAATGTTGGATCCCTATAGTTTATCTTCTTAATAGAATTGTAACCTAATTCCTTAAAACATCATAACGGTTCAAAATAACTCCATTTATCATCATCTATTCTCAAGTCAACAACCTCACCCCCTTCGTACACACTCATTTCCTCATCAATAAATTCACCACTGTGGTGGATTTTAGGTTCAAATACCCATTCATTTCAACCTACCTACTATGTCCTAAGAAGAAGGCACAAAAAAATCCAATTTCAGATACGAAGTTCATAACCCTAAAACTAAGAAAAACCCTAAAACGAACAAAATGATAAATTTGCACTTAAAAAAGTAGAAGACATACCTGGTTGTCTTTAATTTCAACTTGAAGGAAGAAAGATTGCTTCAAATCGCAGTAGAATCACCTTCAACATGCAACAATGGATGCGCTAGGGTTTTCAAATGACTTCACATCGTTTATTTCTGAATTTTGTGACTTCGTTACATTTAAGAGTTTCTTTTTTAAGTTATCCAATCCAACATGACATCCACATGACGCATGAATAATCACACATCAACACCACGTCTTCGTCAACTGTACAAGCCCATTGACTTTGACTAACGGTGTTGACGACAAAGATTAACTTGACACTATTTAAAAACTTAAGAAATTACTTTGGAACTTTTTAGAATTAAGGGACCAAATTGGACCCCGAGGTAAACTTAAATGACCAATTTGAATATTTCACCAATGATATATGATTTTCAAGTAGACTAATAAATTAATCAAATCTTCAAAATACCAAACTTAAGGCTAAAAATTAACCTATGATAAACCGATTAAACTTTAAATTTTTTAACAAATCAGACTTACTTTTAACATAGTCTAATAGTAGGGATGGCAACGGGTCGGGTGCGGGTTTCACATTACCCAAACCCGCACCCGAAATCAACACCCGAACCCGAACCCAAACCCAAAGGTTATTCGGGTGGCAAAATAACACCCGCACCCACACCCGTTGGGTTCGGGTTTTTCCACCCAAACCCAAACCCGTAACAAAAACACAAAATTAATTTTTTTTCTCAAAAAATTTAATTAGTTTTCAAGTATATATATATATATATATATATATATATATATATATATATATATATATATATATATATATATATATATATATATATATATATATATATATATTACTTTGTTAATTATAAGAAGGATTATAAGTTCTATTTACTACTATAATATTGTTGCTTACAAAATAAGATTTCAATTAAAATTTTGCACATAACCGAATATTTTGCACACCCCTAATTATAATTAAAATTAAGGTCTTCAATATCTTAACATTATAATTAAAATTAAATTCTACAATCTACAATTAAAATTAAAATTAAAGTATGCAATTAAAATTAAAATTAAAGTCTAAACGAGTGTAGTTTCGGGTTTCGGGTGTGGGTTTCACACTACCCAAACCCGCACCCGAAATATGGGGTGGCACCCGAACCCGAACCCAAACCCAGTCAAATCGAGTTTTCACCCGTTGACTCGGATTTGGGTGCGGGTGGGGTCCGTGGGTTTGGGTCTGTCTGCCATCCCTATCTAATAGGCGCATTCTATTACCATCCCTAATCAAAATTTAAGGATGAATATTTAGGAAAAATCCATGCTATCTATCTAATATATTAATTACTAATAGATTTTGTGTCACACTTTTTTGTGAGGATTTGGATATTTACTCCTAACTGATTGTCCTTCATTCGGAACAGTAACAAAACCCTCCGCCCTGAGTGTAAAACAGAAACGCCGCGTGCGACACACGAACATGTCAAACTCTGGCGATACAAACACAACATCACAAGAGCAAGAGCTAGAATGGGCAACAATGGCTCAAGCGTGGCTTTGTTCTTTCCCTGAAGCCAAAGAAGTAAGCATGACGGAGGTTGAAGCTTGGATCGACGCTAACCTCTCTTCTCTCCCGGAGGGAATCCAATCCATGCCTCGCTCCGATCTCTGTCTCAGGCTCATTTCAATTCAAAATTGCATGAGACTCCCAAATCAGGTTTCAATTTCATTCTAATTCCGATTCTATTTGTTCTGGTCTTTCTCTCCAACACTTTGATTTTTCAAATGTTGCAGGAAAATGAAGCGAACAATGTTGATATTCCTCATGCTAGGTTTCAACGCACTGATCAATGGCTTCCGGTTTATTCGTGGTTAGAAACTTTGAATAAGGATGAAGTGGTTAAGTCTAAGGAAATTTCTGATTGGTTAGAGCAGAACCCCAAGATTCAAGAACAGTTATGTTCTAGGCATTCGAGATATCATTTGATGCACTATGTTAAAAAATGCCATTTCAAAATATTGAAAAGAAGGCAAAAGGGGAAGGTATCAATTCCTTTCTCACCTTTGTTCTGTTTCTTAACTTCAATAGATAGTGTGATGGTCTTGAACTGAAATAGTTTAGTTTAGTTGCTTTCTGCACCTTAGGCCTTTCAATGTCGAAATCGTTTATATATGTATTTGAGTTTGCCTTTAACTTGTATCTCCCTTGGTATTTAACATAATGATGCGAGTATCTCTTGTTCTTTCTTAGGGGTTTGATTAGATTGGCTTATTTAAGCTTATATCCTGACATTAACACTTGCAAGACTGTTGGGAGAGCTTATGAAATTGAAAACGGCTTATGATGTGTCAATAAGTTGTTATTTAGCTTATTTTGCATATGCTCTACATGATAGTTTATGAGAACAATTTGACTTAATTTGTCTTTTGTTATCGAAATAGTTTATACATTAGCACTCACTCTTTCCAGAATGATTCATAAACAAAAGTAAACTAAATTACTCGTATATTATGATAATTAGTCATGTAATTTTATTTAATATATATTCATATTACCTAGGTTATCCTTCAAGATATTCATAAATTTATTCATTGGAAACTAAAGTTAAATTAAATGAGGTATTTTGGAGACAGTAGCAGTGATTTATTTCAAGATAAATTAGCTATATATGTGTATAAATAATTTCGGAGAGAGTATGTGATAAGGGCTTAATTAATCTGTTTGTTCAAGCAGTACCCCAGAGCAAACACACACACACACACAACATGAAGGAGAGTTTGAATATGTTAAATTATGCATTAAAACCCTTGTTCTTTACATTACATCATATGTATTGACAATATTGGTACTCCTTTACCTATACAGGGTTTGGTAGAACAGCCTGGCAAAGACATGTCATTAAAGGTTCAGAAAGATGTGGTGATGAAACACACAGCCCCATTTCCAAGTATGCGTTATCCATCTTACCTTATAAATTTTCTATAGTTACTATACAGAAGAATGTCTGTTTCACTTTCACTTCTCCAAAGTTGCATATTTCTGCGAATTAGCTGGTATGTGGGAGGACATTATTGTAAACTAATTTATGGAAATTGGAATGGATGATAAAGGGGTTAAATTTAATCATTAGAAATTTTTGAAGAATGCAATTGTAAATTTTGCATGTGTGCCTGTCAATCTAATTTTGTTCCTGTATTAACAATTTAATACCGTTTCAAATCTGTTGTGGTTTGACCTGCTCTGTATCTACAAGTACAATTTCTATTCTTTTGTTACTCTCTTGTGTCCTTTCAAGCCTTGTGTTTATATCTGTGAAGTGCCGTCAGATACTGATCTTTAGTTTTGGGTCATTCTACCATGTTTTAAACCACTTAACTCTATTCAATTGTTCAAGCTCATGAAATTTCTTAGCTATTTAAATTTACGCTTTTTTAAATTTCAAGTTCACTCTGGGTCATTCCACCATGTTTTAAACCGCTTATCTCTAGTTCTATAAAAGTTAGCGTTTCAAAGAAATTGTGTGTTTTGAGTCACACGGCGCATAGGAGTTGAGTTAATACTGTTATTAGCACTTTATAATTATAGGTTTAGGTTACTGCTGATATTAGTATTTCATAATTATAGGTTATGTTCTTATAAAATTTTCAGATAGTTCTGTAAACAATCTTCCCAAAGACAGTGATTTGTACTTGGCCAAAAGAAATGAAGCCTACCAAAAATATGAGATGTAAGTGAATTCACATATTATTTATACGCTGCACCTTAGGTACTGGAAGTTCATTAGTGTACATATTTAAGTTTTCTTTACATTGATTTGTTTCAGTTTACTTGAGTTGGAGAAGCTGTTTTCCCCAATATTCTCAAAGCCTCCTATCATAAACCAGTGATGCAGTGTTGTAAACAGCAACTACTGTGTCAGTCTGTGAAGCACAGATTGATATGTGCAGGACCGAGAATTTCCTGATTTTGCTTCACTCCAGAGTTACCGTTGTGATAATTGATCTTCTCAATTCCTGTTCAATGAAGCAATGCTGCCTTTCTTAAGTGTTCACCTTACAGGTTACAGGTTAATTGTTGTCATTAGGGTATGGTAGATCTTGTGTATTTTTTTGTTATCTAAAAAGTAGTGTAGCTTATTTATATTAATGATCATATAAATTTTGCTAATCCGTTGTAATAAAAGTATTAGATGGAATGTACTGCGAGGAGTATAAGATATCTAAGCCTTGGTTAGAGCATAAGTACCACCAGTTTTGCTAAACGCCTTGAGACTAAACATAGAAAGTGTTGTTCAACAAAAGATGTGCAAAATAACTGAATTTCAGTTTTGTCTGCACTCCGATTATGTTAACCTTCCCCAAAACTTGTTCGTGCACATATAAATCATTTATCGAATTAAATACGTTTTACGCTTGGAAATCTCTTATGACATTATTATTGCAATTAAAAAAAATTCTACATCATCAACAGTTCAACACCAACCCTAGATTCATCTCTGTTGTTCAATCTCAAATTCATCTCTCTTCTTCAAGTTCTTTCTTTCAAATGGGTCAATATTTTATTACTCTTCATCATCTTTTAACACCCAAATTAATATTTGTTCTTTGCTTGAATCTTGTTCAATCCATAAACTAATAAATTTAGATTTCATGAAAATTTTACCCTATGCAACTGTGTTGGCGTGTTTTTTTTAACAGTGTTGGTGAGATTGTTCCTGTTCTTTTTAACGGTGTTTGGCTACGATCCATTCAAATTTCAACAGCTACTTCTAAACTTCACAAAGAATCATTATCAAAAAAGTGAGGAAGACGAAATGAATACCAGGTTAGAAGATGAAATTGATGGTGATGAAGAAATGATTGAGAAGATGAAGAAGGGGATAAAGTTTTATGTTGAAATTGTTTAATTAAAGGGGTTTAATTACTATGCACAACTGTCAATTCATTGTCATCATTCGTTTGCATCATTTTATTTGTTTTTAAAATAAAAGTCAAAATTGTTCCAACATCCAACGATTATAACTAATTGACAGTGTAAAACTACTTTACATTGTCAGTGCATTCTAATTAAAAATATTTTTTATTTTAAATGTTTGATATTATATATTTTTTTAGTGACATGACAAATTTATTTCAGTATACGTCAATTATTACTTTGTCATATCAGCACGGATCATACCACATAGATCAAACTGAAGAGGGAATAAAAAAACACAGAATAATTCAAATTAAAGGACTAAAAAAACTGATATTTTTAATGGAAAATTAAAAGTTAAAAAAAATATAAGAAAGGCAACTAAAAATACATTTAAACCTATACTTCTTTTCTTTATTAAAATTTCTTTCTTCCCTCCCCTCTTAAACCAAACTAAATGTTCCACTTCTAATTGTCAATAAAATTCACTATGTCAAAGAAAAATAATTAGCTTCACCTATATTATTAGTAGGTTACTTTTAATACAACATCAAATTTAATACTAACATGTCTTTGAAGCCGGAAGAAGTTTGAATGATCCATTTCCTGTAATAGTCTTCAACCAAATCCTCCCAGCAACATACCGCAATTCCGACTCCACCCAACCCCTCCAAAAGCACAGATATTGGTGAATCAGAAACATTCTAACAGATTATGAATATATTGGTTTAATGCATAGCTGAACCCTTTCACTTTAGCCTTTAGCAATTTACAAGACAAAAGAATGTGCTAAAGAAAATCTCCTCAGAGTGGTGTGTTAGATAATAAATTTCAAAAGAGGAAATTCGATTGAGAAATCAGCTCAAATTTTTGAAGACACAAGGCAAGGTGAAAATGCCTTCGACCAATGATTTGGAAGAGGAAACAAAAGCATTTGATGTCGAAGAATCTGATATGAGAGTGAAATTTTCAAGAGGTTTGTCACTCGTCAAATCCGATAAGTTGAAGGAATTTGACTAGAAACAAATTCAAATTTCAAACTGAAGTAAGTGTCTTTTGGTCTTATCTAAAATATCAAGGAAACATGGAAATCAATCAAAGGCTAATCAAACATGCATAGATGAAGTGTTAGACAAAAGACATTTTAACGTTGGAAAATCGTTAGTCCCGTAGCATTATAAATAGGAGTTCTAGTATAAGGATTCAGGGTGACAAAAATCATTGTAAACTTCAATATACACTCAAAGTACCCACGAGCAAGAGAGAAACGAGTTTTCTAAAGAAATGTGCTTGCCTACCATTTTTTTCACTTGTGCAAATAAATTTTCTTTTTACTTAATTTAATTTTACTTTTACTTGCTTTTATTTACCATTCAAGTGACTAATTTCGATCCAATCAAAATAAGTTGTTGTACATACTTTCAAAACTTCACTATCTTTCTAAGATAATTAACATTCAATACAAACAGTCCGGCAACATTAAATGTACACTTTATTTTCTTAGACACTTAGCACAAACTTTCCATAGGATTTACTATAGTTTGGTCCTTCAAGCAATACAATTAAAACTAAGTGATTGTTTATCAAAACACTAGTGATCAAATTGGCACATTCAATGGGACTTGTTTGTGCAATTTTTTGAGTTATTTCTTTATAGATGTGTTTGCATTTTTTGTTTGTTCTATTGTGATTTTTTCTTGCATTCTAATAATGTCTTCTACATCTGGATATATATGCGCTTGAGGAGTGGTAAAACTTGAAATGATTCGTCATAAGAATACATCACTTCCCCAAAATAATGTTCCAGATACTGAATAACCTGTCACTTTGACAGTTGGAACGACTGAAAATACAAATCCTATAGGGACTAATGAACATATCCTCAACCCAGTGATGAGTGCAACGTCGATGCCGAGAGTAATAGTTTCACTGCCCATGTGTTCGCAGTGGTTTCTGGCGAACAACCTCTGGTTAACCAATTTCTTCAGAAAACTGGGTTACTTGCAGGACCAACCAAACAAGTCCTGGGATACATGTGCATTTAATTCTGTCGAACTGTTCTTAGAGTTTGTAATAAATTTGTGGCTTGTTTTTGTTAATATTGTCAAAGTATTAAGAACTTTGATTTTACAAGTAAAGTAAAGTTTAAACTAGAAATGAAATAAAATTGAAAGTTTTAAACAAAGATAAGAAGTAAGTGTCGAAGGCTGTAAACTTGCAGAAAAGTAAATAAAGTTTAAAATGACATGAACTTGAAGAATAAACAAGTGAATTAAATAACTTTGAAATATAAGTGGTGTTCAAACGTACATAGTTCCAAATAGCAAACTCATTTTCTCTCACACTGGGTACTTAGAGTATTTTACAGGAATTCTGTATCAATTTTCACACACCATTCTAAACACAAACTATCCTATTTATATACAAACAAAATAACTGCTTAGAACGGAAAAACTATAACTAAATGACAAGTGTCAGCCTGCATGTAATTCTCTTCTCTGAAACTTCCATGTGTCCAACTGCCAAAAGTTACAACCTTTTGAATTTGAATTCTTTTCTTAGGTGACGAAACCTTGCACCTCTTCAAAACTGTCGAAACCTTTTCAAGAAGAAACAAACTCTTTCAGCAAAAACTGTCTTTTGTCAAAAATCCTCTTCTGTCGAAATCTTCAAAAGACCATCTCCTTTTGTCAAACACTTAACTAAATAATTTCCCAACTCTATTCTGCCAGAACAACATTTGCCTTTCTGTCGAAGCAATGGAGTTTTAAAATCCTGTCAGCAATTCTTGAATCTTCTTCCCTTTAGTATCCTTCGACAAAGATGACTTCAAACCCTTAATTTTAGTTTTGTCGAAATTATGGGTTTACAAATTGCCCCCCAGCAAAGATGTTTTCGACTATTCTTGGAGAAATATCTTTTGCTGTCGAAGTGACCTTTGACTTTCTGTCAGTTGCATTTATTGTAAAGTGATTTTGTTGAGTCCCAAGAAAACATCATGATTTCCACTTTATTAAAACGTCATGTCTAGCCCACGTTTTTACACAATCTCCCATAACCCTACATTGTAGGTAAATCATGGCCTCCTACCAACTGCCACTTTCTAACTTCCACCAATGGATCAGAAACGCACGTCTCCACTTCCCAACTGAAAATCTTTTCATTTTCCTTTTTCTTTATTAGTCATTTATTTCATCCTCTATAAATACCACTTTCAACAACATTTCATACTTTCCACCTTCTCAACTCTTCTCTTACCCAAGCGCAAAGAACTCCATTTCCAAGCCTTTCAAAGCTTCTGTTCTTTCAACCTCTTCATCAAATCAATGGCTCCTCCAAAGACTACTACTGGCCGCAGTGCAAAGAAAACAAAGAAGACCATGGATCTTCCTCCTGCTCACGTATTATCTGGGCCTACACAAACACAGCACCAACAGTATTTTCCAGAACCCCCAAATGAAAGGGAGAAGGCAAGCATTTACAGGTCACAGGTAATGATTCCCATTTCTGTTTCTGGAGTTCATCATGCTATGTTAGGTCCTATTTTTGATCCCACTGTTGACCCTAACCGTCTGAAAGAATTTTATCCCTGTTATTCTGCTTCTAAACCCATAGCTGCTAACAAAAACCCTAAGCCTGTCGAAACCTCAGCAAAAGAACCTGAAGTCCTCATGGCTTCGACAGAGATAGATCTGTCTTACTTAAACCAAACTAGGATTTTTAGGAGTCCCCCTCTGACGAAAGATCCCTCTGACTACCTAGCATGGCTTACTAGGGTCGAAAAAGCTAAAGAAAAGTTTTGGAAGAAAACTGGTATTTATGACTTAATCAAATTGTCGAAGGAGGGTCCCCGTTATTACCAAAACATGCTGTTAGCCTCCTTGTATTTTTGGGATAGTACTTACAATACTTTCCACTTACCCTGTGGAATGATGACTCCTACCCTATTCGACATAGCAGCCATAACTGGCCTTAGTCCTTTAGGGGAAATCTTTAACCCTGAACACTTGAACAAGGATCCCATTGGCTTCGACACAAAGCATGCTGGGTATTCTGTTTTCATAGCCCATCACCAAGGTGAAAGCAATGAAGAAGTCTCTGACAGAGAGCACATTGCTTTCCTCTCCCTGTGGTTAGCCAAATTTGTTTTCTGTACTAGGTCTCTTCAGGTGGCCAGAAGTTATATCATTATGGCTAATCAACTTCACAATGGAGTTGCATTCTGCCTGAGTGAACTACTTTTGGCAAACCTCTATGAATCCTTAAGTGAGAGTGTAAGCAACCTCAAAACCCTTAAGGACACAGGTAACATTAGTCTTACAGGCCCTTTTTGGCTCCTACAACTATGGCTGAATGCCACTTTTGAAAATTTCATCCCCATCAAAATGCCAATTGTCGAAGAAGCAGTAAAAGAAAGACGCGTCGAATGGCCTAGGCTGGTTCAACTGACCCCTACAGATGACAATACAAGCCTTCAACAAGCATTCACTGGCTACATCATGATGTTCGCCAAACGCTACAAATTTTCTCCTTCGATGGCACCATTCGCCAACAGACAAGTAGGTCCAAGATGGTTTACCAGAAGACTCCCAGTGGAGAACCAGAAAGACGAAGACTCCTATATCTCCATTTGGGAAGCTTTTCTCATGCCCAGGCACTTTTTCTCCCATCATAGTCTTAACAACACAAAGGTATCCCTCATTGTCTACCAACCCAATCTGGTAGCTAGGCAGTTTGGATTAATTCAAACAAAGACGAAGCCTATCTACCACAAGAAAGGTGCCATCATCTTCTATAACTCATTTCACCACTTCGACAAAAGTTTGGAGCTATACAACAAGTTTTTCGACCCATCTCTGGAGGTTTACCCCGCCATCTTTCTACCAAACTTCCTCTGTACTGAAGAATTCGACGTCTGGTGGAAGGAATATTATATCAACAGATTTTTCGACGTAGCAACCTTCACTACTCTTCTGACGAATGCTTTTACCTTTGTGCAGGATAAGAAGAAAAAAGGTACAGATCAACATATCAAAGAAATTCAAAAGTTTCAAAAGTATTTTGAAACCATTTACAGGCCTGATGATCTTCGTCGAACCATAAGCGAGGCAGCAGTATCTTTAAAATACAAATTCACAGAAAAATTGAATAAGTTATTTTTTCCTTCATCTCTTCCACCACATGCACACTATGACTTTGCATTCACAACTTTTCCTCCAAAATTCCCTCCACTCCCTTCTGCAGAATTTGGAGTGGCCTTGTGTCCTCCATTTCCAGATTGGTTTGTGTGTGGATCTGATTTAAAATTACTCCGTGAAAGAAACAAAAAACCTGCCGAACGCGTGGTTGCGACGAAGTATCACTTGGACAACTTCACTGGGCACCTTCACATTGGGATAGAACATGTTACTGTGGACGAACCCATTCTTGAAGGTGTCGAAGAAATTGCATTCCTCTTTTTTTTTTGTTTCTAACTCTTTTATTTTTATATCAATGTTCATGCAACTTTTCTTTTTCAGCTGTTAGAATTGTCAGGAAGACTGCTGGCGAAGGAACTTCTTCCAAAACAGTCGAAAAATCCCCCACAACTGCCAAGAAGGTTTCGACAAAATAGAGCATCCCTCCTTATTTATGTACTTCACATTTTCTTATACTGAACAATTCTTTTTTTTTTATTATTGTAGGTAACTCGTACCCCAGCAAAGAAAAGAAAACCAGAAGAGAAGGAAGAAAGCGTCGAAGAGTCTGAGGACGAATCCCCTGAACCCCAACCTTTGAAAAGAAACAAAGGTCTAAGAATTAAAACAGTAGCATCTCAAAGATCTATAGTCCAAAGACGAACTCCACCTGCCAGTCCAGTCAGCAAAATTCCCTCAAGGAGTGAAAGAAGTGGGGACTCAAGTGCCCATACTGAAATTCCTCAGGTAATCACTTCGACAAACAACATCCCCAGCCTTGACTGCATGTATCTTTATCTTATAGCTCTCTTTTATGTTTTCTGTAGGTTGTCATTGATGTCGAAGAGACTTCTACAATCCAAGAAGAAAATGTCCCTTCTAATTCTGAGAGAACTCTGGCTGAAAGACTTCAAGATGATGCCACTCCAGATGCAGGCGTCCATGGACCTCAAACCTTGGATGAATTCGACCTCAGTGATTCTGAATCTTCTGGAAACAATTCTCCTTTTCGACCAGACTTCACTGCAGAACAAATAATTCCAGATCAAAATGCACCACTTCAAACACCAGCTGCTATACCAGAAACTGACGAAGATACCCTGGCTCAGGATGCACAAGCTCCAGATCCAACTGACACCACACCAACTGACAAAGAGAATGTCGAAGAAGAGGTCACTCTGTCGAATCAGCCAGGAGTCAACTTGAGCATTGGAGGAACTTCTCAAAACGTTCCTTCTTCAACAAAAGTCCCTGCTGAAACTTCTGTGGGTACTGATTCGACGAGCTTGTCACACGAAGAGATTGAGAGCTTGAAAGTTAGAAAACCCTTGGAATATTTAAAAGCCTTACTCAACACCAGGTATAACTTCCAAGACTCCTCTCCCAGTGGTTCGACAGCTTCAGGGGCCACTTCTGACCTTCAACCAATTAGTGTCATTATGGATGAGATCAAAACAAGAATCCTTGGAGTTGACCTGTTTGAAGTCTTGGCTGAGAATGCTTCTGCCCAATATGATCTGAAGAAGCTCCTGAAAAGTGCCAATTTATTGGAGGCTTCAACTGAAGAAAGCCGTTTGGTGATGGACTTGATGTCCTTAATTGATTCTGTCAGTGCTGATCTGGTTCGACAAAAAGAGTTTTCCCAAAAAATCACAGCCAAGTCTGAAGAGCAAGTTTCAGAATGGAACATAGTGGCTTCTTCGACAGAAAAGATTTCAGAGCTGAATAAGCTTTCTGACGAATACACCAAGGCTGCTGCTGAGTGTGAAAGCAATATTCAAGCCTACCAGACCCAGATTGCTGATCTTCAAAGAAAAATCCTCCAAGAAAAAGAACGCCAGGCCTCTCTCCAACAACCAAATCAAGAAGCAATAGACAGTGAACTCCAGAAGGGGCTACAACATGCAGAAACAGCCCAGCAACTTCATAGGGAGATTGATGAAATGACTGTCAGCAAGAGTCTCTGCGAGCGTCGAATTCAGCTTCAAAAGAAAAAATTCGACGAACTCAAAGCTACCTTTCTTCGACAGTAGTTTTGTAATAGGACTTAGGAAAATTTATTTGTTTTAAGGATACTTTCTTTTTGCAATTTCATATGTAATGCTATTTCACGCCATCTGTTTGGCGAAGACAAGTTTCGTTTGCAATTTTAATTTGTTCCTATTTTTATTTCCTGCAATGTTGGTTTATACTTCTTTAAGTACTTCCCATTTATTTTCAGCACTCTTCTGTCTTTTTCTATTTCTTCGACTTCGTATGCACCATTTGAAAAAACTCTTAGAATTTTGAAAGGTCCTTCCCATTTAGGGGACCACTTTCCCATCACTTTGTCTTTCTTCTCCATGGGCAAGATCACTTTCCAAACTAAATCATTTACTAAAAAGGCTTTGAATTTTACTTTTTTGTTATAAAACTTTTCGACTCTCTCTTTCTGCCTTCTTATTAATTCTAAAGCAGGCAACCTTTCTTCGTCCAAATCAACCAACTCATCCATCATCATAATCCAATAGATTTCAGATGGAATCTCATGATGTCTTTGAATTCGTATTGACTGTAAACAGATTTCGACTGGCAATACTGCATCATGTCCATAGGTTAATTTAAATGGGGTAGAATTAGTTGCCTCCTTAGGAGATGTTCGACAAGCCCAAAGGATTTGATCCAGAGTTTTGTGCCAATTTCTTGGTTTTTTACCCACATGCTTCTTTATCAGGTTTATTACTACTTTGTTAGCTGCTTCGACCTGACCATTTGCTTGGGCATAATAGGGTGTCGAAGTCAACAACTTAAAACTTGTCTCTCTTGCAAATGCCTGCATATTTCTGCCAGTAAACACAGATCCTTGATCAGTGGTTATAGTCTCTGGTATCCCAAATCTATACATTATGTGTTTCTGGATGAAGTCTATGACTGCTTCCTGATCTACATTCGTCAAAGGTATAGCTTCAATCCATTTAGTGAAATAATCTACTCCTACTAAAATGTACTTCTGCTCTTTTGAAGAGGCTAATCAAACATGCATAGATGAAGTGTTAGACAAAAGACATTTTAACGTTGGAAAATCGTTAGTCCCGTAGCATTATAAATAGGAGTTCTAGTATAAGGATTCAGGGTGACAAAAATCATTGTAAACTTCAATATACACTCAAAGTACCCACGAGCAAGAGAGAAACGAGTTTTCTAAAGAAATGTGCTTGCCTACCATTTTTTTCACTTGTGCAAATAAATTTTCTTTTTACTTAATTTAATTTTACTTTTACTTGCTTTTATTTACCATTCAAGTGACTAATTTCGATCCAATCAAAATAAGTTGTTGTACATACTTTCAAAACTTCACTATCTTTCTAAGATAATTAACATTCAATACAAACAGTCCGACAACATTAAATGTACACTTTATTTTCTTAGACACTTAGCACAAACTTTCCATAGGATTTACTATAGTTTGGTCCTTCAAGCAATACAATTAAAACTAAGTGATTGTTTATCAAAACACTAGTGATCAAATTGGCACATTCAATGGGACTTGTTTGTGCAATTTTTTGAGTTATTTCTTTATAGATGTGTTTGCATTTTTTGTTTGTTCTATTGTGATTTTTTCTTGCATTCTAATAATGTCTTCTACATCTGGATATATATGCGCTTGAGGAGTGGTAAAACTTGAAATGATTCGTCATAAGAATACATCACTTCCCCAAAATAATGTTCCAGATACTGAATAACCTGTCACTTTGACAGTTGGAACGACTGAAAATACAAATCCTATAGGGACTAATGAACATATCCTCAACCCAGTGATGAGTGCAACGTCGATGCCGAGAGTAATAGTTTCACTGCCCATGTGTTCGCAGTGGTTTCTGGCGAACAACCTCTGGTTAACCAATTTCTTCAAAAAACTGGGTTACCTGCAGGACCAACCAAACAAGTCCTGGGATACATGTGCATTTAATTCTGTCGAACTGTTCTTAGAGTTTGTAATAAATTTGTGGCTTGTTTTTGTTTATATTGTCAAAGTATTAAGAACTTTGATTTTACAAGTAAAGTAAAGTTTAAACTAGAAATGAAATAAAATTGAAAGTTTTAAACAAAGATAAGAAGAAAGTGTCGAAGGCTGTAAACTTGCAGAAAAGTAAATAAAGTTTAAAATGACATGAACTTGAAGAATAAACAAGTGAATTAAATAACTTTGAAATATAAGTGGTGTTCAAACGTACATAGTTCCAAATAGCAAACTCATTTTCTCTCACACTGGGTACTTAGAGTATTTTACAGGAATTCTGTATCAATTTTCACACATCATTCTAAACACAAACTATCCTATTTATATACAAACAAAATAACTGCTTAGAACGGAAAAACTATAACTAAATGACAAGTGTCAGCCTGCATGTAATTCTCTTCTCTGAAACTTCCATGTGTCCAACTGCCAAAAGTTACAACCTTTTGAATTTGAATTTTTTTCTTAGGTGACGAAACCTTGCACCTCTTCAAAACTGTCGAAACCTTTTCAAGAAGAAACAAACTCTTTCAGCAAAAACTGTCTTTTGTCAAAAATCCTCTTCTGTCGAAATCTTCAAAAGACCATCTCCTTTTGTCAAACACTTAACTAAATAATTTCCCAACTCTATTCTGCCAGAACAACATTTGCCTTTCTGTCGAAGCAATGGAGTTTTAAAATCCTGTCAGCAATTCTTGAATCTTCTTCCCTTTAGTATCCTTCGACAAAGATGACTTCAAACCCTTAATTTTAGTTTTGTCGAAATTATGGGTTTACACCATGCCAACAAGTATTCCAACCACTTTTAGGCCCGCGCACACTTCTTTAGTAGACCTTAGGCCATCTTATATACCAAGTTTCACAATGCCGCTAATGTTGAGGGATTTCCCTTATGGTGTGCCAACTATAATGATGATAATATTACAGAGCAATGCTTCGATGTATGCAGATAATAATGTAAAAATAATGTCTCCTTTAAATTCATATGTGGCATTAGGATCTACCATTAGCCACCCTGGTCGAACTACGCAACATGGAGGGATTGCATTCGCCCCCACAAATTTGTCTACTCTTACAAGAAACTCCATGTTGTCCATAAGACAACAAATGGATGAAAGCAACCACAAGATGGTTAATATGCTTACTCAGTAAATTGGTATAATATTCAACTCCCTAATTCAGAATACTAACCAGAGTTATCAACTACTGGCCAATCAAATAGGTCGAATAACCAATGTTTTTGGCGCCCTACAGGCCCAAGCACAAACAATTCCTCAAATTGTGCTAGGCAGGTCGATAGGGATACCTGATAATAGGGTCGCCCCTTTTAATAAAGGGCAATAATAGCAAGAGGGACTTCAACCTCTTGGATCCCTAGTAATTGTAGGAGGAAAATAACAAATAGGTCAGGCTAATTAAGGAATAATTATGGTGGGTAGGAACCAAAATGCTAAAGAGGAGGTCGGGAATGTTCGACAAGATAACCTAAGAAGGAAAAATAACTTAATTCACATAGTCAAAAATGTCCTGGATCATAATAGGCTTAATGTAGAGTTAGATAGGCCAAAATTTGTGTCTCATTTAACTGAATATGTTCTGCAAACATAACTTCCAATGGATGGAAAATCCCTAAGTTCACCAAGTTTACAGGAGATACAAGTGAGTCGATTGTCGAACATATCGCTCGATGCCAAACAAAAGTAGGCGACATAACAAATAATGAGAATTTGAAAAATGTAATTCTTCTTAAATTCTCTAACAAAAAATGCTTTCACATGGTTCATGACACTCCCTCCCCATTCCATACATAATTGAAATTAGTTAGAGAGAGTGTTCCATGAACATTATTATATGTGACAGTCAAAAATTAGTCTCAAAGAGTTGGTTAGCGAAAGGCGTGTTGGTACAAAATTGATTTGTCCCATTGTCGCTCCCGAGATTTTCATCCTAGTACAAACGCGAAAGTGACGCGGAAAAGGTAGAGTCGCCAGCCAGGCATTTTTATCCCGAAAGAATGGGAAAGGTAATGCTGCACAAACCTGAGGAAGAAGAAAAGGACAAGGTCCTGCGAACCAAAGATCTGGGTTCGGGAGTCGGTTACGACCTGGGAAGGTATTAGCACCCCAGACCGTCTTCCGTACCCGACGGGATCCACGCTTGCTTGCTTGTTTCAAAGGGTAAAAGAATAAAGTATTACTGCTGAACAAATGAACTGCTACTGGAATAGGAATGCGAAAGATAACTAGAAGAGAAAATGGAAGGAAATAGGGGGAAATGTAGGGAAAATAAAGAATGTGCTCGAATGGGCCCTACCCCGCTGCCTACGTACCTCATCGGGATAATGAGGATCAGAGTCGACGTAGTTCGCCTAACTAAGGCGGGAACTATTTGTTTGTGTTTTTTATGTTGGAACTGCGTATGTCTATGCTCAGGTGTTGCAGGCTCGTCTGGTACGAGTGCGTTTACCGTCTTGCATGCGAGACAAGTCGTCGCAAGTTCACGTTTAGAGTGAATGAGATGAGAAAAGAAGTTCCCGCAGGAAAGTAGCTTGTTATTTGTTTTTGTCTTTTATGAGAAGTGTTTTGAATTTGTTTGTGAACATTCTCATACTAAGACCTATCCATCGCGGTGAGTACTTACACCTCGCCCCGAAACAGGACGCGTATAAACACTCCACAACAAAGTCTCGTGTCGTACAAGAACGTTCAGTTTTTATTAAGTGTTTTATTGCCCTTTTTTTTAGATGAGAATGAATGACTCAAATTGCAAAAGGCAAAATCTAAGGGACTAAGACGCAATCTTAATTTTGTTGATTTATTCAAAAGTGGTCCTAATGGTTTGTGTGGCTTTCTAATCCTAATGAAAAAAGGAACTAGAAACTACTAGAATTCAACTTACTTCCTAAGGAAGTTAAGTTGATTCTAAGAACAATGGGGAAACCTATTCAATTGAAAAATCAAATAATAAGGCAAAACATTAAGATTGAAATAAGAAATAAAATTCAAAACAAATTCATTTAAAGGTATAAAGCTAAAACAAGCCTAAACTTCATCTAAACCTATTTATTAGGAATTCTAAGCCTAAGTCCTAAAACTAAGGGAACTATCTAATGTTATCATTCTAAAAATCAGTAATTAAACTATGCTAAGGTATTTTAAAATCCTAAGATTAAACCTAATTAAACTGGTTCTTAATGGATCTTAATATTCTAACCTAAACTAATTGAATTTTACATGTATAACTAGCCTAAAGATTAATACACTAAAAATATTAAAAGTCCTGGAAAAATTATGGAATTAATTCTATATGGTCCTAAAACTGATTATTACATTGTGCTAAAAAATATCCTAAAAATTCAGAAATTAGCTATGTCTAAAAATCACTTAATTCTACTTAAGGATTAACTATCATTTTCTATGGATTAAGCTACTAAAACAGTGGATAAAATGGCCTAAAAATTCTACCAAAATTATTCTAGGTCCTATTATAAGTCCTCTAACCATAGCAAAAAGAATGGATCAAAAATCCTACTGGAAGGGGGCAAAATAAAATGAACAAAATAAAGTGCAGTTAAAAGAAATTCAATAGAAGCTAATTAAAAGAAAAATCAGAATTAAATCGAAAATAATTAAAATTCATAAAATAAAAGTGCCAAAAATTTCTAATGCAAATTATTGAGTTACTGGAATTTTTATGGAATTTTCTTATGAGTTTTCCTATTTTTTCATGATTTATTCCTAAACTATATTAACTAAAACAAATAAAAATATAAAAGAAATAAAAGGGGGTTCATTAGTATTTTTTTATAGTCTTTTTTTTAATGGGCTTGATAGGGGAGTGCGAATAGCAAGGTGTTTTGGGCCCAATTTGCGTTGGCCTGAGGATGTATGTTGTGCACACTCAGTCAATTGGTTTGACTAATTGTGGTCCATCAGATCTAGGGTTTTCTCATCCTGCGGACCACAACGCGCAGAAACATGATTGCTGTGGTGACTGACACCCACTGGAACGGCCGCGTGAAACGCCAACCGGACGGTGACAAGTGTCACCGCCGGTGTGGCCAAGAATCCACAAAACTCAACCTTATCATAGAGGAATCCTTAACAACATTTTTATGGGAATTGAAGGAAATTAATCCTCATTAATCTGTATTAATTCTTGTTAACTCCTAATATTCACATAACCATTTCATTAATTTAAGTTTTATTTCTTATAGTTAAAGCGGAAGACGAAAGCCAAATACAAGAGGGGCTGAAACATGAATCAAAACCTAACCTAGGTCTTTTTCCTCACTTTCCTCCGTCGCCGTCTCCTTCGCCCTCTTCCGGTCCCAAACCATTTCCGACCGATGAATCGAAACCGATTACCCTATCCTTCCCTTCAATCCTAATCTGAACATAAACTCCTCTTTCTAAACCTACTTCATCGGAATCAAAACCCTAACCGAACCTAAACTTCTTCTCCCTCCTTCTATCCAACAGAAAGCCTAAACCTTAAAAGATTTTTCAACAACCAAGAAACACCAGTGAAGTTACTAACAACAGAAGAAATCGCACCTTGTTAGCTGATGGTGCACGACGATGGTGAGCGATCCGCGAAGACGTTGGCGATGCCCGAAGCGATAAACGACGGCGTGAGATTGATGTTCGAACACAGACGAAGACCGAACGCTCTGAATCCGAACTTCACAAGTTAGGTACTCACGTCATTCTGCAATTTCTCTCTTTGTTCGATTCCATCGTTCTTCTATTTTGTTTCTAAAATGGTTATTGAACTTATTCATAACTCCTCTTCTTGCAGTTCTCGTTTACGTTGCTTTTTCTGAATTGTTGAATGTCTCCACTTTATTGCAGAATTATTGATGAGGATTCCATTTGATAATGATAATGGAGATTGATGAATGAAGTCGATGTTGTGATGATGGACGATGAATCCGAAATCAGGACGATGAAAGAATGGTTGAAGAAAAATTAAGCTCAGAACCCATGGTGAAGAATTATGTTCAGAATCTCATGTGAAGAAGAAGAAAAAGCTATGAGAGAGAGAAAGATGCCGAATGGAGAAGAAGCTATGAGAGAGAGAAAGATACAGAAGAAAAAATGTTAAGAAGATCAAAATAGTGTCCTGGTTTTGATTTATAGAAGAGCTAGAAGATTCTTCTGGAACTTCTTCAGGTGAAAGTTTGTTATGACTTCAGTTAGTTTGTTAGGAGTTAGTTATTGATTTTGGTTAGGAGTTGATTTTTGATTTCTGAATTTCTGTTTTGAATTGATATTAGAGTTATGATGGATTGTAATTGAACTTCGGTTTTTCTTCCATGGTCTTGCAGGTTTAAACGGATGAAGGCTGAAGATTACGAAGGTTGTTGCAGATAATACGAATAACCTTCTATTGGTCCAAGCCCATAGCCATAGAGGCAGGCGTTAACTGAATAGGGGATATGGTAAGTGATACATGGAAATGAGGATCGAACAGGTCCAAGTTTTCGGATAATCATCGACAATTAACCTAGATTGAATCTTCATCCTTCAGTACTCCTCAATGTTGCGCCGTTCCACCCTCTCAGCTTTATCTTGATCCAAACTGCCAACAATTGACTCGAAGACGAAGAAACTTGAGAGAAGCTTATATCAATTCACAGTTCCTCAGGTTTGTTTTGCTCGATCACAACTATTTCTTTGAGAACCATTGTAAATCTTTCTTCTTCTTTTTCGATTATGTCTCGCCTTCCTTCTCCTCTTCCTCTGTGTACGATCTGAAATCGTTGTGAGGTTCATTGTTGTTTTCTAGTTTGATTAAAAGATGATGATTGCATTCATCATTGAAGTTCGTTGATGATTCGTTCTCTTCATTATCCATCTGCTTCTTGCTATGACCTGGATTTTTGTATTGATGTTGAATGCTGCAGGTAATCACAATGGTGATGAAGGTGCGATAATGACGTATATCATTGATGCAGGAAGTTTGTTGAAGATTTGATGAAGCTTGGAATTTCTGAATATTTGTTGTGGTGACGGTATGCAGAAAATTGAGTCAGTTAAAGGGTTTTCCAGAGAGACCGACGAAGGTGGAACAGATTCTTGAAGTCTATTGAGAAGAAGAGTTTCATCTCTTTTTGTGTCATCGAGTTCTTCTCTTTCTGAATTTCTTTGTAGTTGTTTCCCTTTCTTTTTTCAATTTGTGTAACTGAATTCCCTTTGTGCTAACTGAAATCTCAGTTTTTTTTCCAAGCTGAATTGTTTTAGTAAAGTTTTTGTAACTGGATTTTGTTAAGCTTTGTAACCGAATTTGGATCCCGATTTTTCCGTTATATATCAGTTTTTCAGTTATCAGTTTGCTTGGTTATGAGTTTTTCTGAGTTTCTTTTTTTGTCTCGGTTTTAGCCTCATTTTCTGGTGTAAAGAAAAACAAAAAGAACCTTTTTGATACATATTTTCCTGCATTTTCTATCAACCCTGTTATAGGCCAAACGGAATGATCTGAAGGAATTCTTATGACCATTTGCATTTCCCCTTTCTCTTTCAATATTTTTGTAACAAATTGAATAGGACAATGGGCCTTTGGTATATTGATTAAAAAGTGATCTTAACAAAGGAACATTACATGAATAAATCAAGTGAAACATATGAGTTTATCAAAAATTAAAAAAATGGATGAGAAATAAAAGGGAGTTTGGGCCATGATGCATGAGTTCAATTTGAACAATATTTGGTCCTAAAAAAATGGATGAAATTGAGTGGGTAATTGTGTTATTAATATGGATAATGAATAAACTTTTATGATCTGCAAAAAGAAATGGGCTTAATGTTGAAAAGAAATGGTTGACATTTAGAGAAAAAAAATGATGTGGGAAATGGAATGTTAGAAATATGAATATGGAAACAAAAAATGACTTTGGTTAGCGAAACAGGATAAGATCATGGTGACTAAAAAATGGTGAATTAACTCGAATCGGAAAGTTGATATGTAGAATGGCAATGGCTTGTATTTGAAATGAATATCAAGAACTAGAATTTGAACTTCAATGATGTCTTCCAAATAAACCAATAATTGTGCATTCTCTTTTAAACTAAATCAGATCCTTCAACATAATCCACTCTTAAGAACTTTGATGCCATACTAAACTCCGCACAATCTCGAATTATTATTCCATAAACAAATGGATCTAAACCAATCTTTGATACACTGGACCTCCATTGGTGAAGTTCCCTTCAAATCAAAATCATGAACAAGAACTCCAAATTTTCCTTGAGATATTCAATGATGAAGAATACAACTTGAGACGTTAAGAAGAGTCAACACTCTTATTCAAAGCAAATCTGATCGAACACCTCAATAATGGGTTAGATGCACCAGTGAATATTCTCCACAAGTTCAATCCCTGATAGATACGGGTAAGGTATGAAACCCTAATTTCAAAGGGCCTTGATCACATGCCTTAGGAGCCATGAAATGCATGATTATGATGTTATGACTTAATGGGAAATGCAGATGAATGCGAACAAAAAGCCAATTAAGGGAATAAATAATGAGGGCAAATTTTGAGGTATTACAGCTGCCCTTATTCAATCATCTGCAGACCTGAATGAATAATAGCAACGGCTTTTAGACGTTCAAGGTATGAAGTGATTGAATACTCGAATAAAACCTGGAAATTTGAACTCTGGGGATAATAGAAATGCTATCTGCCCTTTATTTATATATTTTTTTTGTTTTAACCTCTGAACAGGTAGCAGGAAACGAACAAGGTGGAATTTAATCAATGCAATAACCTGCAGTATGACTGCTGAACGAATCAAGCCACAACGAAGGCACCTGTTGGCGAAACAGGGCTTAACGAGACCATTAGTGAAATGGAACTCAATCAATATGACTGCTGGGCAGGACCAAGCCATAAAGAAAAACACGCGACTACTGGGATGAACCAAGCCACGGAAGGTGCCTGTTGGCGAAACAGGGCTTAACGAGACCATTAGCGGAATGGAACTCAATCAATATGACTGCTGGGCAGGACCAATCCATAAAGAAAAACATGCGACTGTTGGGCAGGACCAAGCCACAGAAGGTGCCTGTTGGCGAAACAGGGCTTAACGAGACCATTAGCGGAATGGAACTCAACAATATGACTGCTGGGCAGGACCAAGCCATAAAGAAAAATACGCGACTGCTGGGCAGGACCAAGCTACGGAAGGTGTCTGTTGGCGAAACAGGGCTTAACGAGACCATTAGCGGAATGGAACTCAACAATATGACTGTTGGGCAGGACCAAGCCACGGAAGGTGCCTGTTTGCAAAATAGGGCTTACCGAGACCATTAGCGGAATGGAACTCAACAATATGACTGCTGGGCAAGACCAAGCCATAAAGAAAAACACGTGATTGTTGGGCAGGACCAAGCCACGGAAGGTGCCTGTTGGCGAAACAGGGCTTAACGAGACCATTAGCGGAATGGAACTCAACAATATGACTGTTGGGAAGGACCAAGCCATAAAGAAAAATACGCGACTGCTGGGCAGGACCAAGCCACAGAAGGTGCCTGTTGGTGAAACAGGGCTTAACGAGACCATTAGCCGAATGGAACTCAATCAATATGACTGCTGGGCCGGACCAAGCCATAAAGAAAAAACAACAACGACTTGGAAGGACCAAGATGTCTGGCAAATGGTATAAGTATCTTCTGCAGGGAATACTTCAGGTTGAAAAGATGTTATAGGTTGTATGTAACACCTCAAAACTGGCCCATGCTGGCATGCACATGTTTGGATTTATGGCGTAATGCTCCATGAGGATGGAAATGCTACGCTTTGGGAGGATGCAAATGTAATGATGATTATGCTTATGTAAATGCAAAGATATCTCCTGATAAGGAGACTTCAAGTATCCCAGATGGCTTGACTAGGGAGAAACGATGATCACTGCATTGATCTAATCCATCCTGATGAAGAGAAGACAACTCTGCAGGGACGGTTGTCAATGATACACCGGCTCTGAACAGCCGCCATTGCCAAAAATAAATTGGACTTTGAGATTGGAGCGCCAAGACCCTGCTGGAGATGGACCCTTCTTGAACTCTGATGGGGAAGTGAAGACCTCCTGACTTGGTCGGGAACCAGAGGCATGACATTGCTGAGGAAGCAAACTGCTGGGGAGGAAAGACACTCCTTATACTGCTGGGAATTGCCCCTGTCTGAAGGAAAACTTATGCTTAGGGATGACACCCACATTCTGCTACCTTACTGAGAGAGCTCCCAACTTCCACTTTACTGGGGATGATTGGAGACACCCTGGGAGACACCTGCTCTTGTTCAAGCACAAAAAAATGCTCCTCCTGGGAATTTGCTTTTAGCTCTATTAGCAACATCTGTACCTGCACCTGCATAAACACAATCGATAGTACCTGCAACATGGAGAGTTAGTTTGGGACCTGCCTGCCTCAGGCTCGTAGTATGAATCATTATCTGGGTATCTCGACACCCTTTCAGAGTTGTATTAAATGTTTTTGTCCTCCTGCATGAGTTAGAAAGCATTCAGATGTTCACAACACAACGTAAATCACAATTTGCTGGACGTTTTCGCAATCAATCAGTGCTAGATGAAAAAACAAAAACAAGAAGCAAATAGTCACAAATTGACTGAAGTTGAATTTTTTATTGATTCGGAAAAAATGGCCATGAATAGGCAATACAAAGGAAGCAGTTCCCTGGAAAGAGGAAACAACAAAAAAGGAAAACAAACTATCCTATTGGCAATGTGAGAAGTGGATCTCATCAAGTTTCAACCCGGTTATGACTCGTATATCTTCAAGACGCTCCGCTCGCTCTGCCCCTTAAGAAAAGTAATTGAACTGATCTTCAACCTTTAGGATAGCCTCAACTGTAGATAGGTTACGGATCTCGCAGATCGCAGTCGTTCGTGTTAATCACTCTTTTGCGTGGATCGCCTTTTCAGGTTTTTAATCCACCGGGATACCCTTTTTTGCCTGAGTTGTCCGATGTGGCTTTTCAATTCAGCGGGTGTACATTTTTTTCAAGATTTCCCTAACTTTTGCCCGAGCCTTTTATTCTGTTTTTGGCTCGCCGGGATGCCCATTTTTGCCTGGATCTTTATTCTGTTTTTATCCAGCGGGTCCTTTTTACACGACGTATTTTCTTATTGCGTCTGCGTTAACAGGGGATTGGAAGTCTTCTCCGTCCATGGTTGTCAACATCAAGGCTCCATCTTAGAAAACCTTTTTAACCACCAACGGTCCTTCATAGTTGGGTGTCCATTTGCCCCTGTGATCATTAAGAGGAGGAAGAATCCTTTTCAGCACTAAGTCACCTGGCATGTACCTCTGTGGTCGTACCTTTTTGTCAAAAGCCTGCTTCACCCGTCGTTGATACAACTGTCCATGGCATACAACTGCTAGATGTTTTTCTTCAATGAGGCTCAATTGATTATATCTGGATCGGAGCCACTCAACTTCATCTAGCTTAATGTCCATCATTAACCTCAACGAGGGGATTTCCACTTCAATTGGTAGGACTGCCTCCATACCATACACCAGTGAGAACGGAGTTGCCCCGATCGAAGTACGCACTGACGTTCTGTACCTATGCAACGCAAATGGTAGCATCTCAAGCCAGTCTTTGTATGTTACAACCATCTTCTGCACAATCTTCTTGATGTTCTTATTGGCCGCCTCGACGGCGCCATTCATCTTCGGGCGATATGGAGAAGAGTTGTGATGCTCTATTTTGAAATCTTGACACAAGTCAGCCATCATCTTGTTGTTGAGATTAGAACCATTATCGGTAATGATCCTCTCAGAAATTCTGTACCGGAAAATGATGTCTCTTTTAATAAACCGGGCTACCACTTGTTTAGTGACATTAGTGTAAGACGCCGCTTCGACCCACTTCATGAAATAATCTATAGCAACCAGGATGAAGCGATGACCATTAGAAGCTGTCGGCTCGATCTTGCTAATCATATCAATGCCCCACATAGCGAACGGCCATGACAAATACATGACACTTAACGGATTCAGAGGCACATGGACCTTATCGCCATAAATTTGACACTTGTGGCATTTACGGGAGTATTTACAGCAATCGGATTCCATGGTGATCCAATAATATCCCGATCTCAACAATTTCTTAGCCATGGCATGTCCTCCAGCATGGGTACCAAAGGAGCCTTCATGGACCTCTTGCATCAACAGTTCTGCTTCGTGTCTATCCACGCATCTGAGCAGAACCATGTCGAAGTTTCGCTTGTACAACACACCATCTTGATTCAAGAAGAAACCTCCTGCCAGTATTCTAAGGGTATTCTTATCCTTACTGGATGCCCTAGCCGGGTATTCTTGAGCCTTTAGGAATTGTTTGATATCATGATACCAAGGTTTGTTATCTTCACCACTGTCAACTGCAAAGACATAAGCAGGTCTTTCAAGACGGGAGACCGTAATTCGAGGCACAAATTTCTCTTGACAAAATTTAATCATAGACGACAAAGTTGCTAGATCATAGGCGAATTGGTTTTCATCTCGAGGAATATAATTCAAATTGACTTTGGTGAATAAAGTTAACAGCCTCCTGACATAATCTTTGTAAGGAACCAAGTGAGGTTGATGAACTAGCCATTTTCCATTGACTTGATTCACCACCAGAGCAGAATCTCCGAAGATCTCGAGGTTTTTGACTCGTAAGTCGATTGCCTCTTCAATCCTCATGATGCAAGCTTCATACTCTGCCTCATTGTTAGTGCATTCGAAAGTCAACCGAGCAGCTAAAGGTGGACCCCTTCTGGTGAAATGATAATAGCACCTACTCCACTTCCATTCATGTTCACAGCTTCGTCAAACATCAACTTCCATTTGGATTCAGGGTCTGGCCCCTCCTCCGGAAGTGGTTCTTCATAGTCTTTCAATTTGAGGAACATGATGTCCTCATCCGGAAACTCGAACCTCATGGGCTGATAATCATCAAATGGCTACTGAGCCAAGTATTCTGACAATACACTCCCTTTGATTGCCTTTTGTGAAGTGTAATGTATATCATACTTTGTTAGTATCATCTGCCACCGGGCTACTCTTCCTGTCAGAGCTGGCTTTTCAAAAATGTATTTCACAGGATCCATCTTGGAAATTAAGGAAGTAGTGTGAGTCAGTGTTGCACCCCAAAATTTGCCCTCACCTAGACAAGAAAATGTGTTCCAAGGTGTCCCAAGAGGTTCACAGGGTTCACAAGGTTCACAAGGTGTCTCAAGAGGTTCACAATTGGTCAGAAAGTTTGACAATCCCCTCAGACAATGCATCCTCCTAAGCAATGCATCCTAAACTAGGGTTTTGGATTTCATCAGGCTAAATGGACTTACAAGGCTTCAAGTGAGCTTCATAGCATCTTATATGTCTTTAAGAATCCCTATGTCAAGTTTCAAGGCTTTCCCAAAAGGTTTGCTCAGTCAGATGATCAAATATGCAAAAATTAGTCAAAGTGGTTAAAAAGTCAAACTGAGGTCAACTATGGTCAAACCAAAGTCAAACTTCGTGATTATTTGCCAAAATCAAGTTTATGAATTAAAATTCATCATTGGATCAAGGGTTGATCATGATTCATCAAGGAGATTTCAGATCATCAAGAATCAGGAGTTTCTAAATTAGGGTTTTCATAGGAAAAGTCAACTGAACTTTGACCAGCCATAACTTTCACATGCTTCATCAAGAATTTTCCATCCAAAGCTCATTTTGAAGAAAATTTAATTCTCTAAAACTTTGTGTCTCACAAGCCAATCCTAAAAATTCTTCATTTGGAAGGTATGAGCTAAGACATTATAGGTCATTTTAAAAGTCAACAAAAAGTCAACATCTTCCAAAGAGCATAACTTGAGAATGGTAAAGGATATGCACATGAAATCAATGATTTTTGTTATAGGACTCTTTAAGCTTTCCAAAATGTCCAAGAACACCTCCATAGCCTTAAAATTGAGGGAGTTGTGTCTTTGCAAAGTTGGGAAATGTTTTAGGGGTTTATTGAGCAAATGGGATCTTAGAACCAATTCTTTCCACATGGGCTTGCATTTTTATGACCCAATCACTACCATGACATCATGCACGAACCAAAAATCATTTATTCAGTTTTTTATTATTTTTATTTTATTTATTTTGATTTTATTCATTTTAAATCATTTTAAATCAAAATAAAATATGAAAACTCAATATTTGAATGAGATTCTTCTTCTATAAAATCTTAAAAGTCATTTAAAGTTGATTGGAATCAAGCAAATTCGTGCTAGCCTAAAATAGAAAGGTTTGGTGAGATTTTTTTCAATATTTGAATCATATCTTTCTTCAATCTCAAGTTATCCAAAAGCCCAAAGAAGAGACAAGTTTTATGACCTAATTTCATTCACTATAAGACTATGAACATGATACAATGCTAGGGGACGAAATTGGCAGCCTCCAAGAGTAAGAACAAAGTTTCAATTTTCACACAAAAAGTGGAATTCGGTTTTGAACTTAGAGGCACTTTCAAGGCAAAGTAAAGGTTACTTTAGCTTCCTTGAGACTCTCTGATCGTATCCCCATCATCACCTTCATCCATAGCACCACAAAATGCATAAACCGAATCAATGTTATTGCACTTTTATGAGTTTTTCGTTTTCTATTATTTGTGCATTATAAATTGTGTTTGATGATTGTTTTGTGTTTGTGATAAGCTCAGGAACGTTTCTGGACAATTTAATTAGAGTTTCATGGCCAAACCGTAAGGACACCATTGTTAGGGTTCCAAGCTTCGAATTAGGGTTTCACGATTAACCAAATATAAATGGATTCAAAGAACGTGGATAGACTGTAGGAATCATGAGGAATTCATTGGCATAGTTAATTTGATGAAATTGTACCATTTGATTGATGTTTGAATTTCGCAGGTCATGAACATGAAAGAATTCGTAAGAAAAATCGCAGCTGGATTCGTATGAATTTTCGCAGGAAAATTGGAGAAGATGAAGTTAGATGGCGCCTAGATCATATTCAAATATTTGTTTTAAAATAAAAGAATTTCTTGTTCAATCTATATTGAACGCGACCCATGTGGCTCAGCTGGTTTGTGTGTTTGCTTGTGATTCCAATGGTCCTAGGTTCGATCCCCCCCAGGCCATTTTGTTTTGCTGCATTTTATTTAATTTTTACAGGGTTATAACAAAAGGAATACTACCTGTTTCATGACACAAGGACGCGCTTGGCCTGGTGGTTGTGGTTGTGGGACTGAAAGATTGAAGCCTAGGGCCTGAGTTCGAATCCCAGCCCCAGGTATGTGTTTTTTCTCATTTTTTTATATTTGTTTTGTTTATATTATACTTATTTAACTTAATTAATTTTTAAATAACAATTTATAAAATAAATGTATATATTATTTTCTTTTATATAAAAAACTTATATTTTTTAATTCAAATTATTTTCTCAAAAATCAAATTATTTATATTTATTTCATTATATGTTTATATTATTAATATTATATATTTATTTCATTATATGTTTATATTATTAATATTTATTTTGTTAATTCCTTATTTTTTCTTATTTTTATTCTTCTAACCATTTATCTTCACTCTTATTATTATTATTATTATTTATTATTGCTTATTATTATTTATCGTTATCGTATTTCTCGATTATATTGTAATTGTCCCGAAGCTTTGTAATAGTTTAGGTTTATATTTTTGCTTTATTTCTATTATGAATATATTTATTGTGTGGTTAGTAATTCTAGGGCGTGAATAACATGTTTGTGTAAACACCCCAAATTTGCCCTCACCCATTCACACCATGGCTTGTGATCATTTCATATGCATAAACACAATCATACCATCTCATATCTCAATTTTGAGTCACTGCATTGGTTCTAAGTCATCTGCATCTAGGGTTTGTGATCTGAGCAATCCAAGAGCTTCTTGAGCCACTCCAAAGGTCAACAATCACTTCAAAGGGATCCATGTTTGTTCAAGCATCATATTGCATCCTCTCAAAGTCAAAAATGCCAAAGAATCACAAGAACTGGGATTGGTGTGGATGCAGAGCCAGGTTTAACTGCACAGATGACCTAAAATTAGGGTTTTGGTTTCAGAGGCCATAACTCCAAATTTTTTGGTCATTCTTGTTTCTATTGGTCTCTATATGGTATAGGGAGTATGCATATCAATTTTCATGAAGAAATTCCATGGGGAAGTCATCTGATCAAGAGTTGACTTTTCAAGCAAGTCAGTGTAAAATCAGGGCATCTCAGGAACCCAATGACCCAACCAAAGGGCATTCTTCATCATTTTGAGTGTATATGATCTTTATTTGATCATGGAAGAAGGTTGAAGATCACAAAATTCAAGAATTTGAAGTTTTTGCAAAGTTGACTTTTTAGGGCATAGTTGACTTTTAAGGAATTTGTCAATTTAGGTCACTTTTCAAACCTTACTTTTTGACCCAAAAATGCTTCAAATGGAAAAAACTTTGGTCATGAAAGTTGTAGAATACATTTTTCCCTTTTCAAAAAGTACAAAAACATGACCTAATTCATTTTGGATCAAAAGTTATGGTGTGACAAAGTTGGCAAAAATCACTAATTTTCAAGATATGCACCAATTGGAAAATTTGCAAAATCATGAACCAAGGCAAATTGTAACTTCTAGTTCATATCAAACCAAAGCACAAACATCACATGTGACCTAAAAATCAGATTTGGACCAAGATTTCCCATGTTCATGGTTGGCAAGGCAAGGGATTTTTCATGAAGTTTCAAAAGTAAACAACTTGCAAAATCATCATCACACTTTCCCCCACTTGTTACATTGGATGCTGAACCATGCTAGCCTCCCTCACACACCATGCTGCGCCAGCCCATGTACTTGTGCTAGCCTAGGGCTCAACCCATGCCTCTCTTACAACAAAGTGGACTTTTTGCAAAAGTGGACTTACCTATCACAGCAGGCCAGGTCACATCATCTGACCAATTGGAGTTGTTTATACTATCCATTGGCAAGCTAAACACAACATCAAGCCAGCCTGAAGCAAGCCCTAGGACAGCATACACAAACTCACCCCATTTTGCATTTTCTCTTCGAATCTGTCTCCATAGCCCACAAACATTCAAATAAATTCCACTGCTCATCTCACCTTGCCTCACTGGGCCAAAACCAACAAGACTCAGGCCTGAACTAAGCAAGGATAGAGTTTCACCATTTTCCATCCTCAAAGCCAGAACCTTCGAATCTCACTTTCCAGCCATCAAACACCCCATTTCTCTTCACCAACAAGTCAGAAACATTCAAAGGAGCAAGAATCCACCATTGGAATAGCTTAAAACCTCACAAATCCTGACTGTGCAATCTGCTACATCAGAACTCTTCCTCTCAAATCAGCCATCCACAAGGACTTTGGAGCTTCTTTTTGAGTTCAAGGGAGTCAAAGAAGTCCATTTGCACGCAAAGGAGGCTCTGGAAGCTCAATATTGAAGCTTTCCAGCTCAGGTATGAACATGAACATTTTCTCCCAAAGCTTGCATTTTAAGTTATAAATCAATTGCTTATGCTTTGCTGGTCATGGGGATACTTTTAGAATCGAAAATAGATGAGAAACGAGTTTGTATGGTCACTCTGAAATTTCACCCGTGAAATTTGTTTCTTTCGATTAGCTTGATTCTTGGTGTTTAAATGATGTTTGAAGCTGGATTCGTGACCTAGGTTGTTAGAGGATCATTTGGTTGTGTTTAATTTGTTGTTTAGATGCCTGAATCATGAATTAGGGTTGTGTTGCCGCCGGAGAAGATGACCGGAGCTTCCCTCCGGTCACCTGAATGTTGTTATGCCCTAATCCCAGTCATTAATTCTATTTGAATGTGGAGCGTTGGATTAGTTGACCCCATTGACCTCCCGCGCGCATGAATGGCCCAGATCCATTTGTTTAGCCCTAATCCCTTTAATTAGTTTAATTAATCTTAATTAAATTAATTAACATAGAAACAATCCTGGCTCTCCACTAACGCGCGCAGTCAACCCATTCAAACCCAGAAGCCATCCCAGCCCTCCATTCAGTTGACTTTCCCATTTTCTTTGTTTATTTCATTTATTTCACATTTGTTTTACATAATTTATTTAAAATAGCAAAATTGTTTTAAAAATTATGAAACCTTTTCTCAAGAGTTTCATTAATTTTTAAAACACAAAAATATTTTTATTTTTATTTTTAGCATTAAAAAAGTATTTTAAAATATTTAAAAGTTTATTTTTAATTTATTAATGAAAATTAATTTATTAAAAATACTTTGAGGTATTTAAAAATCACCAAAAAATTCATGAAATGTTCTAAGACATTTAGAAACATTGTCCAACCTTCAAACCAAATTTATTTTTTGATCTTGATGCATTTTAAGAATTTTTCATTGAATTAAAATCATTTTTATGCATTAATTTGATCCAAAGTTCCAAAAATCATTTCTGCCTATTCATGAGGAGTTGGACATTGATTCTTTTTGCATTGCATTGTGTTTAGCATGTAGTTTGTGGGATTAAATGGACATGATTTGATCTTTCATTTTCAATTTGTTTGACATTTCTTTTGTTTGGAAACCCTAAAACCCTAGCAAACTTGTAAAAACCATAACTTGAACTTGGTTAAGAGTTGAAACCTCTCCTTTGGGCATTAGGTTAGTATAGGATTAGGGGTCCTTTGTGTGGCATTTTCAATTTTTTATAATGTTGTTTGCTTCTGATTTTGATTTTTGTTTGATGCATTGTGCATAAACCCTAATTTGGGCTTTCATATGCATCCATCTTGCATTCTCTTGCATAACATGACTTGCCATGACATTTCAAGCTTCCATTTGATTCATTTGACATCATAAGACATATTGAAAGCATGATTGATCATTGCATCATGTATTTGCCATGTTGTATGCCATGTGCACTTCATAACTTCTCATGTATGTTCATGTGTCTTAACTTGCTTCATCTGCATCCATAAACTTGTATGATCATTCTCATGTGTTGTCTCATGTTTGCATCATCCCATAACATCATTATCATCTCATATATGCTTCTGGTTTTGGTTTTCATCATGTCATTCCATCTCATTTTGCATTGCATTGCACTTTCTTTTCTAACTTTTCAGGTGGTAAGCAACTTTGAGAAGTGAATTTGCCTTCACTTCTCACAACTTCTATTCATCTCTTTCATGCATCCTTGCTGCATTTTACTTTGTGTTTGAGATTGAGCTTGCTCATTCCTCCTCTTCCCACTTTCTTTCTTCAAGTGACTTGACTTCTTGAATGAAGCCAGTTGCTTTGCTGCTCTTGATCCTTTCATCTGCTTCCTGGTGGTTCCATTGAAGACTTCTCTTGAAAACCTCACAAACCTTAGGAACAACCAAGCATGACAATGATTAGGGTTTTGATTAGTCTCCCCTTTTAGTTTTACCTTTGTGTCTCTTTTGAGTCTTCTCTTCTCATCTCATAATCAGGGACTAAACCCTAAAGGCTTTAAGGCTTTGTGATTAAGCTTATGCCTGCATCCTTCTCTTAGGATGGAGTGTATAACTTTAATCCTAAGTGTTAAACCCTTAATGTGTTTAACTCCTTTAATCAATTCACATAATAATCATTAAGACATCACACTTGTAACTTGGGCCTTGCATTAGGGTTCTAATTCTTCCTTAATTGGTTAAGAAGGACTAACCCTAGTGTTAATGGATAAGTCCCCCTCAAGTTGTCTTACAAATCATAAAACTCACTTCATCATCTTATCATAATCTAAAATCCACTTAATAAAGGTTTTGTTTTGTCATGAGTTTAATCCCTAATCATGGATTAAGTTGAGGAGTCTTCCTCAGCTTAAACATTCTCATCTATTATCCTTCTATTAGGATGGTGTAATGAGTCTGTTTAATCCTTGATTATGGCTTAACCTCATTACTCAACACTAAACAAAAAACAACAAAAAACATCTAAATAATCACAAGTAGGTTAATGACCTTAATCCTACATCAAAGGTGATTAAGTGTGAGAAGCTGACTTCACACTTAAGGTATTCTCATTACCCCTAGTCAGAGGGAAGATGTGATGAGTTTACCAACTCATTGGTTTAGGCTTAAGCTCATTAACTTATGACAAATTCTCAAAAGCAATAAAAGACTAAAAACTCAAAAAACAAACAATAATCGTCCCCTCCGGGATTCTTTTCTCATCATCTCCACTCATAAACGAGAACTCGCTTCTTCCGTCTAATGCAAGACAGTAAGCACCTGAGCCAGACAGGTCATACACTTGAGCATAGACAAGTAAGCAGTTCACCAGTCAATTTATCTATCAGTCTCTTTGGGTCGAACTACGGTGTTCTGACTTCCTCATTGCACGAGAGGATACGTAGGCATAACTTAACGGTTATCGAACAAAAGTCTCTGTACATTCCCCCTCTTTCCAGCTTCATTCTTTAGCCTCATGATCTTGAGCATCTTATTACTGTTCTTACACTGACACTGTACATATTACACTTCACACTTCTTTTGCACTGACACCTGTACATCCTTTTCCAGCTCTTTATACACAGACCGCACTGACACTACCCCTTTAAAACACAAATATTTTTAAGCGTGGATCCCATCGAGTACGACGGACAATCTGGGTGCTAATACCTTCCCAGGTTGTAACCAACCCCCTTTCTCAGTCTCTCTGGTTCGCAACCGTCTTATCCGTATCTTTCTAGGTCTATGCAGCATTGCCTTTCCTCCGGGATAAAAATGCCTAGCTGGCGACTCTATTCATCTCCAGTGAGTTCACGGCTGTGTGTTCTCATTGTCCCTCTCGCCGACCGCTCGCGTCTGTACCTTTATTTGGGTCAGTCCCACTTATCGGGAGCGACAGCTTGGCGACTCTGCTGGGGAACCTTATACTGTAACCAGGGCTTCTGGTTCTTTTTGTGGGTTCCTCCTAGCGCTTGATTGATTTGTGTTTACTGGGGTGTTATGTGCTTATTTGTGTTTGTAGTTATTTTTGCTTTATGTACAGTTGTTTATTTGCTTTCTTTACTGCTTTACATATATCATACTGTCATGTTGTCTGGCTGGATCTGGTTTTTCTTTGGTGGGTGGGTGTTCCATTGAGAGTTAAGGTCCTATACCTGGGACCTGAGTGACACCTAGGCTAGAGTGGTTCATATTCTTTCCCATTCCATCTCGGTCTGGTGCGGGAATATGAAACACGGTTCAGATATGGGTTTCTTCTTGAGAACTCTGTGTTGCAGATTTCCTGCAGTGCTAGGGCTATCTGGGAAGCCTGCTAAGTCTGGATGACCTTTAGTATTGACCTTCAGAAACTGAGGTGAATTAGAGGAGGAACTTTTATGGTTATTGTAAACACTGTACCTCCAGGTTAGAAGTGTTTACACTTCTCATAACTGATCCAAGTCTGAGGATCCTTGTTTTAGAACACCACCTGTGAGGGGGTTGGGCTGTGTACAGGTTTGCAGGTACCTTGACCTCAGAATACCCTGTTACCTTGATTTGATTAAGAATACTCCATGTTGGGACAGTTCTTGTGATTCTAAAACCCTGGACATGTGGCTCTTTATTTGAGTCCCCCACCTTGGTTACTGGACTTATAGACCTCCATCTGGATTTCTTACACACATGGACTTATATCAGAGCATTTGATCAGATCCAGCTCAGTCACAAACCCTTGCATATCATTTGCATACATAATCATTGCATCATATTGACATTTGCTTATTTGTGTTTCAGGGTATCCATCTTTATTTGGTTTTGGTTTTGACCCCATCTTCAGTATTGACCTATCTTCATCAGCATCTGCTTCAGCTATCACCAGCACCAGCCAATCAGTGGCCCCTTCTTCAGTGTTATCATCAGCACCTATCTCCTCAACATCATGGCACCTAAAAAGAGTAACATCACCTACCACTTCTTCCAGCCAGAGCTAGCTGACATCAGGAGGATTCAGACCCTGATCACTCCAGATCACATACCATTGTTCAGGGAACACTACAGAGATATACTTGATATGGTTATGGATCTGGACCCTTCACAGAGAAGCCTGATCCACACTTGCATTCAGTTTTATGATCCCCCACTGAGGTGTTTCACTTTCCAAGAATTTCAGTTGGGCCCTTTATTGGAAGAATACTCATCATTAGTTGGTATACCTATCAGAGGTGGAATCCCTTTCAACCCTGAGATGGTCTTTCCTGGTAATGGAGAAGTAGCAAAGGCTCTGCATCTGGAACCTGTCCTGATTGAGCAGCATATGACTTCTAAAGCTGGAATTCCTGGCTTCCATCTGGATTTCTTGATCTCTCAAGCTACCCTGAAAGCTTCTTTAGGAGAGTGGAAAGCTGTCTGTGCTTTATTGGCTCTGAGCATATATGGAATTGTATTGTTTGCAGATGAGCCTCGATTCATTAGCAAGAATGCAATCCATCTATTCATTCAAGGAAACCCAGTGCCAACCTTGTTGGGGGATCTCTACTATTCAGTGCATCAGAGGAATGAAAAGCAGAGGGGAAGATTAGTAAGGTGTTGTGCTCCTTTGTTCCATACTTGGCTTCTCAGGCATCTACCCAAGACAGATGCATTTTTGAACCCTCATCAGCAGAGAAACTGGGCTAAGAGACTCACTGCTCTAACTTCAGCTGACATCAGGTGGTGCACCCAAAGCACCAAGGGCAGGGATATCATCACCAGTTGTGGGCATTTTCCCAATGTGCCCCTAATAGGAGTTAAGGGTAGTATTAATTACAACCCTCTGCTGTTCAAAAGACAACTAGGCTATGCACTGGTCCACACTCCTAAGGCACAGGACTTGGTTGAGACTCTTTATTGTGAGAACAAGCTTAGTCCGGCTATTGTTAGGCAGGCAGCCTGGGCCTGGGACAATGTGCAGACTAAAGGGGTAACCATCCTGGGGAAGTGCAACAATGTGGCGTCAGCACAATATTATGAGTGGTCCCATGCCAGAGCTCAATTCTCTGGAATGCCCTTTACCATAGAAGATATGCCTGAATCATCCTCAGCACCACCCCCTGCCACTGTCAGTTTGGAGGAGTTTGAGAGCTTGAAGGAAAGAAATGAGAAGTTAACTCAGGCTTTGCAGAAGACCCTCCGGGAGAGGAATAATGGTAGGATGGATATTGAGAGGCTGGAGAAGTTGAGAGTGGAACATCTGGCTAAGATTGAGAAGTCTGGGGATTATATCAAGAAGTCTAAGGCTGGAGAACAAATTCTGAAGAATGCTTGCAAGGAAGCCCAGTTCCAGAGAGCAAGGACAGACTTGTATCTGAAGGAGAGTCAGACTAGGTGGGTCAGGATCACCGAGGCTCGTACTCTGGAGGACAAGAGAGTTCAAGACAAGATGGAGCAATTGGAAGCTAGTGCAAAAGAGCAGCAAGAAGCCCTGGCAGCAGCCCAGAAGGAGATATCAGAGCTGAAGATCAAAGCTGGAGTGAAGAGGTCAAAGGACCAAAGTCAGCACAAGAAGCTAACAGCAGTTGTTACTACCCGGAACCTCCTTATCAGGAATCTCACGGAGCGTCCGGTTGATCCTGTGACCGAGGCACTTCTCAAAGAAGTTCGGGAGGATGAGTTTGGTCTTGGTGTTTGACCATTTGTTTGTTGTTGCTTTCATTCCTTGTACTTTTGTTTTCCTATAATATATTTTAACCCCTCAGAGGGCTTGTATTTGTAAACAAACTATGTACCATTTTTGCCTTTTGTAATATATGTATTAGTTTGTTCCATCCGAGTTTACTTCGAAAGCAACATCAACAGCATCTTCAAGGGTCTGGAAGGGTCAAAACTGAATGCCAAGCCGGATACCTTGAAAACAAATAAGCATACTGCATTGCATGCTAACCCTTTTGTTTGTTTTGTAGGTTTTTGTTTTATTGTTGCTAACTCTGTTGTGATGTTCAGGAACTATTGCTCGACGCCGGGTATTTCCCCTCAACCGTCCGCACCGTTATCCAACCCGTAACAACCTCCCGGGCATACAAATGGATCAGATGCAGCAGGACCTTACAGAGGTCAGGAACCAAATGACCAACGAGAGGTTGGAAATGAGGAACCAAATGACACAGTTTATGGAGGTAATGAACAACATGGCTCAAAGCCAGGAGAGGCTCAGAGCACTGGTGGAAGGGAGAAATCAAGAGGATCCACATATAGGGACTGCCGGCACCAGCAACAATGAAAGGGTTCAACCTCATGTTAACCCCCCTGTATTTGGCCCCCATCTTCATCCAGAGGTCAATATTCCTGCAAATGTTCAGGGGACTGCCACTGCAGGCAGGGCACTGCAAGAAGACCCCCAAGAGGATCAGTTTACAGTAATGGGTGCTGGGGAGGAAGCTTATGATAGAAGGCTGGATGAGATAGCTGAGAAATTGAGGTCCTTAGAGTCTCAAAACTCTTTGGGTTTCGATGTCATGGACATGGGCTTGGTAGACGGGGTCAGGATTCCCCACAAGTTCAAGCCTCCTTGTTTTGAAAAATACAACGGGACTTCCTGTCCTCGAACCCATCTACAATCATTTCTGGGAAGGCTGAAGGCCTATACTATGGATGAGAAGCTCTGGATGTTCTATTTCGAGGATAGCTTGACGGGAGCTTCAAGAGAATGGTACTCTCATCTGACAAGAGCAACTATCAGGTGTTGGAAGGACCTGGCAGAGGCCTTTATCAGACAGTATCAGTACAACTTAGATATGGCACCCAACAGGACTCTCCTAATGGGAATGTCACAGTCGTCAAGGGAAAGTTTCCGAGAATATGCCCAAAGATGGAGGCAACTGGCTGCTGCTGTTCAGCCACCTATGTCTGAGAGGGAAATGGCAGATATGTTTATGAACACCCTTCAGGGAACCTACATTGACAGGCTGGCTGCTTTCTCTTCCACTAGCTTTGCAGATGTTGTCATAGCTGGGGAGAGAATTGAGAGCCTGTTAAAAATGGGCAAGATCTCAGACAACGGTGCGAGCTCGTCCAGTAGTACAAGAAAGCCTTTTGCGGGCCCAAGAAGAACTGGCGAGACCAATGCCATCCACACCAACAGGGGCAGACCTCAGTATGTTCATAGGTCTGTGGCAGCAGTCACCATTCCCGCTCCAGCTCATCCTCAACCAGCTTATCAGCCTCCGCAGCAAAACTATCAGCAACCACCTCAGTACCATCAACAAGCTCAGTATCCTCCAAGGAATTATAACAACACCAACAACAACAATCAGCAAAGGCCATTCCAACAGAGGCCATCTCAAGATAATAGGGTGATCGATCTGATCCCTATGCCATATGCTACATTGCTGCCACAACTCCTGAAACTCAACCTAGTTGAGCTAAGGACGTTGGTACCTCCAGATCCCAACAGTCTACCCAGGAATTATGACTCCAACGCCAGATGTGCCTTTCATTCAAATGCACCTGGCCACAGTACAGAAAAGTGCAGAGCCTTGCACATGAAGGTACAAGACCTGGTAGACTCTAAAGCTCTGAATTTCGCACCACCGCCTAATGTCAACAAAAATCCGATGCCAAACCACGGCGGTCCCAGAATTAACGCTATTGAAGAAGACAAGCCGTCTTATTTAATAACCAGTGTGGGTCAGATCCGGACACCGTTGGTAGAAATTAAGGCTCAACTCCTCGAATGTCAAATGTTCCCGGGGTGTGAGTTGGGGTGTGCTTACTGCAATATCTCAGTAAATGGGTGCGATAATCTGAGGAATGGCATAGATGGTCTCATTCAGAGTGGCCAGCTTCAGATCACCACATCATTTCCTATAAATCCAGCAATCTCATCAGCAACAACTCCAGAACCTCCTACAACTGCAACAACCATTGTTCCCGACAATTCTTCAGCTTCATCAACAAGTACTTCATCTGTCATTTCAACTGACCAGATATCAACAAATGTTCCTTCTACAACTCCAGCACCACTCCATTCTGAAACTCCTACAACAACAACATCAATCCTTCCGACAATGTCTCCTACAACATCAACAACAAATCATGAAGATGTCTCAACTGTCACAATATTTTATGATCCTGAAAACAACTCTGCCTACAACTCAGAAGGTGCTGCTCCCATCAGAGTACCGGTCACAATTTATTATGATCCGCAAACTATCACAGTTCCTTCCGCAGCTGCAATCAGTCCAGTCACTATCACGGTGCCTGGACCAGTACCTTATGAAAGCAGTAACGCCATCCCCTGGCATTACGGCTCTGACCTGTACTGCGGAGGACAAAGAATCATTTTTGAATCATCAACCCCTGCACCACAAGTAGACAATGTGGGAGGAGGCGGAGGCTTCACTCGAAGCGGACGTCTCTTTGCTCCACAAATTCAGAGACCCACTGCCGAAGCAGAAGCTGCTGCCAAGGCAAAAGGGAAGAGCCCGGTGCAGGAAGATCAAGCTGTTAAGGAAGCTTTGAAAACGCCCTTTGATCAAGAGGTTGATGAGTTCATGCGAATCATCAAAAAGAGTGATTATAAAGTAGTGGATCAGCTTCACCAGACGCCCTCCAAGATCTCAATCCTATCATTGCTTATGTGCTCCGAAGCCCACCGGAATGCACTACTCAAAGTCTTGCACGCAGCTTACGTGCCTGAAGAGATCACTGTCAATCAGCTGGAAGCTGTAGTTGGAAATGTTAATGCTAGTCATGGACTAGGGTTCACCAACACTGACTTGACTACGGAAGGCCGCAACCATAACAAGGCCTTGCACATAACCATAGAATGTAAAGGTGCTGTCCTTTCCCATGTACTGGTAGACACGGGGTCATCCCTCAATGTCTTACCTAAAAAGGCCCTGGTGAAGCTAGAATATGACGGATTGGCGTTAAGACCCAGCAACCTGGTGGTGAGAGCCTTTGATGGTTCTAAGAGATCGGTTCTGGGAGAGATTGAGTTGCCCATAACGATTGGCCCGCAGACTTTCAAAGCGACCTTCTACGTGATGGATATACAGCCTGCCTACAGCTGTCTATTGGGTAGGCCATGGATTCACGCCGCTGGCGCCGTGACCTCAACCCTTCACCAGAAGTTAAAATATGAGTGGGAGGGTCAAATCGTTACAATCTGTGGAGAGGAGGATATTTTTGTCAGCCACCTGGCTACCTATAAGTATATTGAGATGGATGGGGAGATCCATGAAACAATGAGCCAAGGTTTTGAAGCCTTGAATGTCAATGAAACATCTGCTGTGCCTGGTACTTCAATATTATCATACCAACAAGCCCGGAAGGTTGTTGAGGGAGGAAACGCCCAAGGCTGGGGCAAACTGTTATCAGTGGAGAAGAAAGAGGATAGATTTGGGTTGGGTTACAAACCAACTCAACAAGATCAAGCAGAGGCTGCGAAAGAGCCCAACTTTGTTAGTGGGGGGATGCTCACCCCTGATGCTGTCAACTGTCTGGAAGACGAGCTGGAAGAAGAACGCAACCTGGAAAGCTGGATTCGTCCAAAGACCCCGGGGAGCTGTATCTCAAACTGGTCTTCCCAGGAAATTATAAGAGTTACTCATGCAGAGTAATTATTATTTCCTGTATTTTTATAGCATGCATCAAAGCCTTGCATCTTGCCCAAGATGACAAGGCTCATTTTGTAATCGGGCCATCTGTACTTTTTGTGCAACAAGATTAATCAATGAAATATCAGACATCTTTTTGCAAATGAGTCTTTTTCTTTTCCGTTCACTGTTTTTCCATTTTTCTTTTTGTACAAAAAATAAATGGCAGTGTTTTCAAAATGACAATTTTATTTCATGTTTCTAAAACAAGATTAAAATCAAATCACTAAAATGAACAAACTGAACCCTTGCAGAGTGTGCCTTCCTGACAGCACCGACAACAGCACGGCTATGACTTCGTATGACTTTGAAAATCCGATCAATCAAGCTGATGAAGGGGTTGAAGAAGAATATGAGCTTCCTGAAGAGCTAGCCAGGTTGTTGAGACAAGAGGAAAAGGTTATTACTCCTCACCAGGAGGAGGTTGAAGTGATTAATCTTGGTACAGATGAAGACGTGAAAGAGGTTAAGATCGGGGCCTGCTTGCAAGACTCAGTGAAGAGACAACTGATCGATCTGCTTCGAGAATATGTGGACGTGTTTGCTTGGTCTTATCAGGATATGCCAGGGTTGGACACCGACATTGTTGTGCACAAGCTGCCTTTGAGAGAAGAGTGTCCACCGGTCAAACAGAAGTTGCGCCGTACTCGCCCAGACATGGTAATGAAGATCAAGGAAGAGGTACAAAAGCAATGGGACGCCGGGTTCCTTGCCGTAACTAGCTATCCGCCGTGGGTTGCTAATATTGTGCCTGTGCCTAAGAAAGACGGCAAAGTAAGAATGTGTGTTGACTACCGGGATCTGAACAGAGCCAGCCCGAAAGATGACTTCCCATTACCTCACATTGATGTATTGGTGGATAACACGGCTCAGTTCTCGGTATTCTCCTTCATGGACGGATTTTCAGGATACAATCAGATCAAGATGTCACCTGAAGACATGGAGAAGACAACATTCATCACACCCTGGGGCACGTTCTGTTACAAAGTGATGTCGTTCGGACTGAAGAATGCTGGCGCAACGTATCAACGGGCTATGGTAACATTATTCCACGATATGATCCATAAGGAAATCGAGTGTTATGTGGATGACATGATTGCCAAGTCCCTTACAGAGGAAGATCACCTGGTGAATCTACTGAAGTTATTCAAGCGTCTGAGGAAGTATCAACTGAAATTGAACCCCAACAAATGCACATTCGGGGTGAGATCTGGTAAGCTGCTGGGATTTATTGTAAGTGAGAAAGGGATTGAAGTTGACCCTGATAAAGTCAAAGCTATTCAAGAGATGCCTGCACCAAGGACAGAGAAGGAAGTCCGAGGGTTCTTAGGTCGATTGAACTACATCTCAAGGTTCATATCCCACCTTACAGCAACCTGTGAACCCTTGTTCAAATTGTTGAGAAAAGAACAGACGATCAGGTGGAATGAAGACTGCCAGAAGGCTTTTGACAAGATCAAAGAATACTTACAAGAACCTCCAATCCTTATGCCTCCAGTTGAAGGAAGACCTCTGATCATGTACTTGACAGTATTAGAAGAGTCAATGGGGTGTGTGCTGGGCCAGCATGACGAGTCTGGTCGAAAAGAGTATGCAATATACTACCTAAGCAAAAAGTTTACCGACTGTGAACAACGTTATTCACTGCTCGAGAAAACTTGCTGTGCTTTAGCGTGGGCTGCCCGCCGACTGAGACAGTATATGTTGACCCACACTACTTTGTTGATCTCAAGGATGGATCCAGTCAAGTACATATTTGAGAAGCCAGCACTTACCGGACGGGTTGCAAGATGGCAAATGATCCTTACAGAGTATGACATTCAATACACATCTCAGAAGGCCATCAAGGGCAGTGTATTGTCTGAATATCTTGCCGAGCAACCTATTGATGACTACCAGCCTATGAGGTTTGACTTCCCTGATGAAGACATCATGTTCATAAGAGCAAAAGATCATGAAGAGCATGTTCACACTGAAGGGCCTGACCCGGAAGAAGAATGGACTATGATGTTTGATGGGGCTGTTAACATGAATGGTCGTGGTGTTGGTGCAGTACTCATTACACCTAAAGGAGTTCACATGCCTTTCTCGGCAAAACTCACTTTCAACTGCACTAACAACGAAGCTGAATACGAAGCTTGCATTATGGGTCTTGAGGAAGCCATTGACCTCAGGATCAAGACGTTGACCGTATTCGGAGATTCAGCTCTGGTAATCAATCAGACCAACGGCAAATGGTACACCCACCAGGATCATCTGGTACCTTACAGGGATTATACAAGGAGGTTATTGACTTTCTTTACAACAGTCAAGCTTGAGTATATCCCTCGGGACGAGAATCAGTTTGCAGATGCCCTGGCTACCATTTCGTCCATGATCAAAGTTCAGGCTGCTAACTTTGTACCTCAGATCTCAGTGTCCAGACTTGACAGACCAGCATATGTGTTCGCAGCAGATGTTGTTAAAGATGATAAGCCTTGGTTCCATGACATTAAATGCTTCTTGGAGGATCAAACATACCCACCTGGGGCATCTTCCAATGATAAGAAGACTTTGAGAAGGCTTGCTGGTAGTTTCTTTCTGAACACTGATGGGTCCTTATACAAAAGGAACTTCGATATGGTACTCCTCAGGTGTGTTGATAAGACAGAAGCAGACTTGTTGATGCATGAAGTGCACGAAGGATCCTTTGGTACCCATGCAGGAGGGCATGCCATGGCTAAGAAGTTGTTAAGATCAGGTTATTACTGGATCACAATGGATGCCGACTGTTGTGCCTATGCCAGGAAATGCCACAAATGCCAGATCTATGCGGATAAGGTGCATGTGCCTCCCAATCCTTTGAACATAATGTCTTCACCTTGGCCCTTTGCGATGTGGGGCATCGATATGATTGGCAAGATCGAACCGACTGCTTCAAATGGCCACAGATTCATCCTGGTTGCCATTGACTATTTCACCAAGTGGGTTGAAGCAGCTTCCTATGCCAACGTTACAAGACAAGTGGTAGCCAGATTTCTGAAAAGAGATATCATCTGTCGGTACGGAATTCCCGAGCGAATCATTACTGATAATGGTTCCAACTTGAACAACAAGATGATGGCAGAGCTATGCCGGGACTTCAAAATTCAACATCACAATTCTTCTCCTTATAGGCCAAAGATGAATGGCGCTGTTGAGGCAGCAAATAAGAATATCAAGAAGATTGTGCAGAAGATGGTAGTCACTTACAAAGACTGGCATGAAATGTTACCATTTGCCATGCACGGGTACCGCACGTCAATCAGAACATCCACTAGGGCAACACCGTATCAGCTTGTATATGGTATGGAAGCAGTCCTACCGGTTGAAGTTGAATTACCCTCTCTACGAGTATTGATGGATGTTAAACTGAGTGAAGCAGAATGGGTTAGGGCCCGATACGAACAACTGAGTCTGATCGAAGAGAAAAGATTGGCTGCAATCTGTCATGGGCAGTTGTATCAGAAAAGGATGAAGAAAGCCTTCGATCGGAAAGTCAGGCACCGAGAGTACCAAGTAGGAGATCTTGTGCTGAAAAGAATCCTCCCTCCTCATACAGACCACAGGGGCAAATGGACTCCGAATTATGAAGGACCATTTGTAGTAAAGAAAGTTTTCTCTGGTGGAGCACTGATGCTCAGCACCATGGATGGTGAAGATTTCCCGTCCCTTGTGAATTCAGATGCAGTTAAAAAATACTTCGCATAAAAGACCCGCTGGACATAAAAACAGAATGTAAGTCCAGGCAAAAAAATAGGGCATCCCGGCGAGCCAAAAACAGAATAAGAGACTCGGGCAAAAATAAGGGAAATAAGCAAAAAATGTACACCCGCTGAGTTGAAAAGCCGCATTGGACAGCTCAGGCAAAAATGGGTATCCCGATGGATTGAAAACCCGAAAGGGCGATCCATGCAAAATAAGGGAATAAGCGAACAACTGCATTCTGAATTCGTCTGTATCACTTACAACTTGGTAAAGCTTCGAAAGGGTCAAGCCTCAGTCAGCATCAGCCATCTTCAGAAAGCCAGATGAGAAGAACGTCAAAAGCCATACGAGTCATAATGAAGAGGAAGCTCCTTAAAGCGTCATCAACATTGCCAGCACTTTGTTTCTCAATTTGTAGCAATCTCCTCATTCCAGGGGATTTGTTTCTTTGACTGTATCTCGCCAATTCAGGGCATGTGAATTAATAAAATCAGATTTTCAGTCATGTCTCGTCTTGTACATTTTCATTTATTTGCAAAAAATGTCTGATGTTTAAAAGAAACTGATTGTATAAGAATACAGATGTTTATCTTCAAATAAAAACGTGCTTGCAGGAAATATGCTTACTCTCAGAAGTATCTAAACTCCTATGACGGAATCCAGTAAGGGATACCTCGGGATTATTTTGTGCGTTTCTCTATCTTTTTCAGGATTGCAGGTATCCAGAGCGCGACTTGGGGCATGAAAGCTTCATCCCGGCAAGCTGGCAAATCAACACTCAATTTTAGCACCCGAAGTGCTCTTTCCCCAGCTGAGTTGCCTATCACAACTTTCCTCAGTGAGTTGCCACTTGTTAATTTCCACCAGCCGAGTTGTTGATTCCTCCTCAGCAGAATGCTGACGTCAGGGACCATCTCCCCACAGAATTCTCAGCCTCTATTCAGAAGAGTAACGCATGAAGGAATCACAACAGAGTGACGAAGGCGTCCACAAACCCCAGCTGGGTCCTATATTACAAGGATATGCCAATCAATGACCTATATCCCCAAGCAAATACATCTCTCTAGATCTACCAATGATCTCATCCCCAGCTGGGATGTCCACTTCAAACAGATCAGCCAGAGATCTTCGCAGCAATGGGATCCGAGTCCCGGTTTGGTACCTTTGCATAATCATGGCATTTGCATCATATTCACCCACAAAGCGTAGCATTCCGTCTAAAACGGAGCATTGCGGCAAAAATCAAACTCATAGCATAATCATAAGCCATGTTGTGAATCGAACACTTGTGAATAATAACCAATCATCAGAATGCAAAATACTTTCCCCAAAATCCCCACCAGAGTCCCAGCAAAAGCAGTTGCCTCACAAATCACGAACACCAATATATACTCCTTTTGACACCCGTCCGTGTCATCACTCCCAATAAAGTCGCCCGAATACCCTTTACAAACAAAACACCCGCATTACAGACACTTGCTGACACCCGTCCGTGTCATATCCCCAGCGGAAAGCCAAAGACATCATCTTTGCACTCACCTACTTGTATATTCGTTTTCTTGGCACCCGTCCGTGTCGCATCCCCAGCGCAGTCGCTTGCACTTTTACAGCCCATATACTTGTTGATATTATTATACTTTTCTCTCTTGACACTCGTCCGTGTCACCCTCCCCAGCAGATAAACATTCATCTATGCTCATATTCACACTCATACTTATACAGATATTCGTCCGTATCTTGTATACACCATTTATATCCCCACAGATTCGACGTTGGTCCATGTTCTTTGTTAACCAGTTGGTACTCGTCCGTACCATCATCTCAGAATATGCGTCAAGTGTTTGTTTCTACATGATACCCGTCCGTATCATAGTCTTAAGGATGCTCGTCCGCATCTTTAATCCATACACCGTGTCAAACACTTAGGTCCTCTTGAATATAGATACTCGTCTGTGTCTACTATTCCCCAGAAGAGTCCCTTCAGATTCAACACTCGTCCGTGTTCTTTGTTAACCTGTTGATACCCGTCCGTATCATCATCTCTGAACACGTGTCAGTATTTGTTTCTACATGATACTCGTCCGTGTCATAATCTTAAGGATGCTCGTCCACATCTTTAATCTATACACTAACATCTAACACTTATACTTTCTTTTATTGGATGTAAACACTCGTCCGTGTTTACTATTCCCCGGTAGATCGCCATAAGCAAATTTTCTTCTTTATCTGACACTCGTCCTGTGTTATGATAAACCCTGAGAGCAGCCGTACCCTGTTAGGTGGTCGTCCTCCACCTCTTGATGGTCGTCCTCCATCATGCTCATCCGATGGCCGTCCCCGTCGTTGATATTTTCAGCAGCCGTCCCCTGCTAGGTGGTCGTCCTCCACCTTTTTGATGATCGTCCTTCATCATTTTATCCAATGGCCGTCCCCATTGTTGATTTTGGTTGTCTGGCATTCGTCCTATGTCATGATAAACTTTGAGAGCAGCCGTCCCCTGCTAGGTGGTCGTCCTCCACCTCTTGATGGTCGTCCTCCATCATGCTCATCCGATGGCCGTCCCCATCGTTGATATTTTCGGCAGCCGTACCCTGCCAGGTGGTCGTCCTCCACCTTTGATGGTCGTCCCCATCGTAATTCCTTTATTCCCCAACAGAGCAGCCGTCCCCTGCTAGGTGATCGTCCTTCACCTTTGATGACCGTACCTCATCATCTGTTTATTTCATTTATTCTTTAACCCGATGGCCGTCCCCGTCGTGGTCCTTTTTCTTTTTAGCCCGATGGCCGTCCCCATCGTTGGTTACTTCGCTTTATGAACTTGATGGCCGTCCCCGTCATGTTTCATTAATTCCCAGAGAATCTTACAGCTTTATCTTGATGGCCGTCCCCATCGTAATTTCTTTTTTTCCCAGCTAGTCGGCCGTCCCCGTCTTGGCTTTACCTTTTATCCCCAGCATGTCGGCCGTCCCCGTCATTGCTTTATTTTCCGCACTTTTCCCAGCATGTCGGCCGTCCCCGTCATTGCTCTTTACCCAGCAGTCGTCCTCTGCTCGACGGTCGTCCTCCGTCGCCCACACTTTACAATATACTTTATTTTCTTTTACAATCTATATCCCTTTTCTTCTTCATTTTGTGAGTGCAAATTTCGGACTGTCTTTGGTATTCAACCACAAGTTATCTTGTTTGCCTGTTGAGCCGTCGCTTACAACCTGCACAGCTAACTCATGCTTGAATAGGGGCAGCTGTAAACACCCCAAATTTGCCCTCACCCATTCACACCATGGCTTATGATCATTTCATATGCATAAACACAATCATACCATCTCATATCTCAATTTTGAGTCACTGCATTGGTTCTAAGTCATCTGCATCTAGGGTTTGTGATCTGAGCAATCCAAGAGCTTCTTGAGCCACTCCAAAGGTCAAAAATCACTTCAAAGGGATCCATGTTTGTTCAAGCATCATATTGCATCCTCTCAAAGTCAAAAATGCCAAAGAATCACAAGAACTGGGATTGGTGTGGATGCAGAGCCAGGTTTAACTACACAGATGACCTAAAATTAGGGTTTTGGTTTCAGAGGCCATAACTCCAAATTTTTTGGTCATTCTTGTTTCTATTGGTCTCTATATGGTATAGGGAGTATGCATATCAATTTTCATGAAGAAATTCCATGGGGAAGTCATCTGATCAAGAGTTGACTTTTCAAGCAAGTCAGTGTAAAATCAGGGCATCTCAGGAACCCAATGACCCAACCAAAGGGCATTCTTCATCATTTTGAGTGTATATGATCTTTATTTGATCATGGAAGAAGGTTGAAGTTCACAAAATTCAAGAATTTGAAGTTTTTGCAAAGTTGACTTTTTAGGGCATAGTTGACTTTTAAGGAATTTGTCAATTTAGGTCACTTTTCAAACCTTACTTTTTGATCCAAAAATGCTTCAAATGGAAAAAACTTTGGTCATGAAAGTTGTAGAATACATTTTTCCCTTTTCAAAAAGTACAAAAACATGACCTAATTCATTTTGGATCAAAAGTTATGGTGTGACAAAGTTGGCAAAAATCACTAATTTTCAAGATATGCACCAATTGGAAAATTTGCAAAATCATGAACCAAGGCAAATTGTAACTTCTAGTTCATATCAAACCAAAGCACAAACATCACATGTGACCTAAAAATCAGATTTGGACCAAGATTTCCCATGTTCATGGTTGGCAAGGCAAGGGATTTTTCATGAAGTTTCAAAAGTAAACAACTTGCAAAATCATCATCACACTTTCCCCCACTTGTTACATTGGATGCTGAACCATGCTAGCCTCCCTCACACACCATGCTGCGCCAGCCCATGTACTTGTGCTAGCCTAGGGCTCAACCCATGCCTCTCTTACAACAAAGTGGACTTTTTGCAAAAGTGGACTTACCTATCACAACAGGCCAGGTCACATCATCTGACCAATTGGAGTTGTTTATACTATCCATTGGCAAGCTAAACACAACATCAAGCCAGCCTGAAGCAAGCCCTAGGACAGCATACACAAACTCACCCCATTTTGCATTTTCTCTTCGAATCTGTCTCCATAGCCCACAAACATTCAAATAAATTCCACTGCTCATCTCACCTTGCCTCACTGAGCCAAAACCAACAAGACTCAGGCCTGAACTAAGCAAGGATAGAGTTTCACCATTTTCCATCCTCAAAGCCAGAACCTTCGAATCTCACTTTCCAGCCATCAAACACCCCATTTCTCTTCACCAACAAGTCAGAAACATTCAAAGGAGCAAGAATCCACCATTGGAATAGCTTAAAACCTCACAAATCCTGACTGTGCAATCTGCTACATCAGAACTCTTCCTCTCAAATCAGCCATCCACAAGGACTTTGGAGCTTCTTTTTGAGTTCAAGGGAGTCAAATAAGTCCATTTGCACGCAAAGGAGGCTCTAGAAGCTCAATATTGAAGCTTTCCAGCTCAGGTATGAACATGAACATTTTCTCCCAAAGCTTGCATTTTAAGTTATAAATCAATTGCTTATGCTTTGCTGGTCATGGGGATACTTTTAGAATCGAAAATAGATGAGAAACGAGTTTGTATGGTCACTCTGAAATTTCACCCGTGAAATTTGTTTCTTTCGATTAGCTTGATTCTTGGTGTTTAAATGATGTTTGAAGCTGGATTCGTGACCTAGGTTGTTAGAGGATCATTTGGTTGTGTTTAATTTGTTGTTTAGATGCCTGAATCATGAATTAGGGTTGTGTTGCCGCCGGAGAAGATGACCGGAGCTTCCCTCCGGTCACCTGAATGTTGTTATGCCCTAATCCCAGTCATTAATTCCATTTGAATGTGGAGCGTTGGATTAGTTGACCCCATTGACCTCCCGCGCGCATGAATAGCCCAGATCCATTTGTTTAGCCCTAATCCCTTTAATTAGTTTAATTAATCTTAATTAAATTAATTAACTCAGAAGCAATCATGGCCCTCCACTAACGCGCGCAGTCAACCCATTCAAACCCAGAAGCCATCCCAGCCCTCCATTCAGTTGACTTTCCCATTTTCTTTTTTTATTTCATTTATTTCACATTTGTTTTACATAATTTATTTAAAATAGCAAAATTGTTTTAAAAATTATGAAACCTTTTCTCAAGAGTTTCATTAATTTTTAAAACACAAAAATATTTTTATTTTTATTTTTAGCATTAAAAAAGTATTTTAAAATATTTAAAAGTTTATTTTTAATTTATTAATGAAAATTAATTTATTAAAAATACTTTGAGGTATTTAAAAATCACCAAAAAATTCATGAAATGTTCTAAGACATTTAGAAACATTGTCCAACCTTCAAACCAAATTTATTTTTTGATCTTGATGCATTTCAAGAATTTTTCATTGAATTAAAATCATTTTTATGCATTAATTTGATCCAAAGTTCCAAAAATCATTTCTGCCTATTCATGAGGAGTTGGACATTGATTCTTTTTGCATTGCATTGTGTTTAGCATGTAGTTTGTGGGATTAAATGGCCATGATTTGATCTTTCATTTTCAATTTGTTTGACATTTCTTTTGTTTGGAAACCCTAAAACCCTAGCAAACTTGTAAAAACCATAACTTGAACTTGGTTAAGAGTTGAAACCTCTCCTTTGGGCATTGGGTTAGTATAGGATTAGGGGTCCTTTGTGTGGCATTTTCAATTTTTTATAATGTTGTTTGCTTCTGATTTTGATTTTTGTTTGATGCATTGTGCATAAACCCTAATTTGGGCTTTCATATGCATCCATCTTGCATTCTCTTGCATAACATGACTTGCCATGACATTTCAAGCTTCCATTTGATTCATTTGACATCATAAGACATATTGAAAGCATGATTGATCATTGCATCATGTATTTGCCATGTTGTATGCCATGTGCACTTCATAACTTCTCATGTATGTTCATGTGTCTTAACTTGCTTCATCTGCATCCATAAACTTGTATGATCATTCTCATGTGTTGTCTCATGTTTGCATCATCCCATAACATCATTATCATCTCATATATGCTTCTGGTTTTGGTTTGCATCATGTCATTCCATCTCATTTTGCATTGCATTGCACTTTCTTTTCTAACTTTTCAGGTGGTAAGCAACTTTGAGAAGTGAATTTGCCTTCACTTCTCACAACTTCTTTTCATCTCTTTCATGCATCCTTGCTGCATTTTACTTTGTGTTTGAGATTGAGCTTGCTCATTCCTCCTCTTCCCACTTTCTTTCTTCAAGTGACTTGACTTCTTGAATGAAGCCAGTTGCTTTGCTGCTCTTGATCCTTTCATCTGCTTCCTGGTGGTTCCATTGAAGACTTCTCTTGAAAACCTCACAAACCTTAGGAACAACCAAGCATGACAATGATTAGGGTTTTGATTAGTCTCCCCTTTTAGTTTTACCTTTGTGTCTCTTTTGAGTCTTCTCTTCTCATCTCATAATCAGGGACTAAACCCTAAAGGCTTTAAGGCTTTGTGATTAAGCTTATGCCTGCATCCTTCTCTTAGGATGGAGTGTATAACTTTAATCCTAAGTGTTAAACCCTTAATGTGTTTAACTCCTTTAATCAATTCACATAATAATCATTAAGACATCACACTTGTAACTTGGGCCTTGCATTAGGGTTCTAATTCTTCCTTAATTGGTTAAGAAGGACTAACCCTAGTGTTAATGGATAAGTCCCCCTCAAGTTGTCTTACAAATCATAAAACTCACTTCATCATCTTATCATAATCTAAAATCCACTTAATAAAGGTTTTGTTTTGTCATGAGTTTAATCCCTAATCATGGATTAAGTTGAGGAGTCTTCCTCAGCTTAAACATTCTCATCTATTATCCTTCTATTAGGATGGTGTAATGAGTCTGTTTAATCCTTGATTATGGCTTAACCTCATTACTCAACACTAAACAAAAAACAACAAAAAACATCTAAATAATCACAAGTAGGTTAATGACCTTAATCCTACATCAAAGGTGATTAAGTGTGAGAAGCTGACTTCACACTTAAGGTATTCTCATTACCCCTAGTCAGAGGGAAGATGTGATGAGTTTACCAACTCATTGGTTTAGGCTTAATCTCATTAACTTATGACAAATTCTCAAAAGCAATAAAAGACTAAAAACTCAAAAAACAAACAATAATCGTCCCCTCCGGGATTCTTTTCTCATCATCTCCACTCATAAACGAGAACTCGCTTCTTCCGTCTAATGCAAGACAGTAAGCACCTGAGCCAGACAGGTCATACACTTGAGCATAGACAAGTAAGCAGTTCACCAGTCAATTTATCTATCAGTCTCTTTGGGTCGAACTACGGTGTTCTGACTTCCTCATTGCACGAGAGGATACGTAGGCATAACTTAACGGTTATCGAACAAAAGTCTCTGTACATTCCCCCTCTTTCCAGCTTCATTCTTTAGCCTCATGATCTTGAGCATCTTATTACTGTTCTTACACTGACACTGTACATATTACACTTCACACTTCTTTTGCACTGACACCTGTACATCCTTTTCCAGCTCTTTATACACAGACCGCACTGACACTACCCCTTTAAAACACAAATATTTTTAAGCGTGGATCCCGTCGAGTACGACGGACAATCTGGGTGCTAATACCTTCCCAGGTTGTAACCAACCCCCTTTCTCAGTCTCTCTGGTTCGCAACCGTCTTATCCGTATCTTTCTAGGTCTATGCAGCATTGCCTTTCCTCCGGGATAAAAATGCCTAGCTGGCGACTCTATTCATCTCCAGTGAGTTCACGGCTGTGTGTTCTCATTGTCCCTCTCGCCGACCGCTCGCGTCTGTACCTTTATTTGGGTCAGTCCCACTTATCGGGAGCGACAGTTTGTAATTAAAATTAACTTAGAATAATTAATTTAAATAAGATAAATAGTTGAATATGAACACGCACACACGTAAGTCGATCTTTGATCGCCATCTTGCACTTTCTAAGGTTACCTCTCATGTTGCCTATTTCAAAAGGTCTAGTAAGGTGTCTTAAGCAAAGTCATTTCACAAATATCACCAAGTCCCTTCAGTTCATAAGATCACGTCCCTTCGAGGTTGCCTACGATAAATGATCTTGTTCCTTCGAATAAAAGGTGATAAGTCCCTACGAATTGCTAAAGACACCTTACAGTTGCCTATATTCAGATGTCCCTACACATGTCCCTTATCACATCCAAGGTAATGACTACCTATTCCTTAATAATAGGGATAATCTTACCATTGAAAGACATAAAGAACAGTAAAGACATAATATAGGGTAGGTTCCTCTTAATTACTTGCTAACCTTTCAAAATACTCTTTACACCATACTTTTGAAACAAATTTTCAAAACAAGGCTTTGTATACATCCATACGAGGATCATTACAAAGTACTTAGAAAAATTTATAATCACACACTACACACTTCAAAAAACAATTTAAGTGAGCTAAGTAACTAAGAGCCCATGAATAACCATAGATATAAAGGGTGCTAACACATTCCCTTTGTATAACCTACCCCCCAAACTCAAAATCTTTTTAAGGTCTTTCCTGTTCTTTTATGTCCTTTCCTTTTGGATAAAATAAAAGTCGGTGGCGACTCTTGCTATCCGCAACATTTATAGAAAGTCAGTTCTCCCACCGTGTTACAGCCATCATGTACTGTCTTAGTCGGCGAGCAGCCCATGCCAAAGCACAACAAGTTTTCTCGAGTAGTGAGTAGTGCGTCTCACAATTGGTAAACTTTTTGCTAAGGTAATAAATGGCATTCTCTTTTCGACAGACTCGTCCTGCTGACCCAACACACATCCCATCGATCCTTCAAGTACGGTAAGATACATAATCAAAGGTCTCCCTAGCTCTGGAGGCATGAGAATTGGAGGTTCTAGCAGGTATTCTTTGATTCGGTCAAAGGCTTGCTGGCAGTCTTCATTCCATTTAATGGCCTGATTCTTCCTCAGAAGCTTAAAGATGGGCTCACACGTGGCCGTTAGGTGAAAGATAAACCGTGCGATGTAGTTTAGTCTCCCTAAGAAACCACGCACTTGCTTTTCCGTCTTCGGCTCAGGCATCTCCTGGATGGCTTTCACTTTGGCTGGATCAACCTCAATTCCCCGCTCACTAACAATGAAACTGAGTAGCTTGCCAGAACGGACCCGAAGGTACACTTATTCAGATTCAACCTCAGTATGAACTTCCGGAGTCTGTCAAACAACTTTGCTAGATTAACCAAGTGCTCTTCCTCCGTTTGGGATTTTTCTATCATATCATCAACATAAACCTCAATTTCATGATGAATCATATCGTGAAATAGCGTCACCATCACCCGCTGATAAGTGGATCCAGCATTCTTCAAACCAAATGGCATAACCCTGTAACAGAAGGTTCCCTAAGGCGTGATGAAGGTTGTCTTTTCCATGTCATCGGGAGACATCTTAATCTGGTTATAGCCGGAAAATCCGTCCATGAAGGAGAACACGGAAAACTGAGCAGTATTATCGACGAGCACATCTATGTGAGGTAGAGGGAAGTCATCTTTAGGGCTGGCCCTATTCAAATCCCTGTAGTCTACACACATCCTGACTTTACTGTCTTTCTTAGGGACCGGCACAATGTTGGCAACCCACGGAGGGTAACTGGTCACTTCCAAGAAACCAGCATCAAACTTTTTTTGTACTTCTTCCCTTATTTTGATCGCCATGTCAGGACGCGTGCGCCTCAGCTTCTGCTTCACTGGAGGACAGTCTTCTCTAAGAGGCAGCTTGTGTACCACAATGTCAGTGTCTAAACCAGGCATATCTTGGTAGGACCATGTGAATACATCAACATACTCTCGAAGCATAGCAATCAAACGAGTCTTGACAGATTCTTCTAATGCGGCCCCGATCTTGACTTCTTTCTTGTCTTCTTCAGTACCCAGGTTTATCACTTCGACAGCTTCTTCGTGCGGCTGAATCATCTTCTCTTCCTGCTTAAGCAGTCTGGCCAATTCTTCAGGTAGTTCGCAATCCTCTTCACCCTCCTCATCGGCTTGATAAATTGGATTGTCGAAGTCATACTCAGCCATAACAGGGTCGTCATTGATAAGATCCGGTGACGAGCACCTGCATGAATGGTGATTCATGCAAGGCTTTAGCAAAAACTTGAGAAAATGAGAAACATTGCCATTTTAAAACTTTTCTTTCTTTTAAAAAAGCAAAAATGAAAGACAAAGAACAACATGAATGAATGTGAAACGTCAGCTTTATTTATGATTATGAACTGTATTAAGAACAAAAGAACCCTTACAAAGTGCTATTATGCCCCGGGCAAGACATAATGCTTGAATACAGGAAAAACAAAAACAAAAATTATTACCCTTCAAAAGAGGTGACTGAAATAAACCTTTCTGATGTCCAATTTGCTAAGCTGAGTCCCTGGAACGGCAGGCCTGATCCACTCATCTAGCTCACAGTCACTATCAACTGCGTCACCCTGCACGGCACTGATGTTTCCATAATCCACCACTCCCGCACTCGTGAAAGTAATCGGGCTTTGACAACCTTTAGCACTTGGCCTAGACGATGACTTCCCAGGATGGTAACCAATTCCGAAAATATCTTTCTTTTCTGGCACTTCTACTAGACTGCCCCAGCCTTCTCGTATCCCCGATTCTACCAACTCAAGCGCTTGCTTATAAGAGGCCACAGAAACCCCCTTCTTCGGTTCTTCAGGAGAAGCTGCCACTGCAGATGCTTGTTCAGTCTTTAAGGGCTCAAAAGCCTGACATGGAGTTTCAACTATTTCGCCATTCATCTCCACATACTTGAATGAAGCCAAATGACTGACAAAAATGTCTTCTTCTCCACTGACATTTACAATTTGACCCTCCCATACGAACTTTAGCTTTTGATGAAGTGTGGACGATACTGCTCCCGCTGAATGTATCCAAGGTCTTCCGAGCAAACAACTGTATGCAGGCTGTATATCCATTACATAAAATGTGGTATTGAAGATTTGTGGACCTACTTTAATTGTTAACTCCACCTCTCCGAACACCGATCTCCTTGACCCATCAAATGCTCGAACTACTAGGTCGCTGGGCTTTAAAACTACTCCATCATAATCCAACTTCATCAGTGCTTTCTTGGGCAAGACATTCAACGACGATCCGGTATCTACCAACACGTAAGAGAGTACTGCACCTTTACATTCTAAAGAGATATGCAGCACCCGATTATGGGCATGCCCTTCAGATGTTAGGTCCATGTCTGTAAAGCCCAATATGTAACTGACATTGACACTAGATACCACTGCTTCCAACTGATTTACTGAAATATCCTGAGGAACATACACCTTGTTCAGAATATTCAAGAGAGCCTTCCTGTGGGAATCAAAACACATGAGCAAGGACAAGATGGAAATCTTCGACGGAGTCTGCTGCAGATGGTCCACAATCTTGTAGTCGCTCCTTTTGATAATCCTCAGAAATTCTTCAGCTTCTTTATCAAAGGTAAGGTCTAGATCAATTACTGGTGAGGGATCGTTGACAACCATTGGCTGCTTCCCTCTCGCTCTAGCCTGGGCTTCTGCGGTGTCTCTGGGTGGTATCACACTATTTCTTAGTGTTTCTGACGCAAATAAACTTCCACTTCTAGTAAAGCCCCCTACTCCAACATTTTCTACTTGAGCTGGGGTTGTACTAGACGTGACCAACTCTTGCTTCTGGCCGTTACAGTATACTTCGCCACCATAATTTCAGGGAATGGCTCTATCGCTCTGATACATTACTGTCCTGCAGTGGTGATGGTTATCGGTGCCGCTTTGGACCGTGAAGGAACTTGAGATGGATCGTAGAAGATAGTTACTGTAGAGACTTCGCTTTCCTTCACAACCTTGTCAAACTGCAACATTCCCTCATCAATCATGCTCTGGATCCCTGCTTTCAACTGCTCACACCCATTTGTAGCTTCAACACATCCTGGACAATCTTCTTCACACCCAGGAAAGATACTTTTCTTTGACATGCAGACTTTAACAACATTCAACGGAGTCTGCAGGTCGTTGACATCACTGTTGCACCCCAAAATTTGCCCTCTATTTTTAACTCTAACCGATTTTTTGTTTCACATTCATTTGCATCATCTTCATAGCATAACATTTTTTTCCGTCTTAATATTAGCCGGAATAATTTCTCGGAATTTACAAACAGACTGATCAAATTAACTTTTTAACTGTGCCTAAAATTAGTCAATGAAAAAATGTTAAGTTTAAGTTTGCAAATGTCGATAACATTAATCTGCGGTTCACGTGGTTTAATTTGACATGCTAAAAATATTTTTACGACTATTTTTGGTCATATATTGATCAGTCTGAGCAGTTTAAACGGTCATAATTTTTATTTCAAAATCCGACCAAATGTTGTATTTTTCCGAGTCATTTATTTCGCGCTAATTATTTTGACGTGTTCATTTTATTTTTTCGAGCATTTTGGTACCCGACTTTTATTTTTGAGTCTATTTATTTTTATATTGACTCTAGAATAAATAAATAGGTTAATTAGTTTTTATTTTAATTTTAACTATTTTTATTAAACTTTATTTAATTATTTATATTAATATTTTCATTGGGTTCCAAAATAAATATTTAGGCCCATTTACATTAACCCTAATTGGTCCCTATATATATATATATATCTAATGTGTTGTTGCTATTAAGAAAACCGGGGGAAAAAATATAGAAAAAGAAAAAACCATCGTGCGGCGGATCTAAACTATACGCTTTATTTTGGTTGGTACATGCTTATTCCTCACTTGTTATTACTTATCTCAATATATCACATAACATGTTTCTATACCACATTACTTGTTAATATGTGTGTTGGAAATTTGATATAGTACTAACATGTTATTTTGTTGTACGTAACATAAAGTTGGAAGAAATTTTTCGAAATATTTTATTATGTATGAAAAAAAAATTGTTAAAACAAAAATTGTTAATTATTTCTAATTTAATTTGGCTTTGCATTGTATGTAGGAAAGCATAATAGTAACATGATATTGTTCTATACGTTATATATATATATATATATATATATATATATATATATATATATATATATATATATATATATATATATATATATATATATATATAATATAATATAACTTTTGTTAAATAAATTTTCTTGTTTTGTTTTAACTATTTAGATTATTCGGATCGGATCGTGTCGATACGCCGTTTTCACATTTTGTGTGTATGAGACGTGACACTTATGTTGATCCGATCTAGTTGCGATGATCACAATTTTTGCGTTAGCAACGTCGTTGTTCATTTTTTAATTCATATTATTATTATTATTATTTTTGGTTATATATTTAGATCTGCACAGATAACTAACCTCCCTGATTTTTCGCCTCAAACTCTATATTTTTCTCTAAAACTCTATATTTTTCTCTAAAACCCTATATTTTTCACTAAACCCTAAAACTTTTTTCCTAAACCCTGATTTTTCGCCACAAACTCTAAATTTCAAACCTTAAAACTTTCTTATAAACTTTAACCGTGTTATTTCCTCTAAAACATAAACATTTTCTCAAACATTAACAAACCTATTATTATTTCTTATTTTCGCTCATGTTTATGTTATTCATACACTGTAATTGTTTCGCCCTTGTAATCTATTAAGTTTTAACTTGTAATATTTTCAGTTTTATTTTTTGCCATCTTTATTATGTAATTGCCCCGAAGCCATGTAATAGTGTAGGAGTTTTAATTTCTGCCTTTTAATTTCTGTCTTTTAAATTCTGTAAATATTTAAATTGCGTGGTTAGTAATTTAGGGAGTGAGAAACTATTTGTAATTAAAATTAACTTAGAATAATTAACTTAAATAAGATAAATATTTGAATATGAACACGCACACACGTAAGTCAATCTTTGATCGCCATCTCACACTTTATAGGGTTACTCCTCAGGTTGCCTAATTATAAGGTCAAGTAAGGTGTCTTAAAGCAAAGTCCCTTCATAAAATATCATCAAGTCCCTTTAAGTTCATAAGATCAAGTCCCTTCGAGGTTGCCTACGGAATAATGATCTTGTCCCTTCGAATAAAAGATGATAAGTCCCTACGTATTGCTAAAGACACCTTACAGTTGCCTAAATACAGATGTCCCTTCACATGTCCCTTAATAACATCCAAGGAAATGAATACCTATTCCTTAATAATAGGGATAGTCTTACCATTGAAAGAACATATAAGAACAGTAAAGATTTAACATAGGGTAGGTTCCTCTTAAGTACTTGCTCACTTTTCTTCAAAATACTTCATTATACTTCACCTTTCAAACAAATTTTCAAAACAAAGTCTCTATATACATCCATACAAGGATCATTATAAAGAACTTAGAAAATTTTTCATCACACACTACACCTTTCTCAAAACAATTTAAAGTGAGCTAAGTAACAAAGAGCCCATGGATAACCATGGATATAAAGGGTGCTAACACCTTCCCTTTGAATAACCTACCCCCCGAACCCAAAATCTTTTTAAGGTCTTTCCTGTTCTTTTATGTCCTTTCCTTTTGGATAAAATAAAAGTCGGTGGCGACTCTTGCTATCCGCAACATTTAACTAAAGTCAGTTCTCCCACCGTGCTACAGAACTGGCGACTCTGCTGGGGACGAATAAAAGAGGGGTACCCTTAGGAATTAGATCACTTTAAACTTGTTTGTTTTGTTTGCTTTATATTACTTGTTGGTCTTTATATGTGAAAGATCCTAACCCGGATCTAGTGTACCTTAGGTAAATGGCAATAGACCAAGGAAACTGTACGGCGTATACCGATATGGTTGATCTGGTGGCCATAGTTAGTGTGACTTCTTGGTTGGTGCTTATGTTCCTTAAGTAAAGTTGAGGATAATATGAGGCCGCCATATTTTGTCAATACACTAACTGACTTTTAGAACCCTAGTCATCCCATCTTGGCCTTTAGAAAAGTAGTGAGATAACCGGCTTTGGTGAAGACTGAAGTTGGTTGATACTCAATGCTACACTCATTGAGATTCTAAACTTGGAGGGTTTTGGTTGGCAAGTAAGTTGCCTTCTGAACAACCACCCTTGTGAAGGATCAATGATATTGAGATCCCTTAGAACCTGGTTACTTTTGTAGGACAGGATGAACCAACTAAACTTCAGGGGAGGGTACTTACCTTTAAACCTCATGCAAGCCTTCAAACCTAGGGCTATTGTCTGACTTGTTTGTGTGTGCCACATGTCTTTGATTAAATATAACATCATAGCATCATCATGCATCATAAGCATAGAATTTTCACTAACCATTTCAAGGACCAAAGGATTTATCTTTGTTCTTTGTTGCAGGTCATGGTTTCTGCTCGTAGGAATACTATCCGGATCAAATTTGTAGGAATACCTCCTAAGCTTAGGGAATTGGTCTCTCAAGTTTCTGAAAACTCCCAGTTCATCAAGAGACATGGTCACCTACTGGATTTAGTCACTTCAGGGTTCAATGAAGACATGATGAGTGTTCTGTTTCAGTTCTTTGACCCTAAACATCATTGCTTCACATTCCCAGATTATCAGTTGATTCCTACAATGGAAGAATTCTCCAAGCTTCTGGGAATACCTATCCTTGATCAGAAACCCTTCATAGGCTTGGAAAAAGAGCCTAAACCTGAAGTCATTGTTGCAGCCTTACATTTGAAGAAATCAGACATTGTCCTAGAAACGAGAAATGGAGTTAAGGGTATTCTTGCTAAGGTATTGATGGAGAAAGCTCAAGTGTTCCTGAAGGCTATGAGTTATGATGCTTTTGAGGAGATCTTAGCCCTATTGATCTATGGCTTAGTATTGTTCCCCAATCCAGACCGGTTCATAGACGTACACGCCATCAACATATTTCTGACTCATAATCCAGTGCCTACCTTACTTGGGGACATCTCACACTCTCTTCATACTCGTACTACGAAGGCACGAGGAACTTTGATGTGTTGCATACCTCTATTGTCTAGGTGGTTTATTTCTCACCTTCCTCGATCAGTGATGAAGAATGAACAAGGGTTCAGGTGGTCCAAGAGGATTATGTCACTCTCTCATTCAAATATTCATTGGTGCTCTCGATCTATGGAGAATGTTACTATCATTGACCATTGTGGGGAGTTCCCTAATGTGCCACTACTTGGCATAAGAGGGGGCATTACCTACAATCCTTCCTTAGCTCTACGTCAGTTTGGCTACACTCGGAGTGATGGTCCTCATGATATGCTTATTCAGGGTATTATGTTCGACTACGACAACGATCTGCAAGGTTACCGTCAAAGGTTCATACGAGCATGGGGTAAAGTGAACAAGGTTGACAACAAGACTCTGGAACCAAAGTACACTATTCCTATGGAAGATTATCTCAGATGGGTGTGATCTCGTGCTCAGACTCTTATGATGCCATATCCTGCTATCTTGCCAGTTACTATGCAGCCTGTTGCTGAAGGAGATACTCCTTATATCATCCTTCATCCAGACATGCCCACTGACATGGAAGAGTTACAGAGGTCCTGGATCCAGTTGAAGGAGCAAAAGGATACTTTTGAGACTCATTACAAAGCAAGTCAAGAAAGAATCCTGGAGCTAACAAAACAACTTCACGAGGAGCGGAATCTCAACTCATACCTCAACACAAAGAGGAAACGTCCATGGGAGACTTAAAACCCCATCTTTGTATTCATTTCATTTTTTTTGTAAGCCTAAGAGGCAAACAAGTTTATTGATTACTAATAAAATTTTACTTTTTGGTTGTTTAAACAAATTTAAATCCTGCGGTCCTTGAAAATATTGCATACGCATTAACATACCATATCATTGCATCACGGTTTTCTTATGTACAAGTATCTTATCTTCTCGCTGTTTATTTCAGCATAAATGGCTCTTGAACAGACTGTCAAAGATCTCTAGGCACAGAATGCACAATTCCAAGAGTTGATTCGGAATTTGTCCAAGGGACAAGATGAGTTGAAAACACTGTTGGCTAAGAAGAATAAGAAGACTAGAAGATCAGGAGGCCTTATCAATCTGGGAAAAAGATTCAAAGGTCCTGTCAAGACAAAGGAGCAGGTTGATGATTATGAGTCTGAAAATTCTGAGAAAGAGGGAGGCAGTCTCCATGATACTCTGGGAGATTCTGATTCTGAAGCAAATTATTATCATGATCCTAATGAAGATAAGTACAAGATGCTGGTAGATAGGATGAATGTCATGGAGTTACAAAAATCTTCTGGGCTTGATTTTGAAGATCTGGGCTTAATATCTGGAGTGGTTATACCTATTGGTTTCAAGGTTCCTGCTTTTGTAGTGTATGATGGTGTCTCATGTCCCAAGCTGCATCTAAGGTCCTATGTCCGGAGGATTCAACCACATACTGCTGATAAGAAATTATGGATTCATTTCTTCCAAGAGAGCTTGTCTGGAGCTCAATTGGAATGGTACTATCAAGTGGAGAGTTCCAATATTCGTGATTGGAATGATCTTGCTGAAGCCTTCTATAGGCAATGCCAATACAATGTTGATTTAGCACCTACTCGCATGCAGCTCCAAAGCATGTCAATGGGTGCTAAGGAGAATTTCAAGGAGTATGCCCAGAAATGGAGAGACCTGGCTGGCAGAGTTCAACCTCCTCTGACTGACAGGGAGATAGTGGATATGTTTATGAGTACGTTGAATGGTCCTTTCTATAGTCACCTCATTGGAAGCTCGTCATCTGGTTTCACTGAGCTGATAATGACTGGAGAGTGTGTGGAGAGTGGTATAAGAAGTGGTAAGATACAAGTGGGTGCCTCTTCATCAAGCACTGCAAAGAAGCCCCCTAGTGGAAAGAAGGAGTCTAATGTTGTGTATGGTCAACCTGGCTGTAACAGAAGTCACCAATCTGTAGGAGCAGTTCACATCTCCAATCCTACTCATGCAGCACCAAAGCTACCACAAAACAACCAACAAAAGCCTAGAAGACAATTCACCTAGATCAACATGTCACTGGCCCAAGCCTTGCAACACCTGTTGAAAGGGGAACTCATTACTTTGAAGGACCCTCCTCAGAATCCTAATACTTCCTCTCCTCGGTACAATCCTAATGCACGATGTGCCTATCATTCTAATTGTCCGCGACATGACACCAACAACTGCTGGATATTGAAAAACAAGATTCAAGATATGATTGAAGCTGGAGAGATTGAATTTGACCCTCCTGGTACTCAAAATGTGATTACTGCTCCTATGCCCAATCATGAGAAGACTGTTAATGTTGTTGATGAAGTTTCATATGTTTCCTCAGTAGCAGATGTGACTACTCCCTTATATATTATTAAGAAGAAGTTGATACAGGCTGGATTCTTTCCAGGTTGTAATGAAGACTGTTTTTATTGTGCCTACAAACCTGATAGTTGCTGGAAGTTGAAAGATGGTATTCAACGCCTCATGGACAATTACACTATATTATTTGAGAGGACACCTTATGTGGAAAGTATGTGTGAACATCTGACTCGTGGTACGAAGGTTGAAGATGTGGACATGGTTGATAAAGTGCCAGTGAAGATTACCTCCAAAGGCCCTGTCAAAATCACTTCCAAGGGTCCTATCAAGATTACTGCTGAAGGCCTAGTAAAGACTGTTGCTGAAGCTAGAGTGGCTCCCATGATTATTACCACTCCTAGCCGTGTTCCTTATACTTCTGATAAAGCTATACCCTGGAATTACGGTTCTGATGTTTATATCCATGGTATTAAGCAGGAACCTTTGACTGATACACTTGTTACTGATGATAACCTTGATGTTGATAATATTGCTGGATCTAGTAAGATCACCAGAAGTGGAAGAATTTTCTCTTCTCCGGCTACCTCCAAGAGAGCAGTTACTCCAACTACTACCTCCACTTCTGAGCCAAATTCTGATGCTCGGGGCAAATGTCCTGTGGTTGAACCTCTGCGAGCTGAGGCACCAACTGCTGAGAATCTTTCTAAACAAATGGAAGAAGTGCTGAAGATCATTCGCAAGAGTGATTATGATATTGTTGACCAGTTGGGGCATACTCCCTCCAAAATTTCCATGTTGTCTTTGTTGCTGTGTTCTGAGGCTCATGCTAAAGCCTTAATCAAGTTCTTGAGGACTGCTCATGTACCAAATAAAATTTCCGTGGATCAATTTGAAAATTGTGTTGCACATCTGACTTATGATAATGGGTTAGGTTTTTCTGATGCTGACTTGACTCCTGCCAAAAGAAACCATAACAGAGCTTTACATATCTCCATTGAATGTAGGGGCACTACTTTGTCTCATGTGTTAATAGACAATGGTTCTTCATTGAATGTACTTCCCAAAGAGGTTCTAAATAAGCTCAGTCCTGAAGGTGCTGTGTTAAGACCAAGTAATATAGTGGTGAGGGCCTTTGATGGTTCAAAAAGAGTGGTGCATGGAGAAATAGATCTCCCGATCAAAGTAGGCTCTCAAATCTTCAATTCTACCTTCTATGTAATGGATATTCGTCCTGCGTACTCTTGTTTGCTTGGGCGCCCCTGGATCCACGGGGCAGGTGTTGTGACCTCCACTCTACATCAGAAGTTGAGATACCCAGTGAAGGGAAAGGTCGTCACTGTTTATGGAGAGGAAGAATATATGGTCAGTCATGTGAATACATTTAAGTATGTTGAAGTGGAAGATGAATATGTTGAGACTCCTTGTCAGACATTTGAAGTAGTTCCTTGGGTCGTTCCTGCTACTGAAGCTCCTCCTGTTGTCAAAAGAGTTCCTGTGGTTACCAGAGTACCTCCTACAATGGCCTCCCTCAAAGATGCTAGAGCTGTGGTTGAAGAAGGTGGTTATACTATTTGGGGTCAGCTTCCTGACATTCCTTACAAGTCTGACAAGTTTGGTTTGGGTTTCACTGCAGAATCCCAGAAGGCTGTTCGTCGTGCTCGTGCTGTTCGTATCACCAATCAAGGGATCAGGAAAGATCAAATCAATATTGTGGGTGACTATAATGAAGACTACAACCTGGATGACTGGATCTTTCCTACTGTGGGTGATGGGCTCAACAATTGGAAGGCTGAAGACGTTATTCCTATCTCCTTTAGTCAGGAGTAAATACTATTACTGTGTTGTTATTTTTAAGTTTGTAATTTTGAACAATTAAACTTTTAAGCCTTGTGCCTTACCCGGGGCACAATGGTATGCTTGTTTCGGGATGTCATTTCATTTGCATACTTCATTCAATAAAAATCAATGGACGTTTCGTTTTTGTAAATATTGTGCTCCTTGTCTTTCTTTTATTTTATTTGTTTTACCAGCTATGTGTTCTTACACACACCCACATCACTAAAATGCAGATCCTCATCCACTCTGGATCCTGTTGATAACAGTTCTACTATTGCCAATTATAATTTCGAGAATCCGAACTATCAAGCTGAAGATGGAAAGGAGGAAGATTGTGAAGTACCTGTAGAGATTGCTAGGTTGTTACAACAAGAAGAGAAAGCTATACAGCCACATGAAGAGCCAATCGAAGTTGTGAATCTGGGAGCTGAAGAAAACCGGAAAGAGGTCAAGATAGGGGCTAAATTAGAGGATGGTGTTAAGAGCAGATTAATTCAGATGTTACGTGATTATGTGGAGATCTTTGCTTGGTCCTATGACGATATGCCAGGGTTGGATACAGACATTGTGGTTCACCATTTACCAGTAAAAGAAGACTGTCGTCCAAAGAAGCAGAAGGTTCGTCGCATGCGTTCTGAAATGTCAGAAAAGATTAAAGCAGAGGTGATGAAACAGTTTGATGCAGGGTTCTTAGCTGTGACTTCTTATCCTCAATGGGTTGCAAATGTGGTACCGGTACCTAAAAAAGATGCTAAGGTACGTATGTGTGTAGATTACAGGAATTTGAACAAGGCCAGCCCCAAAGATGACTTTCCACTTCCTCATATTGATGTTCTGGTAGACAACACTGCTCAGCATAAAGTATTCTCTTTCATGGATGGTTTCTCTGGTTACAATCAAATTAAGATGGCACCTGAAGATATGGAGAAGACTACATTTGTTACACAGTAGGGCACTTTTTGTTATAAAGTGATGCCATTTGGTTTGAAGAATGTCGGGGCAACATATCAGCGTGCTATGGTGGCTTTGTTTCATGATATGATTCATCATGAGATAGAGGTATATGTGGATGATATGATAGCCAGGTCCCAGAATGAAGAACAACACCTTGATCATCTGCATAAGTTGTTTGAGAGGTTGAAGAAATACAAGCTGAGATTAAATCCAAACAAATGTACTTTTGGAGTTAGGTCTGGTAAACTCTTGGGTTTCATAGTCAGTGGAAAAGGTATTGAAGTGGATCCTGCAAAAGTGAAAACTATACAAGAAATGCCAGCTCCCCGTACTGAGAAGGAAGTTAGAGGTTTCTTGGAACGATTGAATTATATTGCAAGATTTATTTCCCAATTAACTGCTACCTGTGAGCCAATCTTCAAGTTATTGAAGAATGATCAGGTAATGGAGTGGAATGATGAATGTCAGACAGCCTTTGATGAAATCAAGAGATATCTTCTAGAACCTCCAATTTTGATGCCACCAGTTGATGGAAGACCCCTGATTATGTACTTAACAGTGTTAGACAACTCAATAGGGTGTGTGTTGGGGCAACATGACGAGTCTGGTCGAAAAGAGCAGGCAATCTACTACCTTAGCAAAAAGTTTACCGACTGTGAAACAAGATACTCACTGCTCGAGAAAACTTGTTGCGCTTTGGCATGGGCTGCTCGCTGACTAAGACAGTATATGTTGACTCATACTACCTTATTGATTTCAAAGATGGATCCAATCAAGTACATATTCGAGAAACCTGCTCTCTCCGAATGAATAGCAAGATGGCAAATGATCTTAACAAAATATGATATACATTACACTACTCAGAAGGCCATTAAAGGAAGTGTTGTAGCTGATCATTTGGCTCATCAAGCAGTGGATGATTATCAGTCAATGAGTTTTGAATTCCCTGATGAAGATATTATGATTATTACCAAAGAACCTGGACAATATGACGGACCTGAACAAGGATCCTGATGGACTATGGTTTTTGATGGAGCTTCTAATGCACTTGGTAATGGTGTTGGTGTTGTGATCATTTCCCCTGAAGGTTGTCATACCCCGATTACTGCAAGACTTTGTTTCTATTGTACCAATAACATGGCTGAGTATGAGGCATGTATCCTGGGTATCAAAGCTGCCATTGATATGAAGATTCAGTTCCTGGACGTATATGGAGATTCATCCCTGGTAGTGAGTCAGATTAAAGGAGATTGGGATACCAAGCATGAAAATCTTATTTCCTACAGAGAGCATGTGCTGTCTTTGATCCCATATTTTGAAGAGATTACCTTTGGACACATTCCACGAGGAGAGATTCAGTTGGCAGATGCATTAGCCACCATGGAATCTATGTTTGAGATTAGCTGGGATGATGAAGCTCCCAAGATTATTATTGATAGATTTTAGAAGCCTGCATACTGCAATGAGATTGACATTGAAGAAGCAGAGGGGAAGCCTTGGTTCTATGAAGTAAAAAGATATCTTGAAGCTCAGGAGTTCCCTGAAGGGGCATCTGTCAAAGATAAGAAGTTTCTAAGGAGGTTTTCTGATAAGTTCTTTTTGAGTAATGGAATTTTGTACAAGCGAAATCATGATTCAACTTTGCTTCGTTGTGTGGATAAGAAGGAAGCAACAGAGATTATGGAAGACATGCATGATGGGATCTTTGGCACTCATTCTAGTGGCCATACCATGGCAAAGAAGATATTGAGAGCAGGTTACTATTGGTCTACCATGGAAGCTGACTGCTATCAACACTCCAGAACATGTCACAAGTGTCAAATCTATGCTGATAAAGTACATATACCTCCATCACCATTGAATGTGTTGACGACTCCTTTGCCTTTTGCTATGTGGGGCATTGATATGATTGGTGAGATCAAGCCTACTGCTTCTAATGGGCATCGTTTCATCCTAGTTGCTATTGATTACTTTACAAAATGGGTGGAGGCAGCTTCATTTGCATCTGTTACTAAGAATGTGGTGGCTCGATTCATTAAGAATAATATCATATGTAGGTATGGCATCCCTGAAAGGATTATTAATGAAAATGGCTCTAATCTGAACAACACTATGATTACTGATCTCTGCACGCAGTTCAAGATTAAGCATCACAACTCTTCTCCGTATCTTCTGAAGATGAATGGGGCAGTAGAAGCTGCTAATAAGAACATCAAGAAGATTCTACAGAAGATGACTATCACTTATAAAGATTGGCACGAGATGTTACCATTTGCTCTTCATGGTTATCGTACTACAATACATACTTCAATAGGGGCAACCCCATTCTCCTTAGTCTATGGTATGGAAGCAGTTCTGCCCATTGAAGTTCAGATCCCCTCCTTAAGGATCATGAAGGATGCAGGCTTGGATGAAGATGAGTGGATTCAGACTCGACTTGACTAGATAAATTTGATTGATGAGAAGAGGTTGGTAGCTGTTTGTCATGGTCAGATGTACCAGAAATGGATGATTAAGGCTTTCAATAAGAAGGTTAAGCCATAGGTATATCAGGCTAGTGAGTTGGTAATCAAGCGTATCATACTACCACAGGGTGATCCTAGGGGCAAGTGGACTCCTACTTATGGAGGACCATTTGTGGTCAAAAGAGTATTCTCAGGAGGTGCCATGATGCTTACTACTATGGATGGTGAAGACTTCCCACAGCCTGTAAACGCAGACATAGTTAAAAAATACTACGCATAAAAAAGAGACCCGCTAGGTTGACTGGCCTAGGCAAAAATAAGGGCATCCCGGCGAAGCAAAAGGGTTCGGGCAAAAGTTAGGGATATATATATATATATATATATATATATATATATATATATATATATATATATATATATATATATATATATATATATATATATATATATATATATATATATAAAGAAGTTACACCCGGCAAGTCGAAAACCTGAAAGGGCGGCTTGGGCAAAAAAGGGTATCCCGGTGGATTGAAAACCTGAAAGGGCAATCCAGGCAAAAGTTAGGGATTAAAGCGTATGACTATGTCTCGTTTGGATCACTCATGTAACTTCAACTGATGGTACTACCTAAATCAAGATTCGAACAGATAAAGATCAATCCAATCGTTTCCGTCTCAATAGCAGAAGATGAGATACTTGAAGATAATGGCAATAGTAGAATTGAAACTCAATAGGATTATTTCTCACATAGCTGTTTCTTTATTTTGAAAATTTTTTACGACGAATTCCTCTTACTAGGATTTCTGTCTCCTTGTACAAACTTGCCTATGTATAGGTCACTTTGTGATATAAATAAAATTTCATCTTTGAATCCAGATTTACTTTTACCCTATTTACATAAGCAAAAACGTCCATTGGTTGTGTTTGAATGTATGTATGCTTTTGAATATGATTGATGTTTACCAGAAATGCATGAAATGCAGTAATAGTATTTACTAAGGACGAACGAGGATGGTAGTTCAACGAAGCTTCGCCGGTTCATCCCTACAAGGCAACTACAAATCCCTAGCAAGATAAATCTATCTTTATAGATACTTCGAGTTACATCTCCCTTTGAATTTATGTCCATCTCTTTTATCCTCAGTCGGGATACTCAGGAACCCATTCTTCCAATAGAAGTACGACAAACGAAGACGAGAGATTATGAATATTATACTATCAAACAAGACGGGAACGAGGTCTTCATATTCTTCAGCAACGAATCGGGATTTATTTTCCCTAACCAGCAGTTGATATACAAAGATATCCAGACATTTCAGGCTGCATGATTCATACATACATCATTTACATCATACCATAGCATATCCATAAATGCATAATACATTTACTTAGATGCACCATGCCATGCATGCATACATATTGTATAAACTAACCTTTTCTTTGCAGGATAGTTATATACAGATAAAACAACATCAACAATCCACAACAGGTCAGAAAAGATTTATACATTACTCAAGATGTCCTTGGATATTAGGCAAACGGTCTGTACAAATATCCATTCCCTAGTCCAGGATATTTTCAAAAGATATTCTTTTGTCCTTGGATATTAGGCAAACGGTCTGTACAAAGATCCATTCCCTAGTCCAGGATATTTTCAAAAGATATTCTTTTGTCCTTGGATATTAGGCAAACGGTCTGTACAAAGATCCATTCCCTAGTCCAGGATATTTTCAGAAGATTTGATCCTGACACTTTGTTTGTTCTTGGATATTAGGCAAACGGTCTGTACAAAGATCCATTCCCTAGTCCAGGATATTTGTTCTTGGATAATAGGCAAACGGTCTGTACAAAGATCCATTCTCTAGTCCAGGATATTTTCAGGAGATTTAATCCTGACACTCTTTTATCCTTGGATATTAGGCAAACGGTCTATACAAAGATCCATTCCCTATTCCAGGATACTTCCAGAATATTTCATCTATTTGGTCTTGAATAGTAGGCAAACGGTCTGTATAAAGATCCATTCCCTAGTTCAAGATATTTTCAGAAGAATTAATCCTGATATTCTTTTGTCCTTGGAGAGTAGGCAAACGATCTATACGAAGATCCATTCCCTAATCCAGGATATTCCCAGAAAAGATAATAGTCACGAAGGTTTATTTCTACTGGTCTATTCAACAATTCAAACCATGTTGCATAAACGATTCAGAGACGGTCTATACGAAGACCTAGTACTGATATCCAATGTCAACATCAAGATATTATCACTTCTTAATATTATGGATGACATCTATAAGCCCATCTCCAGTTCTTCCAAGTGGCATCTTCAAGCCCACTTAAGCATATACAACTAATCATCAGTGTTACTTTACGCACCGGCGAGTGCAAATTTTTGGGCTTTTGTGTTCAATCCCCTTCAACCTTCCAGGTCACGACTGACACATGTACCAATCTAACCCCTCAGGTTTCAGAAAATTGAACAGGGGCAGCTGTTGCACCCCAAAATTTGCCCTCTATTTTTAACTCTAACCGATTTTTTGTTTCACATTCATTTGCATCATCTTCATAGCATAACATTTTTTTCCGTCTTAATATTAGCCGGAATAATTTCTCGGAATTTACAAACAGACTGATCAAATTAACTTTTTAACTGTGCCTAAAATTAGTCAACGAAAAAATGTCAAGTTTAAGTTTGCAAATGTCGATAACATTAATCTGCGGTTCACGTGGTTTAATTTGACATACTAAAAATATTTTTACGACTATTTTTGGTCATATATTGATCAGTCTGAGCAGTTTAAACGGTCATAATTTTTATTTCAAAATCCGACCAAATGTTGTATTTTTCCGAGTCATTTATTTCGCGCTGATTATTTTGACGTGTTCATTTTATTTTTTCGAGCATTTTGGTACCCGACTTTTATTTTTTTGAGTCTATTTATTTTTATATTGGCTCTAGAATAAATAAATAGGTTAATTAGTTTTTATTTTAATTTTAACTATTTTTATTAAACTTTATTTAATTATTTATATTAATATTTTTATTGGGTTCCAAAATAAATATTTAGGCCCATTTACATTAACCCTAATTGATCCCTATATATATCTAATGTGTTGTTTCTGATAAGAAAACCGGGGAAAAAAATATAGAAAAAGAAAAAACCATTGTGCGGCGGATCTAAACTATACGCTTTATTCTGGTTGGTACATGCTTATTCCTCACTTGTTATTACTTATCTCGATATATCACATAACATGTTTCTATACCACATTACTTGTTAATATGTGTGTTGGAAATTTGATATAGTACTAACATGTTGTTTTGTTGTACGTAACATAAAGTTGGAAGAAATTTTTCGAAATATTTTATTATGTATGAAAAAAAAATTGTTAAAACAAAAATTGTTAATTATTTCTAATTTAATTTGGCTTTGCACTGTATGTAGGAAAGCATAATAGTAACATGATATTGTTCTATACGTTATATATATATATATATATATATATATATATATATATATATATATATATATATATATATATATATATATATATATATATATATATATATATATATATATATATATATAAAATATAATATAACTTTTGTTAAATAAATTTTCTTGTTTTGTTTTAACTATTTAGATTATTCGGATCGGATCGTGTCGATACGCCGTTTTCACATTTTGTGTGTATGAGACGTGACACTTATGTTGATCCGATCTTGTTGCGATGATCAAAATTTTTGTGTTAGCAACGTCGTTGTTCATTTTTTAATTCATATTATTATTATTATTTTTCGTTATATATTTAGATCTGCACAGATAACTAACCTCCCTGATTTTTCGCCTCAAACTCTATATTTTTCTCTAAAACTCTATATTTTTCTCTAAAACCCTATATTTTTCACTAAACCCTAAAACTTTTTTCCTAAACCCTGATTTTTCGCCACAAACTCTAAATTTCAAACCTTAAAACTTTCTTATAAACTTTAACCGTGTTATTTCCTCTAAAACATAAACATTTTCTCAAACATTAATAAACCTATTATTATTTCTTATTTTTGCTCATGTTTATGTTATTCATACACTGTAATTGCTTCGCCTTTGTAATCTATTAAGTTTTAACTTGTAATATTTTCAATTTTATTTTTCGCCATCTTTATTATGTAATTGCCCCGCCATCTTTATTATGTAATTGCCCCGAAGCCATGTAATAGTGTAGGAGTTTTAATTTCTTCCTTTTAATTTTTGTCTTTTAAATTCTGTAAATATTTAAATTGCGTGGTTAGTAATTTAGGGAGTGAGAAACTATTTGTAATTAAAATTAACTTAGAATAATTAACTTAAATAAGATAAATATTTGAATATGAACACGCACACACGTAAATCGATCTTTGATCACCATCTCACACTTTATAGGGTTACTCCTCAGGTTGCCTAATTATAAGGTCAAGTAAGGTGTCTTAAAGCAAAGTCCCTTCATAAAATATCATCAAGTCCCTTTAAGTTCATAAGATCAAGTCCCTTCGAGGTTGCCTACGGAATAATGATCTTGTCCCTTCGAATAAAAGATGATAAGTCCCTACGTATTGCTAAAGACACCTTACAGTTGCCTAAATACAGATGTCCCTTTACATGTCCCTTAATAACATCCAAGGTAATAACTACTTATTCCTTAATAATAGGGATAGTCTTACCATTGAAAGAACATATAAGAACAGTAAAGATTTAACATAGGGTAGGTTCCTCTTAAGTACTTGCTCACTTTTCTTCAAAATACTTCATTATACTTCACCTTTCAAACAAATTTTAAAAACAAAGTCTCTATATACATCCATACGAGGATCATTATAAAGAACTTAGAAATTTTTTCATCACACACTACACCTTTCTCAAAATAATTTAAAGCGAGCTAAGTAACTAAGAGCCCACGGATAACCATGGATATAAAGGGTGCTAACACCTTCCCTTTGTATAACCTACCCCCCGTGAAATTCTGTGATCAGGTATGAGATGTCGAATGAGATGTTCAAACACTTGACAAATTTAACCAAAACTTAAAGTGCAAGAAAATTAAACAACACAGTAGTTTGTTAACCCAGTTCAGTGTATAACCACACTTACATCTGGAGGCTACCAAGCTAGGAGGAAATTCACTATAAGTAATATTAATTCTAGACTTAAACCACCCAGTTTAATCTTTCACTTAATATCTACCCAATGCAATTTCTACCTAAGACACAACTTAGATATGAGTACCAACTCACTCCCCCTCAATCACACAGTGATCTTGTTTACAATTTTAATAAAATTGAAGTCATACTTCAAACAAAATAGCTTGATCTTACTTCACAGTTTCAATCAAGACACAAATACACTTTTGCTTAAAAGCTCATAAAGTGGTACAATAAACACAACCTGCTATTAAAACACACAACACCCTATTTTTTCTTCTGAAATTCGTACTCAATTCTGAGATATTTTGTTGCTTAAATAGGTGTATGGATTTTGGGCTTTCTGTAGGTTAATCCAGTCCTAAAACGCATGCAGCTTCCACCTTGAATTAGGGTTTGTTACTTCCTAGATTCTAGGTGATTTAGTTCTTCTGATTATACTGAAGTCTCATAACAACACTCCCTACAGATGCGCCTTATTCTGTTTTTGTCCATCCATAATTAATTCCAAATAACTTTCCTTAAATTACTCAGATTAGTTAGTCAATAATTAATTCTGGTAGCAGGTTTGAGATGTCACAACATCTGTTGGGACATCCTGAAAAACTGAACTTAAATCATTTACACAATGTCCCAACATCTGGTGTGACATCCTGAATTAAGTTCTTATACTCTGTTTGATAATGTCCCAACATCTGATAGGACATTCTGAACTGAATTCAACATTTCTTGTTGGTCAAAAATTCTGCCAATTCTAAACATCTACAAACTCCCCCTTTGGATAATTTTTGGCTAACATATTTTTCTGGTTATCAGAGTGCAGCAGAAGTTCTTTTATCAGAGTATAGCAGTTCTTTTCTGTTGAGTCATGTGTGAGTTTGCTCCCCCTCAAACATACATGTATTCAGACTTATTGCAACAGAAATTTTTCATTAACATCACTGATTCAGTTCAGAAGCAAACAGAAGTTTTTCATTAATAACTAAACAATGCAGCAGTCATTAATTCAAAATTTGGGGCCAAAGTTACTAATTCAAAATTACAATGCAGCAGTCATTACATTTTTCCTCACATACAGTTTTTCACTCAGACCCCTCATAGTCAGTTTCTTCATCTTCCTCAGTCTCCTCATCAGAAGTAGCAGCTTTCTGAGCACTTTCTTCAATCTCCAGCCTTTGGATAATCTCCTCAAGCTTCTGCTTCCTTGCATCCAGTTCCTTGCAAGTGCTCTTATGTTCAGCAATCAATGCAACTTTGGAGATTGGAGACTTTGCCTTTGAAGGACCAGCAGATGTCCCAGAGGGTGCTTCAACATCAGCTGCATGATGACTCAGGAACAGCTTGTAGTGGAAGGCCAGAGGGCTTTCTCTTTTGCAGATTGTGTCCTTCTCAGTGAGGATACCAGGATACTGACTCAGTATTATTCCACACAGCAAGGAAGGGAAGGCAATTGGCAGCTTTGTTGCAGATGATCCAGCATGCTTCAATGTCTGATCAAAGATATAAGCTCCATAATCCAGCTTTGTTTGGGTGCCTACAGCAAATATGAACCTGCCCAATCCAGTTGATATTGAGGATGTATGATTGGTAGGTACCCAGTTTGCTGTACCAATCCTATTCAGCATGGCATATTTCCTTGTCAGCATGCTAACTGAGAGCTTCCCTTTAACTGGCCAAGCCTTGACCTGGTTAGCAGTAATAACCTTGCAAACCTGGTTATCAGTCTTCCCTAACTCATTTGGGCCATCAGATTCTCTTCCAAGGTAGTGGTTGATAACCCTAGGAGAGAATTCTACACACCTTCCTCTTACATATACTTTTCTAAAGTCAGCAGACTTACCATTAGCACAATCTTCTTGGAGGTTGACTATGAATTCCTTGACAAGCAGCTCATAGCAAGGAGAGAAGTTGGAAACAGTTTTGAAAAGGCTAGCAGTAGAGATGAGATCAATTAACTTTGTGCACTCAAGTGCATTACTGCTCAGCTCTCTTTCAAGTGCTACCCTTCTTTGATAAACAAACTTCCATCTATTCACACTTGAAACATGATGAAAGGAGATGTTGTCCAAGGGAGCTTCTGGAACAACAGTTGATGACCTTGAGGATGTTGGTTTCTTCTTTGGAGGAGATGTTGGGACATCTTCTTCAACATCTGAATCTGGAGGAGTGACAGCTTTCCTCTTTTGTGTTTGCACTTTGCTCCATTGTTTTGTAGGACCAAAGACAACTTTAGCTTTGTCCTTCTTTGGTGTAGCTTGCTTCTTCTCAGGAATTGCATGTCCTGCATGCATCTTTTCTTTCCTAGTCCTAAGCCTTTTGGCTATGCTAGGGTTTACAGAAGCAATGATTTCTGTATCAGAATCATGCTCTAGGTTCACAACAGGAGGAGGTTGAGCAGTCTCCTCTCCAGCTGGTGGATCAACAGAGATGTGCTCTTCAGTGGAGGCCTTGTGCTGGTCCTCAGATGCTACTTCATCACTATCAGTGGAGGCCTTTTTCTGGTCCTCAGATGTATCATCAGCAGTATCAGATGAGACCTTTTGCTGGTCTTCAGATGGTTCAACATCTATTGGGACATCCTGTTGAGCAGGAGTGTCCTTTTCAGCCTGAGTTTGTTGATCTTCTTGTGGAGCTGGCATGGTGTTCAGAGGGATAGAAATGCCACTTACCACTCTTTGCTCAGATAGGATCCTGTTTACCAACTCCTTTATGGAATCATCCACGTATTCAGAAGCTTTTGGAGTGATGTTTGCTGGTGAAGGTATGCCTTTGGACTTGCTGAAAACTTGATCTTTTGTTCTTTTTGGAGTTCTTGGCTTTTTAGCAAGAGGAACACTTCCTCTGATTTCGTCCATTGGAGTTGAATCCATGGGTACCACAGAGATGGGGGTTGCATGCACCACATCTTCCTTGTTGAGGATTTCTTCAGAAATGTTAGGGTTTTGAGACATTTTCGAAGGAGGTGGATGAAGAGTTTTAGGTTTGATGAGTTATGAAAAACAGTAAGAGAATGCAATTCGTTTTTGAGAGTATGATGAGAAGATGGATAGCTGAAAGCAAGCTGATATTTTATAAGTAGCCGTTACTTTGAGAATTTTTAGGAGTGGAATACCCAAGGTGCTTGACCAGACTGGTGTTGCCATCTGGTGATCATGCCATACAATGTCATATGACATGTTGGCACATCTCCATAACTGCTAAATTTCACATAAGCAGATTCCCAATTTACCCCTTAGGTTTTCAAATTGAGTAGCATCCAAGGCTTTGGTAAATATATCAGCCAACTGCAGATTTGTAGCTACATGTTCCAGTGAAATCACTTTCTCTTCTACAAGATCTCTGATGAAATGATGTCTGATATCAATATGCTTGGTCCTGCTATGTTGGATAGGATTCTTTGATATGTTAATTGCACTTAAGTTGTCACAGTACAATGTCATGACATCTTGTGGGACATTGTACTCAGTGAGCATTTGCTTCATCCAAACCAACTGTGAACAACTGCTTCCAGCTGCTATATATTCAGCTTCAGCTGTAGATAAGGATACACAATTTTGTTTCTTACTGAACCAAGAAATCAAATTGTTTCCTAGAAAGAAGCATCCTCCTGAAGTGCTTTTTCTGTCATCAGTACTTCCAGCCCAATCAGCATCACAGAAGCCAGTGAGAATTGGTTTGCATCCATGAAAGTACATTATGCCATAGTCACAAGTACCATTAACATATTTCAGAATTCTCTTGACTTGATTAAGATGACTAACTTTTGGATCAGCTTGATATCTTGCACATACACCTACTGCAAATGCTATGTCTGGTCTGCTAGCAGTCAGATATAACAAGCTTCCAATCATACTTCTGTACAGGCTTTGATCTACATTCTCACCCTTGTCATCTTTAGTCAGCTTTAAATGTGTGGGGTCAGGAGTTCTCTTATGAGTAGCACTGTCCATCCCAAATTTCTTGACTATGTTCTTAGCATATTTGCTTTGGGAAATGAACATGGAGTCCTCCATTTGCTTTATTTGCAGTCCAAGAAAGTAGGTTAATTCTCCTACTAGGCTCATTTCAAATTCAGATTCCATCTGATTGACAAAATGTTTAACCATCCTGTCTGACATCCCACCAAAGACAATGTCATCTGCATATATTTGAGCAATCATGACATTTCCTTCTTCATCTTTAACAAACAAGGTTTTGTCAATTCCACCTTTCCTGTACCCTTGCTTGATAAGGAAAGTAGTCAGCCTTTCATACCATGCTCTTGGAGCTTGCTTCAGACCATAAAGAGCCTTCTTTAGTTTGTATACATGATTTGGACAGCTTGGATCAACAAATCCTTTAGGCTGTTCTACATATACCTCTTCATTAAGATAACCATTTAAAAAGGCACTTTTCACATCCATTTGAAATAGCTTGAACTTTAAGATACAAGCAATTCCCAAAAGTAGTCTGATTGATTCAAGCCTTGCTACTGGTGCAAAGGTTTCATCAAAGTCTACTCCTTCAATTTGTGTGTATCCTTGAGCTACAAGTCTAGCTTTGTTCTTTGTAACAACTCCTTGCTCATTTGACTTGTTCTTATACACCCATTTAGTTCCAATCACATTTATGTCAGGTCTAGGAACAAGGTTCCACACTTCATTCCTTGTGAATTGACCTAATTCCTCTTTCATAGCACAAATCCAGTATTCATCAGTAAGAGCTTCCTTGATGTTTTTAGGTTCTATTTTAGAAACAAAACAGGAACCTGAAATCACTTCTCTTGATTTAGTGCTTACACCTCTGTTGGGATCACCAATTATCAAATCTTTGGGATGATCCTTCTGGATTCTGATGGAGGGAGGTTTGCTGGATTGATCTGTTCTTGCATCAGTTTGAGTGAAGTCATAATGATCACTCTTTTCTTCAGCTTCAGTCTTGATATCAGCAGATGTTCCAACATCTTCTGGAACATCTGTAGGAGCATCATCAATTATCACATTTATGGACTCCATGATAACCTTGGTTCTAGAATTAAATACTCTATATGCTCTGCTGTTTATAGAGTATCCAAGAAAAATCCCTTCATCACTTTTAGGATCCATTTTTCTTCTTTGCTCCCTATCTGCCAGAATATAACAGTTACTTCCAAACACATGGAAGTACTTAACTGTGGGTTTTCTGCCCTTCCAGACTTCATAGATTGTGGACAAAGTTCCTTTCCTTAGAGTAACTCTGTTATGGATGTAACAAGCTGTGTTCATAGCTTCAGCCCAGAAGTACAAAGGTAACTTTTTAGCATGGATCATAGCTCTTGCTGATTCTTGAATAGTTCTATTCTTCCTCTCAACAATCCCATTCTGTTGAGGAGTGATTGGTGAAGAGTATTCATGATTGATTCCTTCTGAAGAACAGAAATCTAAGAATTTTTGGTTCTCAAATTCTTTTCCATGATCACTTCTTATTCTGATCACACAGCTGGCTTTTTCCCTTTGTATTCTTTGGCATAAGTCTTTGAATACATCAAATACATCAGACTTTTCTTTGATGAAATTTATCCATGTATACCTTGATAGGCATACCTCTTACCACCAAGACTCTCAACCTGCATAGGTCCCATAAGATCCATATGCAATAATTCCAAAACTTTGGAAGTTGTCAGATGTTGGAGCTTTGGATGGGACATCTTGGTTTTCTTATCTATTTGACATTCACCACATATTTTGCCATCATCAATCTTCAGTTTAGGGATACCTCTCACAGCATCCATAGAAATGATTTTCTTTATGCCTCTGAAATGAAGATGACCTAGTCTTTGGTGCCATAGTTTCACTTTTTCTTCTTTAGCTAAAGAGCAAGTTGAAGTGAGACTGAAGTCTTGAGGTTCCCACATGTAACAGTTGTCTTTAGATCTGGCTCCTCTCATGACAACCTTTTGTTCTTTGTTAGACACTATGCATTCAGTTTTGGTAAAGTTTACACTGTACCCTTGATCACATAATTGACTTATGCTGATCAGGTTAGCAGTTAAACCTTTAACCAGCAGCACATCATCTAGTCTTGGTACATCTGGACAGTCCAAGGTCCCAACTCCCTTGATTTCTCCTTTAGCTCCATCTCCAAAGGTTACATATCTGGATGAATGTGACTTTAAGTCTACTAGCAGATTCTTCAATCCAGTCATGTGTCTTGAACATCCATTGTCAAAGTACCAGTCTTCTTTAGCTGATACTCTTAGTGATGTATGTGCTATATATGCAACACCTTTCTTTGACCATTTGAGTTGAGATTTCTTTTGATACCTCTGCCTTGTGTATTGTTCATCAGTAGAGCTCCAAGGTTGTTTGTTGATCTTGTTCTTGGGTATGTAGCTTTGATCAACATGAAGACTAGCTTTTGGTCTCCATACCTTCTTGATGACCTCTGTCTTCTGCTTAGGAGGTTGCTGATCTCTTTGATGTTTATGCAGCACTTTCTTGGTAACTTCTATCTTCTGCTTAGGAGGTTGCTGATACATCTGATTTGGATATCCATGCAACTTATAGCAATGAGGTTTGATATGTCCAAATCTTCCACAATGATGACATCTCCATCTTTGATACTTCTTCTTCATTATGTTCTTTTCAGAATGTTGAGACATCAGTTGGAACATTATGTTTGACTGTGTGTTCTTTTCATGATGTTGAAGCATCTTTGGGACATCTTGTTTGACTGTATGGACTTTGAAGTAGTTTTGCTAGAGCTAGCTTCATCCTTATGAACTCTGTTAAATCCCAGTCCACTTTTATCCCCTGAATTCTTATTGTTGTTGAGAATAACATCCAGTGTACTTGAGCTACTGTTCAGCATTCTAACAGATTTGTACATGTGTTCCAACTTGGAGTTGAGAAGACTTACTTCACTTTTCAAGGTGTCAATGATCTCTAGATCACTTGCTTTTTCATCCTTTAGTGCCTTAATCTTCTTGTTTAGCTTTATACTCTCACTGCATATTTCAGTGCTTCTTTTGAATAGTTCTCTGTATGATTGCTCAAGTTCTTCAAAAGTAAGCTCCCCATCACTGGATTCACTTTCAGATTCACATAATCCAGCTAGAGCAGTGATATGCTTAGCTGATTCTTCTTCTGAATCACCTCCTGAGTCTTCATCAGACCAGGTTACAGAGAGTCCTTTCTTTTGCCTTTTTAAGTAGGTAGGACATTCATTCCTGATGTGTCCATATCCTTCACATCCATGGCATTTAATTCCTTTTTCTTGACTGGTCTTTTCATCATAATTTGACCTTCTATTAGCATCATAAGGTCTTTTGTTCTCATAAGAGTTTGTGTATCTTCCACTGGGTTTGGATTTGTCTTCCATCTTTCTGAGAATCTTTTTGAATTGTCTTCCAAGCATAGCAATGTTGTCTGATAAGCTTTCACCAGTTTCTGATTCATCATTTTCTTCTTCTTCATCAGTATTTGTCACCAAGGCTATGCTTTTGTTCTTCTTTACATTTGTGTCATTCATTCCCATATCAAATGTTTGAAGGGAACCAATGAGCTCTTCAACTTTCATTGTGCATATGTCTTGAGCTTCTTCTATTGCTGTGACTTTCATGTCAAATCTTTTTGGCAAAGATCTGAGAATCTTTCTTACAAGCTTTTCATCAGTAATCTTTTCTCCCAAGGCTCCAGAAGTATTGGTTATTTCTAAGATGTTCATGTAGAATTCATGAATTGTCTCATCTTCCTTCATTCTCAAGTTTTCAAACTTGGTGGTGAGAAGTTGAAGTCTTGACATCTTTACCTTTGATGTTCCTTCATGAGTTGTTTTGAGAGTGTCCCAAACATCTTTGGCCACCTCACAGTGATGCACAAGTCTAAAGATGTTCCTATCAATGGCATTGAATAAAGCATTTAAGGCCTTGGAGTTGCCTAGTGCTGAATCTTCTTCCTCCTTACTCCATTCTTCTTCAGGTTTCAACACTTTTGCTCCATCTTTGGTGTCTTGGACAAGATGTTCCCATCCATTGTTGACTGATTTCCAGGCCTTGTTGTCAAGTGATCTTAAGAATGCAATCATTCTTGGCTTCCAGTAGTCATAATTAGATCCATCCAGTATAGGTGGTCTATTTACTGATCCTATATCTCTGTCCATGTTTCCAGAATTTGTATTCCCTAGATCTCACCCAGTATAAACAGGCAGGGTGCCTGCTCTGATGCCAATTGAAATTCTGTGATCAGGTATGAGATGTCGAATGTGATGTTCCAACACTTGACAAATTTAACCAAAACTTAAAGTGCAAGAAAATTAAACAACACAGTAGTTTGTTAACCCAGTTCAGTGTATAACCACACTTACATCTGGAGGCTACCAAGCCAGGAGGAAATCCACTATAAGTAATATTAATTCTAGACTTAAACCACCCAGTTTAATCTTTCACTTAATATCTACCCAATGCAATTTCTAACTAAGACACAACTTAGATATGAGTACCAACTCACTCCTCCTCAATCACACAGTGATCTTGTTTACAATTTTAATAAAATTGAAGTCATACTTCAAACAAAACAGCTTGATCTTACTTCACAGTTTCAATCAAGACACAAATACACTTTTGCTTAAAAGCTCATAAAGTGGTACAATAAACACAACCTGCTATTAAAACACACAACACCCTATTTTTTCTTCTGAAATTCGTACTCAATTCTGAGATATTCTGTTGCTTAAATAGGTGTATGGATTTTGGGCTTTCTGTAGGTTAATCCAGTCCTAAAACGCATGCAGCTTCCACCTTGAATTAAGGTTTGTTACTTCCTAGATTCTAGGTGATTTAGTTCTTCTGATTATGCTGAAGTCTCATAACAACACTCCCTACAGATGCGCCTTATTCTGTTTTTGTCCATCCATAATTAATTCCAGATAACTTTCCTTAAATTACTCAGATCAGTTAGTCAATAATTAATTCTGGTAGCAGGTTTGAGATGTCACAACATCTGTTGGGACATCCTGAAAAACTGAACTTAAATCATTTACACAATGTCCCAACATCTGGTGTGACATCCTGAATTAAGTTCTTATACTCTGTTTGATAATGTCCCAACATCTGATAGGACATTCTGAATTGAATTCAACATTTCTTGTTGGTCAAAAATTCTGCCAATTCTAAACATCTACACCCCGAACCCAAAATCTTTTTAAGGTCTTTCCTGTTCTTTTATGTCCTTTCCTTTTGGATAAAATAAAAGTCGGTGGTGTCTCTTGCTATCCGCAACATTTAACTAAAGTCAGTTCTCCCACCGTGCTACAGAACTGGCGACTCTGCTGGGGACAAATAAAAGAGGGGTACCCTTAGGAATTAGATCACTTTAAACTTGTTTGTTTTGTTTGCTTTATATTACCTGTTGGACTTTATATGTGAAAGATCCTAACCCGGATCTAGTGTACCTTAGGTAAATGGCAATAGACCAAGGAAACTGTACGGCGTATACCGATATGGTTGATCTGGTGGCCATAGTTAATGTGACTTCTTGGTTAGTGCTTATGTTCCTTAAGTAAAGTTGAGGATAATATGAGGCCGCTATATGTTGTCAATACACTAACTGACTTTTAGAACCCTAGTCATCCCATCTCGGCCTTTAGAAAAGTAGTGAGATAACAGGCTTTGGTGAAGACTGAAGTTGGTTGATACTCGATGCTACACTCATTGAGATTCTAAACTTGGAGGGTTTTGGTTGGCAAGTAAGCTGCCTTCTAAACAACCACCCTTGTGAAGGATCAATGATATTGAGATCCCTTAGAACCTGGTTACTTTTGTAGGACATGATGAACCAACTAAACTTCAGGGGAGGGTACTTACCTTTAAACCTCATGCAAGCCTTCAAACCTAGGGCTATTGTCTGACTTGTTTGTGTGTGCCACATGTCTTTGATTAAACATAACATCATAGCATCACCATGCATAATAAGCATAGAATTTTCACTAACCATTTCAAGGACCAAAGGATTTATCTTTGTTCTTTGTTGCAGGTCATGGTTTCTGCTCGTAGGAATACTATCCGGATCAACTTTGTAGGAATACCTCCTAAGCTTAGGGAATTGGTCTCTCAAGTTTCTGAAAACTCCCAGTTCATCAAGAGACATGGTCACCTACTGGATTTAGTCACTTCAGGGTTCAATGAAGACATGATGAGTGTTCTGTTTCAGTTCTTTGACCCTAAACATCATTGCTTCACATTCCCAGATTATCAGTTGATTCCTACAATGGAAGAATTCTCCAAGCTTCTGGGAATACCTATCCTTGATCAGAAACCCTTCACATGCTTGGAAAAAAAGCCTAAACCTGAAGTCATTGCTGCAGCCTTACATTTGAAGAAATCAGACATTGTCCTAGAAACGAGAAGCGGAGTTAAGGGTATTCTTGCTAAGGTATTGATGGAGAAAGCTCAAGTGTTCCTGAAGGCTATGAGTTATGATGCTTTTGAGGAGATCTTAGCCCTATTGATCTATGGCTTAGTATTGTTCCCCAATCCAGACCAGTTCATAGACGTACACGCTATCAACATATTTCTGACTCATAATCCAGTGCCTACCTTACTTGGGGACATCTTACACTCTCTTCATACTCGTACTACGAAGGCACGAGGAACTCTGATGTGTTGCATACCTCTATTGTCTAGGTGGTTTATTTCTCACCTTCCTCGATCAGTGATGAAGAATGAACAAGGGTTCAGGTGGTCCAAGAGGATTATGTCACTCTCTCATTCAGATATTCATTGGTGCTCTCGATCTATGGTTTCTTCTCTTCTCTTCACGAAGGGTTTCTTAATACCAGAACTTGAAGCGCCTCCGTTCTGAATCTTCCCTTGCTTGATCCAGCTTTATATCCTCTCGCCAGTCAAGATGATATCTGAGAATCCACTTGAAGAACATCCAGCTAGCCTTTCCATGAAATGCCCAAGGAGGGTATCCAGGAACATGTCTACCATTTCTCTCTCCAATAAAGGCGGATGCACTCTAGCGGCCACTTCACGCCACCTTTGTGCGTAATCTTTGAAACTCTCTGAGCTCCTCTGAGTCGGACTCTGAAGTTGAGTGCGACTGGGCGCCATGTCAATATTATACTGATACTGCTTGAGGAATGCTTCTCCCAATTCCTTCCAGTTTCTTACAGAACTTCTTTCTAGCTTCATATACCATTCCAAGGACCCTCCGAAGAGACTATCCTGGAAGTAGTACATCCAGAGCTTTTCATCCCGAGTATGGGCAGCGATCTTCCGATAGAATGCCTGCAGGTGAGTCTTTGGGCAGGAGTTACCGTTATACTTGTCAAAAGTAGGCGACCTGAATTTGTGAGGAATAACCACCCCGGGGACTAGGCCCATGTCAGACACATCTATCCCCAAAGTGTCTCTACACTCGAGGGCTTTGACTTTCTCAGCAAGCATCAAAAAATCATGAAGATTTCCTTCTCCACCGAACCCCATGTCGTTGTTAAAAAAAGGGAACTGATCCTCCTGCCTGTCTTGTACTGGAATGAAAGTTGTTGTGCCTTGTTCTGGAATTTGAGGTCCACCTGGGCCATTGCTAGTGTTGGGAGGTGCCACTTGCACGTCAGGAGTGGTCACAGGAGTGTTAGTCTGAGGAGGGTTGAGCCCTTGAATTTCATTCCTTAACTCTTGTTGTCCCTGAGCCATCCCTTGCATCATGACCATGAATTCTCCCATTCTGGTGCGAAACTCATTAAGCTCCATTTGTATAGCGTCCATGACTGTCCTCTTGTTTCTGTGAGTTGCATAGCAATGTGGGATATCTTGTCGGAGATGCCGGGTCTTGGCAGCTCTCGCAATCTTTGCCTGAAACACAGATAAATTAAGCATCCTGTAGAAAAACCTGCAAAAACGAAGAAGAAAAGCAAATGATGCGTATGCAATGCAATGTGTTCCTTTTATTCCCAAGGCTTTTCCTCTTTCCGGTCCTGGCATTAAGAGAATAATAATTGGGAAGAAGACCCAAGTGATGTTCAAATAAAGTGACGGCCGTGGAGAATTGGTGCTCATTACCCCGTGTCGGTGCAACAAATAACAAACAAGAGATTCAAAGCAAGTCAATCACATAAACTGAAGTTTGAAACAACAAAGTCCCCAAAGGGTGCCAATCAAAATAACAACAAAGTACATCAAATAAAAAGAATCCCACAACAAGCATGTGGGTAATCCAAGTACAATAGCATGAAATTAAACCCTAGGGAGCTCTAAGTCTTGCAGCCTCCAGCTAAGGCGCTTGACATTCTGGAACAACTGAACGATATCCGGATGATCGGGCTCCTGGATGAGTCTCTGGATGAGGAGATCCCTTAGATCAAAGGAAGCATGCAACTCTTCAATTTGCTGCAGGAAAGTCATCTCATTCTCTTTGCTCGGACCCGGCTCGACCTTTGACCTCTTCACATCAGTGTAGACACCCCAAATTTGCCCTCACTCATTCACACCATGGCTTATGATCTTTTCATATTCATAAGTTCAATCATAACATCTCATATTGCATTTTTGCTTCACTGCATTGTTTCTAAGTCATCTACATCTAGGGTTTGTGATCTGAGCAATCCAAGAGCCACTTGAGCCATTCCAAAGGTCTTCAATCACTTCAAAGGGGTCCATGTATGTTCAAGCATCATAATATACCCCCACAAGATCAAAGAAGTCAAAGAATCACAAGAACTGAGAAAGGCATGGGAGCAGAGCCAAGTTTAACTGCACAGATGACCTGAAATTAGGGTTTTGGTTTCAGAGGCCATAACTCCAAATTTTTTGGTTATTCTTGTTTCTATTGGTCTCTATATGTTGTGAGGATCATGAATATCAATTTTCATGAAGAAATTCAATGGGGAAGGCATCTGATCAAAGGATGACTTCTTGAGCAAGTCAGTGCAAAATCAGGGCATCTGAGGCCCCCAATGACCCAACCAAAGGGTATTCTCCATCATTTTGAATGTGTATGATCTTTATTTGGTCATAAAAGATGTTAGAAGTCCACAAAATTGGAAAATTTCAAGCCATTTGCAAAATTGCCTTTTTGGGAAAGTGACTTGTAATGTAAACTTGCTATTTTGGGAAAGTTCTTCAACCCCCTCAAATTGATTCAAAAATGCTTCAAATGAGAAAACTTTGGTCATGAAAGTTGTAGAATGGATCCTCCCATTTTCAAAAAGTACAAGAACTCATTCTAATTCATTTTGGATCAAAAGTTATGGCCTTGTAAAGTTGGATAAAATCATTGAAATTTCACTTTTTGCACAAAATGGAAAACTTGCAAATTCTCATGATAAGCCTTTATGTGACTTCAATGTGACCTCTAATCATCATACAAACACAATGCATAACCTAAAATTCAGTTTGGCCCAAGAAATTTCCCACTTCCATGTCTTAAAATTCAAGTAACCATAAGTCATTTTCCATAAAAATGCAAAAAGGGGAATTCTTGCAAAATGGTTCCCAAAAGTTTGTGTGATCTCTAGCTGGTCTCAAGACATTGCCATAACCTCATGGGACATCTCACACCAAAATTCAGCAAGAGATATCACATGTTCATGACCAAAAAACCACAAAATGTGACAAGTTGCCAAAATGCAAAACTCATGATATCTTGTGATCCAAGTGCTGCAGTCCTTCATGAACCATCCAAGGGTCTTCCTTGACTCAAGCTGAGGCAGGACAAGCCCTAAGATTTCCTCTGCCATAGCCCATACCCATAGTACACAATCCTTGACTTTTTGGCCAATCACCCCATACCATTCCCACAGTACATGTCACTTCCTCAGACCTCTTCCAATAGTCTAGGGATATGTTATGGAACATAAAGCAAGCCATACACAAGCCTGAAAACCACCACAATCCAGCATCCACAAAATCTGTCAAGAACTTCCCCTCTTCGAATCTCTTGACACAGCCCTCAAACATCAAAAATTCCTTCACCCACAAACCATAAATCACTCATAGAACAAAATCCACCCCCTGAAACAGCTTGAATCATCACCCACAAAGACCTCCATTTCTGCTACACCAGAGTTGAATCACTCAAACCAGCCACTCCCCAAGCTCTCTAAGCTCCATTCCATCATTAGGAGGTTCAAGGAAGAAGGATTGCACAAAGCTTGAGGCCAGAAAGCCCAAAATCAGGAAAGCTTCATCTCAGGTAACATGAAGAACATTTTTCCCAGAAGTTGATTTTTAAGTTCATTTATGATGCTATGTGCTCTCCTGATCATGAATATGTATTTATTTTTTGAAATGGTGAAGAAACCAGCATGTATGACATCTCTGAATATTTGTCCGTGTTTCATACTTTGCTTCGATTCAGGCTTGGGAGGGAAAATAAATGAATTTGAGATGAGGGTTTAGGTTTAGATTGATGAGAGGGTCATTTTGGTGGAAGAAATTTCATGTTTAGTAACCTGGAGGAGAATCTAGGGTTTATGCTCGCCGGAGAAGATGACCGGAATCACTGTTCCGGTCACCTGAAAGTCATTTGCCCTAATTGTATTTAATTAGCAACTTTGAATAATGGCCTTAGGATCCTGCTTCCCGCACGCTATTGGATGGCCCAGATGACTCATTAAGCCCTAATCAGTAATTAATTAACTTAACCTAGGTTTAATTAATTATTAAATAAATATTAGCCAGGTTTGAACTTGGGCCATTGGATGTGGCGCCAAGTCAACACCCTCAAACCCAGATCAAATCCTGGCCTCTCTTTTAGATTACTTTCTTTTATTTTTATTTTATTTCATTTCTTTTTCATTTTACTTGCACGAATTATTAAAAATAGCAAATCACATTTAAAAATTCTGAAAATTTTTGTCAAACATTTCATTAATTTTTAGAACCCAAAAATATTTTTATTTTTATTTTTTGCATTAAAAATCATTTTTTAAATCATTTAAATGTTTATTTTTAATTAGTTAATGAAAATTAATTAATTAAAAATGCATTTAGGTATTTAAAAATCACCAAAAAAATCACATTGCATTTAAAAACATTTAGAAACATTATCAAACTCTCAAAACAAATTTCTTTTTGGTTCTTGATGCATTTTGACAATTTTCATTGGAATTAAATTCTTTTAGAGGCAATATTTTTGTTCAAACTTTAAAAAATCCATTATGCCTAACCCTTGAGAGTTTGATGATGGTTCTTCTTGCATTGCACCCTCCATAGCATGTAGTTTATAGGATAAAATTGGTTTGAACTTATCTTGCATTGTCAATTTGTTTTGTATTTTTCTTTGTAAGGTATCCCAAAACCCTAGTTGACTTAGAAAATTCATAACTTGCACTAGGTTAAGAGTTGGGTCCCCTCCTTTGGGCAGTGAACTTGTGTAGGGTTAAGGTTACTTTGATCCCACTTTCAATTTTTTGTCACATCATTTGCTTCTGTTTTTGGATTTTTGCATTGCATGTTGCATATAAACCCTAATTTGTGCCTTCCTTTGCATCCATCTCTCATTTGCTTGCATTAAAGAACTTGCCTTGACATTTTGTGCATCCACATGATTCATAATACATCTTAGGACATATTAGAATCATGTTTGATCATTGCATCATTCCTTTGCCATGATATATGTTCATTTCATCTCATAAACATTCATGGACTTCTATGGTTCAAAGCATGCCTCATTTGCATCCTTATGCTTGTTTGATCATTCTCATTTCTTGTCATGTGTTTGTATCATCTCTTAGCATCATTGAAATCATGTTTATGCTTCTGATTTTGGTTTGCATCATGACATTTCATCTCATTTGCATTGCATTTCATTTCTTTTGCTAACTTTTCAGGTGGTAAGTTGTTTTGGGAAGTGAATTTGCCTTCACTTCTCACAATCTCTTCTCATCTCTCTTGCATCCTTGCTGCATTTCATCTTTGTATTAGAGTGAGCTTGCTCATTCATGTTCATCTCTTACTTTCTTTCTTCAGGCAACTTGTCTTCTTAAGTGAAGCAAGTTGTCTTGCTTCTCTTTGCTTCTTCCTCCTTTCATCTGCTTCTCTCCTTGGTGGCTATTTGAAGATCTTTCTCTCTTAAGACTCACAAACCCTAGGATCTCCAAGTATGATAACAATTAGGGCTTGATTAGTTCCCCATTTAGATTTTACCTTTGTGTCATATTTGAGTCTTCTTTTCTCATCTCATAATTAAGGACTAAACCCTAAAGGTTTTAAGGCTTTGTGATTAAGTTTATGCCTGCATCCTTCTATTAGGATGGAGTGTATAACTTTAATCCTAAGTGTTAAACCCTTAATGTGTTTAAATCCTTTAATCAATCCACTTAATAATCACTAAGACATCAAGCTTGTAACTTGGGCCTTGCATTAGGGTTCTAATTCTTCCTTAATTGGTCAAGAAGGACTAACCCTAGTGTTAATGGACAAGTCCCCCTCAAGTTGTCTTACAAACCATAAATCCACTTCTTAACCTTACCATTAATTAAAATCCACTTTAACAAAGGCTTTGTTTTGTCATGAGGTTAATCCCTAATCATGGATTAAGTTGAGGAGCCTTCCTCAGCTTAAATGTTTTCATCTATCATCCTTCTATTAAGATGGTGTAATGGGTCCATTAAATCCTTGATTATGGCTTAAACTCATTACTTAACACTAAACAAAAAACTCCAAAAACATCTAAATAATTGCAAGTAGGTTAATGACCTTAATCCTACATCATGGTGATTAAGTGTGAGGTGTTTACTTCACATTTAAGGTTCTCATCACCCTTAATCAGAGGGATGATGTGATGAGTTTACTAACCCTTGATTTAGGCTTAAGCTCATTAACTTATGATAAACTTCAAAAAGTAATAAAAGATTGAAAACACAAAAAAAAAACAATAATCGTCCCCTCTGGGATTCTCTTCTCACCTCATTCACTCACAAACGAGAACTTGCTTCTTCCGTCTAATGCAAGACAGTTTGCACCTGAGCCAGACAGGTCATACACTTGAGCATAGACAAGTAAGCAATTCGCAATTCAATTTATCTTTCAGTCTCTTTGAGTCGAACTACGGTGTTCTGACTTCCTCATTGCACGAGAGGATACGTAGGCATAACTTAACAGTTATCGAACAAAAGTCTCTGTATATTCCCCCCTCTTCCAGTATTATTCTTTTAAGCCTCATAGTCTTGAGCTTCACTCTTTCCTTACACTAACACTTCTCTTATTCACTTCACATATCTTTTACACTGACACTTGCATTCTTTTCCAGCTTTTGTACACAAAATAGCACTAACACTACCCCTTTTAAGCACAAATCTTTTAAGCGTGGATACCGTCGAATACGACGGACAATCTGGGTGCTAATACATTCCCAGGTTGTAACCAACCCCCTTTCTCAGTCTCTCTGGTTCGCGACCGTCTTATCCATCTTTTTTCTAGGTTTATGCAGCATTACCTTTCCTTCGGGATAAAAATGCCTAGCTGGCGACTCTTTTCATCTTTCCTCTTTCGCCGACCGTTCACGTCTGTACCCTATTTGACCTAGCCTCATTTAGTGGGAGCGACAATCAGCATGAAGCTTCAGCTCTTCAACTTCTTTCTGGACATCTTCAGCTATTTTTCGACTCTGTCACCCGATGAAGATACTCTCTCTGTTGCTCTTGTGCTTTCCGAACTAGCTTCTCTTGCTCAACCAAAGCATCCCGGAGGTTCTTGATCTTCAACTCGAATTCAGCTTCTACCTCCTTTTGCTTCTTTTGATTATCGCTCCACTTCTCTTGCCAAAGTGTGATGGCTTCATTAGCCTCATTAAGTTCTTTCTTATCCTTCCGGCGCTGACTCGCCTTATGGATCTCAGCCAATCCTCTCTTCCTAAAGTATAATTCCCTTTCCTCGAAGTCCTTCTGCTTAAGACGAACCGTTTCTTCAGCTCGATGAGCTCTATCTTCTAACTGCTGGTTCTGAATCATCAATTTCTGACAAGAATTGTAAGCCTCTTGATTCTCAACTCTAAGCTGCTTGACCAAAGCTTCCAATTTCTGATAATCTTCCCAAGGCACCATTCCTGGAGGCGGAGTTGGTATAGAAAAAGGGACTAGAGCCGTTTGAACCTCCTATTTTATCCAAACTTCGAATTCAGGGAACATCCGGTTATTGCTCTTTCCTAGACATGCCGTGTCTTTTCTTTTGATCACCTTCCAAGAACCTGCAACTTTTCTGACCAACGAAAGTTTGTCTTTAACCGAGAAGTAAAAAGTTTGGAATAACTCGGATTCATCGGAGATCTCTTTGAGAGCGTATCCTAACTGTCTTCTTAGGAGAATGGGATTGTAGTTGATACCTCCTGACACTCCTAACAAAGGCACATTGAGGTAATTCCCACAGTTGGTAATGAAACTCTTTCCTTTCAGCCTCAAAGTAAACCATCTAATATCTCTGGCAGACAAAGTACTCAACTTCTGGGCCCACGTAGTATTAGGATCAGTAAAACTCTCAGTGGTAGGCAAATGTCTCATGACCCACTTGTAGAATAAGGGAGCACAACATCTAACCAGACCTCCTCGCTTCTTATCATTCTTATAGTGCACTGAATAATACAAGTCACCTAGGAGAGTGGGCACCGGATTCTTCAACACAAATAAATGAATAGCCTCTATGTCCACAAATTTGTCCATATCAGTGAACAGGATGATCCCATAAATGGATAGTGCTAAGATGGCGCAAACAGAATCCCACTGATTTGTCACTGCAAGTTCTTTAGCCTTTCTAACCAGATACTCTAGAGTGAAACCAAGTATTTTTTCTTTGGTGGTAGACAGATTTGCAGATACTTCAGATGAGCTCAAATAAAGAGCTTTAGTGATGTCAGCATGGGTTGGTCTTGTCATCTCTGAGTTGAAAGGAATCTGATCCTTGATTGACACTCCCATAATCTCAGCATACTCTTCCAGTAAAGGACCCAACTGAAAATCATGAAATGTGAAACACCTGAGCCGTGGATTGTAATACTGCAACAAAGTGTGAATGGCGCTTCTCTGAGAGCTATCCAAGTTGAATACCAAGTCCAGAATATCGCCATACTTTTCCTTGAAGTATCCCAAATGACCTGGGGTAATAAGAGACACCATTCGGTTGATCAGGTCCATCTTGGTATCAAAAAATTTGTAGTGCACAGTTCTCTTTCTGATGTCTTCCATTCTGAAGTAGTGATATGACCAGGAACCGGGAGTAATGCAAACCCTGAGAATAAAAGAAATACAAATGATTAATGATTATATGATGTTTATGCAAGGCGAGGCATGTGATCAGTGAAGTGTCTGTGATATGCCAATCGTATAATCAGGTGTCGGTGCAAGGTCACAATATCCACATATCACAATAACAATCCCTCTGATCCAGGATCCATATCTCAGAACCAGAAATCCAGATCACAACTGAACCAATGGCAAAGCGGGTATGCTGAAGGTCTTAGGGTTCCTGCAAACCTATAAACCCCTCCCAATCTCACGGGTGTGCTACTCGGGTCAACATCACGGACTCTCAAAGCCGAATAGCAATAATACATTCACCATTTCCGAGAAATGGCTCATGACCAAATCAGGGAATCGGTTTGGCATTATGTACTACTCAGGGAGGCCTCAGCTGAGTCCGGAAAACAAGCATCCCTCATAAGTCCCCAGCTTCAAGCACTGAATCGAGAAACAATAGTACATTCATCCTGAAGGGTACAATACTACCGTCATACGAACAATTTGCTTTAACTGGATTCCTATGAGAGAACCAGACCATCCTATGTGAGTTCCCAATGGACCCTCGGATGCGAGTGGGTTTGCCAACAAATGTGGTCTGCCACTGTCATCACTGGAGAGGGGTGTTCCCATTAAGGTCCTCGAAGATCGGTCACCAGATGCACAAAACTATCAAGGTCGTACCCTGAAGTGGGGTAATCCCCACACAGAATAGTTCCAAGACGATCACAATTTGGGTGTGGAACACATCGCCACTCATCATGGTGAGATACCATGGAAGTACAATGTCTGTCTACGTTAATCCTATAGTGCACTCAAGTCGGGTATTTGGCTTATCTCACAGTAACTCCCATCCCACAGAAAAAATGAAAACCAGCACAGCCAGACAGTCCAATATAATATGATGCATGGAAAATAAATACTGAAAGCAATAAATAAATGCGGTAAAGTAAAGCTGTAAAGTAAAAACTGTAAATGAAAACAGTAAAGCTAAACTAAAGCATACAACAACAAACAGATAAACACCCAAAGAAACAAAACCAAACAGGCGCTAGGATTGACTCTACAAGGGAAACCATATATTCTGGGTTCGATCCCCAGCAGAGTCGCCAGCTGTCGCTCCCGAGATTTTCATCTTAGTACAAACGCGAAAGTGGCGCGGAAAAGATAGAGTCGCCAGCCAGACATTTTTATCCTGAAAGAATGGGAAAGGTAATGCTGCACAAACCTGAGGAAGAAGGAAAGGACAAGGTCCTGCGAACCAAAGATCTAGGTTCGGGAGTCGGTTACGACCTGGGAAGGTATTAGCACCCCAGACCGTCCACCGTACCCGACGGGATCCACGTTTGCTTGCTTGTTTCAAAGGGTAAAAGAATAAAGTGTTGCTGCTGAACAAATGAACTGCTACTGGAATAGGAATGCGAAATATAATTGGAAGAGAAAATGGAAGGAAATAGGGGGAAATGTAGGGAAAATAAAGAATGTACTCGAACGGGCCCTACCCCGCTGCCTACGTACCTCATCGGGATAATGAGGATCAGAGTCGACGTAGTTCGCCTAACTAAGGCGGGAACTATTTGTTTGTGTTTTTTATGCTGGAACTGCGTATGTCTATGCTCAGGTGTTGCAAGCTCGTCTGGTACGAGTGCGTTTACCGTCTTGCATGCGAGACAAGTCGTCGCAAGTTCGCGTTTAGAATGAATGAGATGAGAAAAGAAGTTCCCGCAGGAAAGTCGCTTGTTATTTGTTTTTGTCTTTTATGAGAAGTGTTTTGAATTTGTTTGCGAACATTCTCATACTAAGACCTATCCATCGCGGTGAGTACTTACACCCCGCCCCGAAACAGGACGCGTATAAACACTCCGCAACAAAGTCTCGTGTCGTACAAGAACGTTCGGTTTTTATTAAGTGTTTTACTACCCTTTTTTTTAGATGAGAAAGAATGACTCAAATTGAAAAAGGCAAAATCTAAGGGACTAAGACTCAATCTTAATTTTGTTGATATATTCAAAAGTGGTTCTAATGGTTTGTGTGGCTTTCTAATCCTAATGAAAAAAGGAACTAGAAACTACTAGAATTTAACTTACTTCCTAAGGAAGTTAAGTTGATTCTAAGAATAATGGGGAAACATATTCAATTTAAAAATCAAATAATAAGGCAAAGCATTAAGATTGAACTAAGAAATAAAATTCAAAACAAATTCATTTAAAGGTATAAAGCTAAAACAAGCCTAAACTTCATCTAAACCTATTTATTAGGAATTCTAAGCCTAAGTCCTAAAACTAAGGGAACTATCTAATATTATCATTCTAAAAATCAGTAATTAAACTATTCTAAGGCATTTTAAAATCCTAAGATTAAACCTAATTAAACTGGTTCTTAATGGATCTTAATATTCTAACCTAAACTAATTGAATTTAACATGTATAACTAGCCTAAAGATTAATACACAAAATATTAAAAGTCCTGGAAAAATTATGGAATTAATTCTATATGGTCCTAAAACTGATTATTACATTGTGCTAAAAAATATCCTAAAAATTAAGAAATTAGCTATGTCTAAAAATCACTTAATTCTACTTAAGGATTAACTATCATTTTCTATGGATTTAGCTCTACTAAAACAGTGGATAAAATGGCCTAAAAATTCTACCAAAATTATTCTAGGTCCTATTATAAGTCCTCTAACCATAGAAAAAAGAATGGGTCAAAAATCCTACTGGAAGGGGACAAAATAAAATGAACAAAATAAAGTGCAGTTAAAAGAAATTCAACAGAAGCTAATTAAAAGAAAAATCAGAATTAAATCGAAAATAATTAAAATTCATAAAATAAAAGTGCCAAAAATTTCTAATACGAATTATTGAGTTACTGGAATTTTTATGGATTTTCTTATGAGTTTTCCTATTTTTCATGATTTATTCCTAAACTATATTAACTAAAACAAATAAAAATCTAAAAGAAATAAAAGGGGGTTCATTAGTATTTTTTTATAGTCTTTTGTTTTTAATGGGATTGATAGGGGAGTGCGAATAGAAAGGTGTTTTGGGCCCAATTTGCACTGGCCTGAGGATGTATGATGTGCACACTCAGTCAATTGGTTTGACTAATTGTGGTCCATCAGATCTAGGGTTTTCTCATCCTGCGGACCACAACGCGCAGGAACATGATTGCTGTGGTGACTGGCACCCACTAGAACGGCCGCGTGAAACGCCAACCGGACGGTGACAAGTGTCACCGTCGGTGTGGCCATGAATCCACAAAACTCAACCTTATCATAGAGGAATCCTTAGCGGTATTTTTATGGGAATTGAACGAAATTAATCCTCATTAATCTGTATTAATTCTTGTTAACTCCTAATATTTACATAACCATTTCATTAATTTAAGTTTTATTTCTTATAATTAAAGCTGAAGACGAAAGCCAAATACAAGAGGGGCTGAAACATGAATCAAAACCTAACCTAGGTCTTCTTCCTTACTTTCCTCCGCCGCCGTCTCCTTCGCCCTCTTTCGGTCCCAAACCATTTCCGACCGGTGAATCGAAACCAATTACCCTATCCTTCCCTTCAATCCTAATCCGAACATAACCTCCTCTTTCTAAACCTACTTCATCGGAATCAAAACCCTAACCGAACCTAAACTTCTTCTCCCTCCTTCTATTCAACAGAAAGCCTAAACCTTAAAAGATTTTTCAACAACCAAGAAACACCAGTGAAGTTACTAACAACAGAAGAAATTGCACCTTGTTAGCTGACGATGCACGGCGACGGTGAGCGATCCGCGAAGACATTGGCGATGCCCGAAGCGATACACGACGGCGTGAGATTGATGTTCGAACACAGACGAAGACCGAACGCTCTGAATCCGAACTTCACAAGTCAGGTACTCGCGTCATTCTGTGATTTCTCTCTTTGTTCGATTCCATCGTTCTTCTATTTTGCTTCTAAAACAGTTATTGAACTTATTCAGAACTCCTCTTCTTGCAGTTCTCGTTTACGTTGCTTTTTCTGAATTGCTGAATGTCTCCACTTTATTGCAGAATTATTGATGAGGATTCCATTTTCTAATGATAATGGAGATTGATGAATGAAGTCGATGTTGTGAAGCATTATGTTCAGAATCTCATGTGAAGAAGAAGAAAAAGCTATGAGAGAGAGAAAGATGCCGAATGGAGAAGAAGCTATGAGAGAGAGAAAGATGCAGAAGAAAAAATGTCAAGATCAAAATAGTGTCCTGATTTTGATTTATAGAAGAGATAGAAGATTCTTCTGGAACTTCTTCAGGTGAAAGTTTGGTATGACTTCAGTTAGTTTGTTAGGAATTAGTTATTAATTTTGGTTAGGAGTTGATTTTTGATTTCTGAATTTCTGTTTTGAATTGATATTAGAGTTATGATGGATTGTAATTGAACTTTGTTTTTTCTTCCATGGTCTTGCAGATTTAAATGGATGAAGGCTGAAGATTACGAAGGTTGTTGCAGATGGTACGAATAACCTTCTATTGGTTCAAGCCCATAGCCGTAGAGGCAGGCGTTAACTGAATACGGGATATGGTAAGTGATACATGGAAATGAGGATCGAACCGGTCCAAGTTTGCGGATAATCACCGACAATTAACCTAGATTGACTCTTCATCCTTCAGTACTCCTCAATATTGCACCGTTCCACCCTCTCAGCTTTATCTTGATCCAAACATCCAACAATTGACTCGAAGACGAAGAAACTTGAGAGAAGCTTATTTCAATTCACAGTTCCTCAGGTTTGTTTTGCTTGATCACAACTATTTCTTTGAGAACCATTGTAAATCTTTCTTCTTCTTTTTCGATTATGTCTCGCCTTCCTTCTCCTCTTCCTCTGTGTACGATCTGAAATCATTGTGAGGTTCATTGTTGTTTTCTGGTTTAATTAAAAGATGATGATTGCATTCATCGTTGAAGTTCGTTGATGATTCGTTCTCTTCATTATCCTTCTGCTTCTTGCTATGACCTGAATTTTTGTATTGATGTTGAATGCTGCAGGTAATCACAATGGTGATGAAGGTGCGATAATGACGTATATCATTGATGCAGGAAGTTTGTTGAAGATTTGATGAAGCTTGGAGTTTCTGAATATTTGTTGTGGTGATGGTATGCAGAAAATTGAGTCAGTTAGAGGGTTTTCCAGAGAGAGTGACGAAGGTGGGACAGATTCTTGAAGTCTATTGAGAAGAAGAGCTTCATCTCTTTCTGTGTCACCGAGTTCTTCTCTTTCTGACTTTCTTTGTAGCTGTTTCCCTCTCTTTTTTCAGTTTGTGTAACTGAATTCCCTTTGTGCTAACTGAAATCTCAGTTTTTTTCCTAGCTGAATTGTTTTAGTAAAGTTTTTGTAACTGGATTTTGTTAAGCTTTGTAACCAAATTTGGATCCCGATTTTTCCGTTATATATCAGTTTTTCAGTTATCAGTTTGCTTGGTTATGAGTTTTTCTGAGTTTCTTTTTTTGTCTCAGTTTTTGCCTCATTTTCTGGTGTAAAGAAAAACAAAAAGAACCCTTTTGATACATATTTTTCTGCATTTTCTATCAACCCTGTTATAGGCCAAACGGAATGATCCGAAGGAATTCGTATGACCATTTGCATTTCCCCTTCCTCTTTCAATATTTTTGTAACAAATTGAATAGGAATATGGGCCTTTGGTATATGGATTAAAAAGTGATCTTAACAAAGGAACATTACATGAATAAATCAAGTGAAACATATGAGTTTTAGCAAAAATTGAAAAAATGGATGAGAAATAAAAGGGAGTTTGGGCCATGATGCATGAGTTCAATTTGAACAATATTTGGTCCTAAAAAATGGATGAAATTGAGTGGGTAATTGTGTTATTAATATGGATAATGAACAAACTTTTATGATCTGCAAAAATAAATGGGCTTAATGTTGAAAAGAAATGGTTGACGTTTAGAGAAAAAAAATGATGTGGGAAATGGAATGTTAGAAATATGAATATGGACACAAAAAATGACTTTGGTTAGCGAAACGGGATAAGATCATGGTGACTAAAAAATGGTGAATTAACTCGAATCGGAAAGTTGATATGTAGAATGTCAATGGCTTGTATTTGAAATGAATATCAAGAACTAGAATTTGAACTTCAATGATGTCTTCCAAATAAACCAATAATTGTGCATTCTCTTTTAACCTAAATCGGATCCTTCAACATAATCCACTCTTAAGAACTTTGATTCCATACTAAACTCCGCACAATCTCGAATTATTATTCCATAAACAAATGGATCTAAACCAATCTTTGATACATTGGACCTCCATTGGTGAAGTTCCCTTCAAATCAAAATCATGAACAAGAACTCCAAATTTTCCTTGAGATATTCAATGATGAAGAATACAACTTGAGACGTTAAGAAGAGCCAACACTCTTATTCAAAGCAAATCTGATCGAACACCTCAATAATGGGTTAGATGCACCAGTGAATATTCTCCACAAGTTCAATCCCTGATAGATACAGGTAAGGTACAAAACCCTAATTTCAAAGGGCCTTGATCACATGCCTTAGGAGCCATGAAATGCATGATTATGATGTTATGACCTAATGGGAAATGCAGATGAATGCGAACAAAAAACCAATTAAGGGAATAAATAATGAGGGCAAATTTTGAGGTATTACACCCATATCCTTTGGATTTTGATGATAAAAAAGTATTTAAAGAACAATATGGTATACTAGTGTTTGTTCAAGTGTGCATGATCATAAACTAAAATTCATATTAAAAACAGATATTGGTTATGACTCTTAACATTAAAAAGGAATCATGAAAAATCATATTTTGATGTATCAGAAGCTGAATAACTCACTCTTAAGAAGTCATACTCCAAAGATATCAACATTGAAAGATCGAACTCTGAAGGAGTTAGCCTCTGAAGAACAGACTTTGGAGAAGTCTGCTTCTGGTGATCAGAACCTGAGTTAGTCAAAGCGTGAGAACCAAGGTGACACTAACAGGTCATTGTTCATCTCTAAACATACTTCATCATGTGATAGCCTACAACTTTAGCTTCTTCATAGAGTTTGCTGGGATATGACTGCTAATTCCTTTTGTAGCAAAGATTTTTCAAACTAGGTTTCACCTAACCTGACTGTTTGGTGAAACATCTCAACATCTACAAACGTATATTTTGAAGCTTCTTAAAAGACTCAAGGGTTGCATCTTCAAAGAATATTTTCCTCATTATTTAAGGAACTAAAAGACTTGAAGATCGATAAAACACAAGAACACAATAATAGACATGATACACATATACACGGCGAACATGCAAAATAATGATTGACAACTAAAGAGAAGCTACTTTGTCAAAGATTTAGCACAAGCTAAGCTTAGGATTTCTTATCCTTGTATATCTTAGAAATCCCTAAGTCTTAAACGAGTCATATTATGTTGTATTATTTATACACCTTTGATTGTATATCAAGTTTATTCACCCCACAATCATTTATATGTTATATTGATTTTTAGAAGTCTCTTACTAAGTGTTTGAGCAAGGAATTCTTGATCTTGTGTGCTTGGGCAAGGAAATATTTAGCTTGTGTGCTAAAGCAATGAATTCTAGAGCTTGTGTGCTTGAGCAAGGAAATATTTGTGTGTTTGAGCAAGGAAGTCTTATATTCATGTGTGTAAGCAAATAAGTCTCTTTCTTGTTTGCTTGAGCAAATTATAATCTTGTATGATTATAGTGAAAATCTCTTGTAAGCACAAGGGAACTGGATTACTCTCGATTTGTGAGAGGAACCAGGATAACTCTATGTGTTAATTGTTCTTTCATGCACTTTGTATTCACTCCCTATCTCTAACTAACTCAAATTCTATAACAGTAAGTTTACAGTTTGTTTTAAGAGTTTTAAAAGAAAGAAATAACAAACACAATTCAATCACCATTCTTGTGTTTTTTCTCACCTTCAATTGGCATCATAACACGATCTGTGTTTAACACTTAACATTGGTACATAAAAGATCCTGAGAAAAACATATTAAAACATGTCTGGTGTTTTTGGAGTAGATAGTGGTACTTCTATTTCACATAATGCTATAAACCTTGATTATAGCAATATAGGAGAGAACAAATATAAAGTTAGACCTCCAACTTTCAGTGGAGACTTTACTAACTTTGAAAGGTGGAAGAGTGAGATGTATACTTATATCATAAGCCTTGATGATGAGTTGTGCGATATTCTAAAAGATGGCATTAATATTCCAATCAATGGAGTTGGAATGATGTCTGATAGAAAAGCTCTCACACCTGCTAAAAAAAGTTTATAGAAAACATCATAGAGTTAGAGGTATTTTAGTTTATACTCTATCTTATTCCGAGTACGTCAAAATCATTGGTAAATCTATTGCTAAGACCATTTTTAGTTCCTTATGTGCTACTTATGAAGGGAATCAACTAGTTCATGAAGATAAGGTTAACCTTCTGGTTTAACAGTATGAGCCATTCAGAATGAAAGAGGATGAAGACATTGAAACCATGTTTTATAGGTTTCAAGTTCTTATATCTAGATTTCAGGTTCTGAACAAGAGCTATATTATAGGTTTCAAGTTCTTAACCTATCAGAAAGTCAAAGCCTATTGCTTTGAAATCTGTTGCTATAACTGTAAAGGCTTCTCAAGTCTGAGATTCTGAAGAAACTTCTCAAGTAGAAGGTTCTGAAGATGACCCAGATGATGAGTAAATGACCTTCATCATTAGAAGATTTCAACATCTTACCAAGAAGAACAAAATATTATATGGAAAAAGCAATGGATTTAGAGGATCTAGATCCAGAGAAAAGAAGGATGATCAGAAAGGATGCTTCAACTGCAAGAAGCTTGGTCACTTCATTGTTGAATGTCCTAAAATACAAAAGAATAAGCTAAAGAAGGGAATATTTCAGAAGGATAGATTCAAGAGCAGATTCAAGAAAAGTATGATGGCAACATAGGATGAACTTAACAATGAAGAAGACTCTTAAAATGATGAAGATAAAAATAACCTTGTATTAATAGTTATTACACCTTCAGAAACATAATTTGGCTCAGATTCTTATATGGTTTCCCACGGTTCTGATCCTTCCATTTTGTCTCACTAATACTCTTATAGTGAGTAGTTCAGGCCATACTATCCTCATCATATATCTCGCACTTATTCACCAGCACAAAAAACCAGTAAATCTTCTGATATCTAATACCTTACTTGATCTCGGGTCGTAATACACTTTCAAACTTGATACATTTTGATCATTCATCTGCATCACTATTGTAGCCTGGACAAAATTTCACCAGCTCTTCGAACTTAGCAGTATACTCAACAATTGTCGAATTTCGTTGTTTCATCCATAGGAGCTCGATATCTTTCTTACTTTGCACGTCCTCTGGAAAGTACTTCTCTAGAAAATTAGTTTTGAACACAACCCAAGTAACCTCGGTACCTTCATCTTCCATTCTCTGATGCGCATTGTCTCGCCAGTCTTTGGCCTCCTCTGACAACATATGTGTGCCAAACAACACCTTCTACTTATCTGTGCAAGCCATCACTTGATAAATATTCTCAATCTCTCTGATCCATGCTTGTGCACCCTCAAGATCATATATTACCTTGAAGGTTGACAGGTTGTTTCTCTGAAACTTCCCCAATCCACAAAATTCATCACCAGCCTGATTTTGCTGACCATGTTGCGCCTGAGCCATCGCCTCCAAAGCATCAATAATATCTTGGTCATTTCTTCCTTCAACCAGATCTATGAACACCAGAAAACATCTATTAGATGAAACATTACACCAACAATTTTTACACACTTGTCGCCTACCAGAGAACAAACAACCATACAAAAATCTGGCCAGATGGACCGACCTACTCTGATACCACTATGTAACACCCTAAACCCTGAAACTTATATAAAAAGAATTAATCGACAATTTAAGGTGTCACTTTGACAACTAACCAACAAAAATTTCAAAAACATTTAACATGTTGCGAAAATTAACATAATAACAAATTCAAATTAAACTTCTCAAATAAAGTATTAAACTTTAACATTACAACTCAATACCAACTCAAAACATAACAAAAGTGTTTTGTCCCCGATGTTACAAGATCAGAGCACTAAATCACTAAAAATAATAGAATGATAAATAACGAAGGTAAGCTCTAAGAAGCTATATTCCATTCACAACAAAAAAAACTCTACTCTTGATTATCCGCAAGAGGTCCATGGTGGACAACATAAAGCAAAAGAGGTGAGAATAAACTTCGATATAAAACAACGAAAAGAATGCGAAGGTAGATAAACACACAACACATCGCACATTCAATACGCAAATTATACCATTACAATCTCACACCTTTCCCATCATTATATATAAATATGAATGCAAAGTGAATCATGACATCGACAATATACATGTGGTACCGATCAACGATGGTTCTTCAGACAAACCAGGTTCACCCTTCTGAACTCTGCCGAGTCCACCCTTTTTAAACTCGGGACAAGTTACTCGTCCACCCTTCTCGACTCGTAACTCGTCTATTTCACATGTTTATGCATATAACTTATGCAACAATAACAAACACATGTTTATGACCCCCATTCGAACCATAAACAACATGCAACATAGTGTCACTACCGGGATTTTCATCCTAGTACAAACGCGAAAGTGGCACAGAAAAGGTAGAGTCGCCAGCCAGATATTTTTATCCCGAATAAATGGGAAAGGTAATGCTGCACAAACCTGAGGAAGAAGGAAAGGACAAGGTCCTGCGAACCAAAGATCTGGGTTCGGGAGTCGGTTACGACCTGGGAAGGTATTAGCACCCTAAACCGTCCGCCGTACCCGACGAGATCCGCGCTTATTCGTTTGTTTCAAAGGGTGAGAAAATACGAGTGCTGCTGAATAAAACTGCTGACTGGAATAGGAATGCTAAATGGAATTGGAAAAGAAAATGGAAAGAAAGAGGGAAATGTAGGGAAAATAAAGAATGTGCTCGAACAGGCCCTACCCCGCTGCCTACGTACCTCATCGGGAAAATGAGGATCAGAGTCGACGTAGTTCGCCTAACCAAGGCGGGAACTTTGTTTGTGTTTTTATAGCTGGAACTGCGTATGTCTATGCTCAGGTGTTGCAGGCTCGTCTGGAATGAGTGCGTTTACCGTCTTGCATGCGAGACAAGTCGGCGCGAGTTCGCGTTGAGAATGAATGAGATGAGAAAAGAAGTTCCCGCAGGAAATTCGCTCATTGTTTGTTTGGTCTTTTATGAGTTTTGTATGAATTTGGCACAAGGAAGTGAATTCAAACTCTTTTTCATGGAATGTTTACTTACTACTACATTCCAAGATGGAATAATAGAACAAGCACACCAAGCAAGGAGAATTTATCCAAGACTTGTTTCCTAGGATTAGGATTTAAGTTCACTAGCTTGTTGAACTTTATTAAGTGTTTTTGTTGTTTTTGTGAAGAAGTATCTTTTAGATTTTTCTTTGTGAAACAACCCCTTGATAAGACTTGTACATCATGCTAGACAAGACTACACCACTCCAAGATGGAATGAATGTAAGTGCCCCATGAAATAAGGCTATACACAAGGGATCCTTTCATGCATTTATTAAGTCTTTTTGGATTTTTGTTTGAAGATGAGAAAGAAGACTCAAATGGAAAAAGGACCAAATAAGGGGACTAAGACACAACCCTAAGTTAGATATTATATACAAAAAGGAGATCCTAATGGTTTGTGAGGTTTTCTAATCCTGATAAAGAAAAGGAAAAGAAGAAAAGAGAGTTAGAAACTAACTTACTTCCTAACGAAGTTAAGTTGATTCTAAAGAAAGGGAAAGCCTAAAAGCAAAGCACAAGTATGAAATATAAGGCAAGTGAAAATTAAATGTATAAGATATAGGAATGAAGTGAGGCTTACCTCAATCTTCCCCCCTACAAAACAAAAGTTAGCATGACAATGCATATTGAAAGTATAAACAAAGCATAAAAGCGATTAAGTACCATAAACATCCTAGAATGGAACTAGGGTTCAAAATAAGACCTAAGTCTAAAGGTGAAGGTACCTAAAGGTTACATGACTTATAAAGTCAGTGGCTACATGCTATAGATCCCTAAGGATCCTAAGATACCTCACAAGATTAAACTATGTCTAACTATGTACAAAAAGTTCACCTAAGTTCACCTAAATGCAAGTTAGGGCTCATGGATGAAGTATGAATGCATATGGCTTACAAGCATGAATCAATATATGAAATGAGTATCAAAGTCAGTAATGAATGCTTATGAATGAGGATGAATGAGCATATCATCATGGATTCAATGGTTTAGTCCTATGGAGCAAGGAGAAGAAGATGTGAGAACAAATGAGCAAACCTCGCATAAGATCACAAATGATGCTAGTTAAAGATGAATAGCATGTGAATATGCATGAAATGATTATGGGTCAGTAGCATACAAGGTATGAGATGAAATTATAATGCATGACTTGGCATATATTTTTCCTACATAAATCAAATTAAATATGAGAAGAGATTAGCAACCCGTTTAAATTAAACTAGTTCACATAAGTATGCACTTTGAAACACCAAAACACAAACCAAATGAGTATGGTTCAAAAAGTGACCTATAACTGGAATTAAGGTATTAAAAGTGACCTATAATCAACTCCTAAAAATTACCAAAAATTACCTCAAGCAAGTGGCATGAATGTCTTCCAAACATTTAGATTATGGAGCAAATAAACACATATTTGGACCTACAATCTAGGTGACATGAAAAACAGAAAAAAAAGCTTTAAAAATTATGAAATTAAATCCATGGAATGATTAAGTCATTAAATTACATGGACTAAAAGGATTTCACAAAATTATGCACCAAAGTGCCAAAACAATTATTTAACGATTGAGATAACAAGGTATGATGACCGAAAAACAACTCCACAAAGTGGATCAAAAATGGCACCAAAAATTATGAAACAAATGCCTAAGGAGCATCAAAATGTCATAAATCCCATTGGTTAATCACAAAAAAAAAAAAATAGGTCTCACACCTATTGGAAAAAATTGATTTTGGTCCCTTATGTCAATACCATTCCTTTTGGGAAAGCTTGGAATGAAAAATCCAAATTAAATACGAAACCCAACCAAACCTAGAAACAAAAATTATAACAAATTAATTAAAAGGATGAGGATCACTTATGAATTTTTCTAGAATTTTATCACGCATAAAACTATTTTTAATAATTGCGACGAAACGGGCAAAAACGGTGATTTAAGGGAAAACGAAAGAAAACGAATCCTATAGTTCGTAACCTAATCCCTAAGCTCCGATATCGACACAAATCATCGTACATCACAAATAAATCCAGTTCCTCAGGTAGGAGGGCTCAATATGTACCTTAAGTTATATGATCCTAAGCCGCATGCAACTAGAATGGTGCATAAAAGTCGAAAAAGTCGAAATTACTTACTTGATCGAAGTGACGATTCTTCATACAAAGAAATCCAAAAACTCCATGCAAGGTCTTGTAATATCCCATGAGAAAAATAAATGTTCATCTTCCATAATCTCTTTGCGATGCCTCACCATAATCGAAGCCGATCCAATATCGATCCAAAAAGCACTCATGAACACTTATCCAAAAATTAGTCCTAAACACTAATTAAAATTAGTGCAAAAATTCTAATTTAAATTGCTAAAACATCAAACAATATGCTAATTATCAAAACATAATTAACAAAAAATTAATACACATTTTTTTAGCAAGAAACCAATTAGAAGTTTCTACAAGAACCATGAAGAAACCATGAGGAGTGGATTAGAAATCCAGTGGTGCAGGAAATAAAATGATGGCCCAAGAGGCCCAATTCCTCTCCAAATTCGGATCAGGGGTGCAGAAGTAATTGGGTGGTGCGAATAGGATTTCTTTGGGCTATGGCCCAAATCCATGTGACAAACGCAGGGAAGGTTGTGTTAGCAATTCGGAGGTGTGAATAACGATTTACATGGGCTTGTAGGCCGAATCCGCGGGGCAGCTCATAAGGGAGGTGTTTGAAACAACTTGAATGTGTGAATAGCGACTTCAAAGGGGAGAATATGTTAGGCCCGATCCATGTATGTTTCTGAAACCCTAATACCCTTTATCACATAAAAAGAACAAATCATTTTCTTCTTCCTCAATGTGTCGCTACCTCCTTCTTTCTCACCATTCAATCGTTGCTCGTCGGAGAAGCACCGCAATCTCATTTTCTCACCTTAAACCAGTGGCATCATCCTTAATTGGTTCGTCCGCCTTCATCTATTCCACGTTACACAAACATCTCACTCTTCTTCGCGATCCGCGTCGGAACAAACACGGGCTCCGTCGCGCCCTGGTTGTTGTCGGTGTCATCATCTTTTCTGAAACTCCATCTCAGTCTTCCTCCATGCGACGCCGTTCATCATTTTGGAATCCTTCACCATGAAGACTGCCTCCGCCATGCCGTGACCTTGTGCCGGCAACGACGAAAATGCCTAAACATGACCTTCGACGCATCTCATTCAAAAGAAACCCTCAGTGTCAAGTTCAGATGCACTCAAATCGATAGTTCCTTGCGAGAATGTGAAAACGTGAACGAAAACAAATGATTCACCTGGAATTGAAACTTTTCCAGGTACGAATTCGATTGGCTTTGATCCCTTTCTGCTTATCCCTCTACTACGATTTATGATTAATTATTCTTTGTTGTGTCGTTGTGATTTGTAAATTGATTCCACGGATTTATTGATGTTGTTCTTATCATTCATTGCGTGTTGGTCGTGTATCGAATTGTTGAACTGATGTTGTTGTGGATTGTTGCGTCTGAAACTGCGTATTTGCATTTACTTGTGTGCGTTAAGAATTGATGCAAAGTTGTTATTCTTGATTTTATGTAGGTTGCTGTGAGCTCACATCGGAGTTGTTGATAGAGACGATGCAGATTGTTTGAGTTGGATATATGGCGTTCTTGACAATTATGCAGATGATGTTCTAAGAGGAATCTGCAGATGAAGATTATTGATGAAGGTAATGGTAATGTTGATTGAAAGGTGTTGAAGATGATGTGAAGAGTCTGAAGGTTTTGTGATGAAGATTCAGATTGATGAGATATGCTTGGTGAGAGTTTTTCTCTTTCTGCAATTTTCTGGTGTGTTGTTGTTAGAGATTGGAGAGATTTTGTTGGAGAAGATTTGTAGATGATGATGGAAGAAGAAGCTAATGGTGGAAGATGAAGATTAGAGCCCATGGTGGAAAGAAGTTATGGAGAATAAATGAAGAGAATTCCATGGTGAAGAAGAGAATCGAGACCCCCCAAGTCACTGAATTTCTCTTTTCTGTTATATTTTATATCTTTCTTTATTTCTGTTGTATTTCCTGTTATATCAGTTGGAGTTCCAACTGATTTCAGTTACAAAAATTTTGTGATTGCATCAGTTCACCTGTTGTTATTGCTTTTTCCTCTTGTGTTTCTAACTGAACATTTTTGTATTTATTTCCTCTTTTATTATAATTCTGATAAGTTCCTTTTTGCATATTTTTGCTGTCACAACATAAATATTATCCTTCTGCAATTTTTTATGTTTCACAAGCAACTCAATTTGTTAATGGGCTAAGGTAATCAACAAATAAAATGGGCCCACCCGAGAACTTGGTCTAAAAAGAAATAAAAGGAAATGAATGGTCTTTTGGTTGTAATTAGAGGATGAATTAAAATCAAATTGATAGATTGGCTTAATAAAATGGAATTAAGAAAAATAACTTGGATAACAACTTCATTGAATTTCTTTGGGCAATAATGGGCCTAAAAGGAATTGGGTTAATTTGAATTGATTTCAGAGACCAAAGAATTTAGAAAATGGTATATGTGGATTTGTAAAATTTGACCATAAATTAGAAATTTAAAACCAAAAATGGTTAGAAATGGACATGGAAATTAGATCTGAAGAAATTGGTTTAAACGGAGGTTCAAAATGAATTATGGACAATAGATCTAATTGATAGTGAATATGGTAATGGCCACATGGAATTCGAGTTCTGAAACTATGAACCTTGAATGACATATTCCTAATGAACCATAACCGTGCGCTTTCCACCCTTAGTTCAAATCGAATCCTCAGAGCAAAAAAAATCTTTGATTCCATAATGAATCTCAAACCCCATACTTCGAACCATGTTCCTTGATTCACTTGAAAATGTTATATGTGAATGAATATCTCCAAATAAGCCCAAATCAAACTTTAACACAAAGGAACTCAGTTAACTGAATGCCTTCAAGCTTAATCATGAATAAAGACCTAATCCATCTTGATAATGAGCCTAATGCGCCAATGAATAGTCTTTGTGAGTGAGCTTCCTGAAGACTACTTAATTAGGAAAATAAACCCTAAACAAGTGTCAAAAGTACGAGTGGATGAAGTTATTAATGGCAACGTAACCAAGATTCTGAATTCATCGAATAACCATAAATTGGACGTGAATCCCTAATTCCATAATCCATGAAACAAGCTCCTCTGAAGTAGAAACTATACACCAATGGAATAACCTGGTTCTTTAGAGGACATTGATCCCATGCCTGAGGAACTTAATGAAATGCATGATCGCGGACATTATAACCTAATGAGAAATGCAAATGAAATGTAAACATAAGCCAGTAAGTGGTAATAAATATGAGGGCAAATTTTGAGGTATTACAGTTGCCCCTATTCAATCATCTTCAGGCCTGAACGAATAATTGCAACAACTTTTAGACGTTCCAGGTATGGAGTGATTGAATACTCGAATAAAACCTAAAAATTTGAACTCGGTGAGTAAGAGAAATGTCATCCGCTTTTTATTTATATTTTTGTTTTGACCTCTGAATAGGTAGCGGAAATAGAACCAGGTGGAATAGAATCAATGCAATAACCTGCATTGTGACTGCTGAGCGAAACAAGCCACAACGAGGGTGCCTGTTGGCGGAACAAGGCTTAACGAGACCGTTAGAAAAATGGGACTCGACAATGTGACTGTTGGGCAGGACCAAGCCACAAAGAAAATACGCGACTTCTGGGCAGGACCAAGTCACGGAAGGTGCCTGTTGGCGAAACAGGGCTTAACGAGACCATTAACGGAATGGAACTCGACCATGTGACTGCTGGGCAGGACCAAGCCACAAAGAAAACACGCGACTGCTGGGCAGGACCAAGCCACGGAAGGTGCCTGTTGGCGAAACAGGGCTTAACGAGACCATTAGCGGAATGGAACTCATCAATGTGACTGCTGGGCAGGACCAAGTCACAAAGAAAACACGCGACTGATGGGCAGGACCAAGCCACAAAAGGGGCATGTTGGCGAAACAGGGCTTAACGAGACCATTAGCGGAATGGAACTCAACAATGTGACTGCTGGGCAGGACAAAGCCACAAAGAAAACACGTGACTGCTGGGCAGGACCAAGCCACGGAAGAAGGAGCCTGTTATACAAAACAGGGCTTGGAAAGACAAATGAGAGAAGCAACATCAACCGATTTACGACTCAAATAAGATCAACCGATCTAACCGGGAAATGGTATCAACCGATTCATAACCCAAAAAAACGAGAACGTAATATCATCCGATTTACGACTCGAAGAGAAGTAATATCAACCGGTTTATAACTCAGATAAGATCAACCGATCTAACCAGGAAATGGTATCAACCGATCCATAACCCGGAAAAAACGAGAACGTAATATCATCTTATTTACGACTCGAAGAGAAGTAATATCAACCGATTTACAACTCAAATAAGATCAACCAATCTAACTAGGAAATGGTATCAACTGATCCATAACCAAGAAAATGAAACCATCATACTGAGACGAGACCAAAAAGAACAGGATCATTGTACTTAAATGATAACCTGACATGAAACCGCTATACTGAAACGGGGACGCGAAAAAAATGAGATTGTTATACTGAAACAAGACCCAAAGACGAGATTATTGTACTTAAATGGAGACTCGAAGGGAACGAGATCGTTGTACTTAAACAGAGACGCGAAAAAATGAGATTGTTGTACTGAAACAAGACTCAACTAAGGATAACAAACAAGACTTGGTAGAAATAACCATCCTGGGAAATGAAGTTGCATTCTGTGGGGAATAAAATATGCTGGGAAGAATGCCATCCTCAAATGACAATTCTCAAAAGATCCTCGGATCTAACACGAAACCATCCTCGAATGGAAACGCAATGGCATACCGGCCTCGGTCGATAACCAGAAACATAAAGACTAACCTCAGACAGACTTTGCAGAAGAGACAAACTGACCTCAATCAATAAGCTCAAAACGGTCTATCATCCTCGAATGATAGCCACAACAACATGACCAACCTTAGAAGGACTTGAAGAAAAGAATGCCATCCTCGAATTACAATTCTCAAAAGATCCTCGGATCTAACACGAAACCATCCTCGAATGGAGACGCAATGGTATACTGGCCTCAGTCGATAACCAGAAACACAAAGACTGGCCTCAGACAGACTTTGCAAAAGAGACAAACTGACCTCAATCAATAAGCTCAAAATGGTCTATCATCCTCGAATGATAGCCACAACAACAAGACTAACCTCGAAAGGACTTGAAGAAGGGAATGTCGTCCTCGAATGACAACTCACAAAAGATCCTCGGATCTAACACGAAACCATCCTCGAATGGAGACGCAATGGTATATCAGCCTCAGTCGATAACCAAAAACACAAAGACTAACCTCAGACAGACTTTGCAAAAGAGACAAACTGACCTTAATCAATAAGCTCAAAATGGTCTATCATCCTCGAATGATAGCCACAACAACAAGACCAACCTCGGAAGGACTTGAAGAAGAGAATGTCGTCCTCGAATGACAACTCACAAAAGATCCTCGGATCTAACAGGAAACCATCCTCGAATGGAGATGCAATGGTATACCGGCCTCAGTCGATAACCAAAAACACAAAGACTGACCTCAGACAGACTTTGCAAAAGAGACAAACTAACCTCAATCAATAAGCTCAAAATGGTTTATCATCCTCGAATGATAGCCACAACAACAAGACCAACCTCGGAAGGACTTGAAGAAGAGAATGTCATCCTCGAATGACAACTCACAAAAGATCCTAGGATCTAACACGAAACCATCCTCGAATGGAGACGCAATGGTATATCGGCCTCAGTCGATAACCAAAAACAACAAAGAAAATAGGACAAGATGGAACATGATCGTTGTACATAAACGAGAGCCCAGGCAAACAGGATTGTACAAAACAAGAGCCTGTGACGCGATTGTTGTACAAAACAAGACGCGAAATGGGTGACAAACATTGACTTGAAAAGACAAGGATGTCTGAAAAATGGTATTGGCATCCTCTGTGTGGAGTAATTCAGGTTGATAAGATATTATAGGTTATACATAACACCTCAAAACTGGCCCATGTTGGCATGCATATGCTTGAATTTATGGCGTAATGCTCCATGATGATGGAAATGCTACGCTTTGGAGGATGCAAATGCAATGATGATTATGCATATGCAAATGCGAGGAGATCTCCTGACAAGAAGACTGCAAGTATCCCAGGCGGCTTGACTGGGGAGAAACAATGATCACTGCACTGATCTGATCCATCCTGATGAGGAGGAGACAACTCTGCGGGGAAAGCTGTTAACGATACACCGGTTCTAAATAGCCGCCACTGCCAAAACTAAATTGGACTTTTAGATTGGAGTGCCAAGACCCGGCTGGAGATGGACCCTTCTTGTACTTTGGTGGGGAAATGGAGACTTCCTGACTTGGCTGGGGAGCCAGATGTATGGCACTGCTGAGGTAGCAAATTGCTGGGGAGGACAAACACTCCTTGGACTGCTGGGGATTGCTCCTGTGTTGACGAAAAATATCTGCTTGGGGAGACTATCAATCTTATTTCACCACTGCTGGGAAAGTTTCAATTTCCACTCTACTGGGGATGATAGAGAATACATATGATAAAGCTTCGTGCTGAAGATAAGAGTTTAAGATGACCCTCGCTGGGAATAAAAGGCGATGATACTCTTCTGCTCAAGAAGTATCCTTCCCTTTGCTACACTACTGGAGCAGGGATTGTCTAATGAGACTTGCTAAGGAATTCTGATCGATGAAGTCCGCAAATGAAACAACTCTTGGAGTACTGTGCTGACAATGGCTTTGCTTCCAGCCTCTGGGTTAATAGGTTGCCAACTAATCATGAGTGAACAATGGTTCTTTGAAATTTTCAACTCGCCTCAGATTAAGGTCCATCGGAAGAAAATGTATCAAGAGGATTTTACAGAAAACATAACATACGAAATGCCTCAGTGTCTTAAAACTCTTGGAGAGATTCGTCGGATCTCGAAATAATTGTCCCTGACTGCATGGTCTGTGCAAGAATTTGCTTCGCGAGGATTCGTGAAAAAACCTCATATCACTGTGATTCTGCCCCAGTATTTTGAACCTTGGATATGTGCTTCTGATTTACCGTCTTCGGGAGAGAGTACTTCTCATGCTCTTGGGATGGCCTGCCCCGGTACGAGCCTTGAAGTGATCACCTCTGACTGACTGTGCTTTGAAGAAAACACTCAGGCCAACTGTTCTTTGAGAGATTGGATCTCGAAGTAATTTCCCCAGTTTGGCTAAAATTTGAATGCATCCCTCATACTAATGGCTCTTTGAGAGATTTGAATCTCGAAGTGATTGCCCCAGTTTGGTTGAATTTTGAAGAGATTGCTCGACATGATTGCCCCGGATTGGCTGGCTCTTACCACGACTGGTTGGGAAAGTCCCCACTCAATGGAGTTTTTTTTTGTTTGGAAAAGTGCATCTCAATAAATTGACCTTCGGAAGTTTCAGACTTCTCAACTTGGCAAGATTAAGCTCCTGGACTAAGATTCCATACGTGAACTTTTATGATACCAAACAAATGTATGCAAGCAGAAAATGTTTATTTTAGAGAATGAAAATTCTAATGCAACACACATGTTAATTTTGAAGTTTTACTAAAAAATAAAAGATGTTGAAAACCTTTGTGATCAAATCACTGGTTAAAATACAACGTTAATTTTTTTGAATGAATGAAGCATGCACATGCAACACCAATAAAGAACTTTTAGCATAACTCAAAGGAGTCAGGAACGTGGTTGTAGCACCCCAAAATTTGCCCTCACAATACAAGACTTTGTGTGCTAAGAAGGTTCACAAGGTTCACAAGACCTTTCATGAGGTTCATGAAGTCTACAAGACACTTTATGAGGTTCACAAGGTTCACAAGACCTTTCATGAGGTTCATGAAGTCTACAAGACACTTTATGAGGTTCACAAGGTTCACAATACCTTTCATGAGGTTCATGAAGTCTACAAGACACTTTATGAGGTTCACAAGGTTCACAAGACCTTTCATGAGGTTCATGAAGTTTACAAGACACTTTATGAGGTTCACAAGGTTCACAAGACCTTTCATGAGGTTCATGAAGTTTACAAGACACTTTATGAGGTTCACAAGGTTCACAAGACATCTTACAAGGTTCACAAGGTTCACAAAGTTCATCATTGGTCAGAAGATTTGACAATTCCCTCAGACAATGCATCCTCCTAAGCAGTGCATCCAAAACTAGGGTTTTGACTTTAATCAGGATAAATGGATTTCCAAGACTTCAAGTGAGCTTCATAACATCTTATATGTGTCTAAGAGTCCCCATGACAAATTTCAGAACTTTTCTCAAAGGTTTGCTCAGTCATATGATCAGATAAGTCAAAATCAGTCAAAGTAGTTAAAAAGTCAAACTGAGGTCAACTGTGGTCAAACCAAAGTCAAACTTCATGATTTTTTGCCAACATCAATTATATGAAGTAAAATTCATCATTTGATCAAGGGTTGATCATGATTCATCAAGGAGATTTCAGATCATCAAGAATCAGGGGTTTCTAAATTAGGGTTTCCTCAGGAAAAGTCAACTGAACTTTGACCAGCCATAACTTTCACATGCTTCATCACATTTTTCCCATCCAAAGCTCATTTTGAAGGAAATTTAATTCTCTACAACTTTGTGTCTCACAAGCCAATCCCAAAAATGCTTCATTTGGAAGGTATGAGCTAAGACATTATAGGTCCTTTTGAAAGTCAACAACTTCAAAAGGACATAACTTGAGAATGGTAAATGATATGGACATGAAACCAATGGGGTTGGTTAGAAGACTCTTCAAGCTTTCCAAAATGTCTAAGAACACACCCATAGAATTAAAATTGAAGGATGTGTGCCCTTGCAAAGTTGGGAAATTTTTGGGAAGTTTATGAAGCAAATAAGGCCTTAAAACTAATTTTTGCTAAATGAGCCCACTAAATTGCCATCCAAACTTTTCAATATCATCAAGCACGACCTAGCCCATACATTTTCCGATTTTTTATATTTTATTTGATATTTATTTGAATTTTATTCATTAAAATACAAATTAAATTAAAATAAAATATGAAAATCATATATTTGGAAGAGATTGTGATTCTAGAAGGTCATAAACACCATTCAAGACCAATTATTCATATCCAAATTCGTGCTAGACCAAGATAGTAAGAATATATTGGATTTTTTTGACATTTTTGGATAAGAGATTTCTTCATAATCAAGCAATCAATTGTCATCATTACAAAGCCCATAAATCCATGACTTTTTGACCTAATTTTCATCTCTATATATACTTGAAGATATCCCAATCACAAGGACGAAAAAATTCTGCCTCCAAGCATAGAAACAAAGTCACAAAATCTCAAAGAAAAGTGAGCATCGAATTTTCATTTAGAGGCCATCTTAAAGCAAGCTGAAGGTCTAAACATGTTTCTTGATCGTCATTGATGCAATTTGAATGCTTTACATCATCAAAAACATATCTAAAAGCATAATCTGAATTCTCACTCTTTCATGGTTTTTTCAATTTTGCGTTTTCATAGATTAACCAATATTAAATTGTTTTTGAATACTGATTTGTGTTTGTGACTTTGCAAGGATCGTTTCTGGGCAATCAATTGAAGAAATCATGGCCATATGTGTAGAAACCGAAAGCTAGGGTTCTTTTTTTTGGGGGGGAACACATGATTGAGTTAATTTCTGTTAAAATCAATGTGATATTTGTGTTCATAGGCCTCATGTTAGTCAATTTGGACCATTAAAACTGTTTGATTCATTGTATATTGGAAGTTTGATTTATGCAGGTTTTTAGTGACGAACATAATCTGTCACTATAGGCTATAGCGACGGAAAACTGTCACTATAGCCTAAACAGACGGCTGGAGGTTGAAGAAGGCTCATGGCGCGAAAATATAATTTGAAAATTGAGTTATTCTTATTATGTATTGTTTGCATTATGTTTCACAAACGTTGCAGTGGTTCAGTTGGTAAAGCATACGCACATATGAAGCTAACGTCAATGGTTCGAATCTGGCTTGAAGCAGTTTTTGTTTTTTAATCCATTTATTTTGCAGGTTTATTATTTAATGATTGGAAGTCACGTAAATGTCATCAGCGCGCGCTGACCTGGTTGGTTTTGTGCTACGCATGTGAGGTAGGGGACCTGGGTTCAAATCCCAAGTCCTTTCTTTTTGGTCAAATTTCTTATGTTTTTTCTTATTTTAATTTATTTTATTATATTAATCCTATTCTATTTAAATTAGTAAATATAAATTATAAAAAAATATTTTCTAATACCATCAAAATACTTTTCTTTATATTCTTAAAATATTATAATTTATTTTATTAAAAATTTTAATTGTTTATATAATATGTATATATGTATAATTATCATATTTTTGTAAATAAATTGTTTTATTTTGTAAATCATATACATAAAACCTAATTTTTTATAAATCCTAATTTATTTTCATAAATAATTAAAAAACCCTAATTTTATTTTATAATTTTAATTTCTTGTCTTTATTATGATTACTTAATTATAATTAACAAATATTTTTATAATATGTATATAAAATTAAATCATTAGAATTACTAGTCATATTTATTAGTATATAATATTCATTATTTATTTCTTTTATTAAAAATCTAAAAAAATAATAATTATTTATTTAAAAAAATTGAACTTTTTTATGCTAATTTCTTTTTTCTTATATTTTGTTTATTATTACTAACTTCTTTATTTATTTATCTATTATGTGATTATTTATTTTATTATTATTATTACTAACCCAATTATTTATTTATTTATTTACTTATTTATTTTAATTATTTTTAATTATAATGTAATTGTATCCAATATGTAATAGTTGTAGTAATTTTTATTATTTATTTTTAATTGCTATGGTTAGTAAAATAGGGAGTGAAACATGTTTGTATTTAAAATTAATTTAGATCATTAATTTCAAAGATAAATATTTAAAATTGTACACTCACACACGTAAGTCGATCTTTGATCGCCATCTCACTTCTTAAGGGATACCTCTCATGTTGCCTAAACAAAAAAGGTCAAGTAGGGTGTATAAAGCAAAGTCCCTCATTTCACATCATCTAGTCCCTAAAAAGATAAAAAGATCAAGTCCCTTCGAATGTTGCCTTCGTAATGATCTTGTCCCTTTCGAATAAAGATGATAAGTCCCTTCGAATTGCTTATACACCCCACAGTTGCCTAAATAACAGATGTCCCTTCACTTGTCCCTCACATCCAAGGTAATGACTACTTATTCCTTAATAATAGGGATAGTCTTACCATTTAAAGGATTCAAGAACAGAAAAGACTTAAACTTAGGGTAGGTTCCTCTTAGATACTTGCTCACTCTTCAAAACATTTCAAACACTTCACACATTTCAAACAATTTTCAAAACAAAGGTTTTATACGCATCCGTACATGGATCATTATAAAACACTTAAGAAAATTTCTATTCACACACTTCACATTTCAAAAACATTTTAAAGTGAGCTAAGTAACTAAGAGCCCATGGATAACCATGGATGTAAAGGGTGCTAACACCTTCCCTTTACATAACCTACCCCCCGGACCCAAAAATCTTTTAAAAGGTCTTTCCTGTTCTTTTATGCCTTTCCTTTGGATAAAATAAAAGTCGGTGGCGACTCTTGCTATCCGCAACATGACTAAAGTCAGTTCACGAGGAACGGAATCTCAACTCATACCTCAACACAAAGAGGAAGCGTCCATGGGAGACTTAAAACCCCATCTCTTGTATTTATTGCATTTCATTTTCTGTAAGCCCAAGAGGCAAAACAAATTCATTACTAATAAAAGTTTACCTTCTTGTTTGTTTAAGCAAATTTAAATCCTACGGTCCTTGAAAACATTGCATACACATTAACATACCATATCATTGCATCACAGGTTTATTGTTCACAGGTTTCTTATCTTCTCGCTGTTTATTTCAGCAATGGCTCTTGAACAAACAGTCAAAGATCTCCAGGCACAAAATGCACAATTCCAAGAGTTGATTCTGAAATTGTCCAAGGGACAAGATGAGTTCAAGACACTGCTGGCAAAGAAAAAGAATCCTGAGGACAATAAGGATAATCAGTTGGAACAACTGCAAGCTGAGATGACAGAAATGAGGATCCAGATGAATGACCAGGTGGCTCTTATTCAAAGTTTAGCTCAGGGGCAAGAAGATCTAAGAACCTTTGTTCATAAACTTCAAAGTAGTGGAGTCAGGAATCTAATTGTCAGTCAACCTCTGTTAAAACAAGCTGATTTGGTTGAAAGGAAGATGAGGATAAAAGAAGGTAAGAAACAGGTTGCCATTGATTGTTCTTTAGTTGAAGAAGAAAGACCTAATAAGGTTAATCCACCTCAACACAAGAAATATAGAAGGCAGTTTATCAAGTTCAGCACTCCAATGTCATAAGTTCTGCAATGCTTGTTGGAGATGAAACTAATTTCTTTAAAAAGTTCTCCTCAAAATCATAATACTGCCTCTCCTCACTACAATTCCAAGGAAAGGTGTGAGTATCACTCCAACAGTCCTGGACATGATACTAATAACTGTTGGACATTGAAGAAAAAAATTCAAGACCTGATTGACGAAGGAATCCTAGAGGTTACTCCAAAAGGTCAAGTTGAGTTCTACTATCGTCCATCAAACACCGAAGCTGCAAGACAAGTTGCCCAAGGTAGCAAGAAAGGAAGCCTACCTATTCCTGTTGAGATATAGGGCACCTTGGGACATCCAAGTGGAAAATTTGATTTCATGGTGAAGTATACTGCTCCTCAAAGTTCACAGATTGCAATTGAAGACATTCAGCCAACTGGATGGGACAACATTTGAATTTTCATTTGTAATTTCTTTGTTTTGTTTAAACACTTACTATTATGTTAAACTTTTGTTTTCATTAATGCATTGCGTATGTTTGTCTTGAATTAATCCATTTGTTTCACTATATTTTAAAACTATGCTTCTTATTTTTTGTGATATTTAACTCCTGATAAAGCTATAAAGCCTGTAGAGGGAGGATGACGAAAACAATACCATAATCTTATGCAGTATGCTTTTGAACAGACTATGCTGACGATGTACAGGCATTGTTTCAATTCCTAAATAGTGGAGATATAAGGAAGTTAATCCCTAGTCAACCCTTTTGAGCCTATGAAGTAGGAGTTTTCATTCTCGCACAAATTAAAACCCTTCTTCATAACCTGGGGTAGGATAGTTACTCGGTTAACTCAATTATGCCAATTGTTTGTGTTGTACACAACTAATGATGGTTCTCTGTAATCATTAAACCTGACAGTCAATATCTAGCAACAAAAAAAAAAGCTCACTAAGTCAAAACCTATGAAGGAGACTTAATATAAAAATTAAGACATCCCGCTGACTGTAACCTTGAAATAAACAGTTCAGGCAAAAAGAAGGGATAACAAAGTCAAAAGAAAAAAGACGTCACTATGAATCCTCAACAAAGAAAGATGACTGAATGTTCAAATAAATTTTTGGTTTCTGAACCATCATAAATGTCAGTGTTACAATTCCAAACTCCTTTGAGCTTCAATGCATAAGTTAACTGAGTATAGGACTGAAGAACATCATGGAGATTGGGTTGGGTACAAATAAAATTTGAGCCTTTATCCTTTGTTTCTTAAACCGTGAACCAGACCACGTTATAACCCTTTAAAAGTCCTAACTGAAGCATGGTTAGTTCGAAAGCATACTGCTGCAAAAAGGTATCCTAACTCCTTTAGGGCTTATTATAAAACTTGAGTTAATATCACAGTTTTCACCAAAAAAATGTTTTTCTAAAATAACTCGTTTTCAAAACTTCAAGACAAACATAAGCATTGCATTTTTGAAAATATTTGTTTGCATATACCTGAGTGTTTGATAAACAGAGAAACTTACAGGATGAATGTTCAAAGTCCTTCCGATAAACAAAGTTGCTTCCTGGATCAAAGTCCATGTATACAAAGGGGCATAATCATTATCTCCCGATCAAGGGGGCAGGCCATGATACTGCCTAACTCATTTGGGGCAATCAGGACAAGATTCAACTATGTTTAAGTAGCCAGAGGGAGATCTCCTTATCTATATGAGTTACCAAGGGTAACATTACAGAGTTCATAATGCAAGGGACATAGTCACTATTTCCCAATCAAGGGGGCATACCATGTTACTGTTCAATTCATTTGGGGCAATCAGGTCCAGATTCAACCGTGCTTAATGGTCAAGGGCCGCTCTCCTCATATATTTGAATTACCAAGGGTAACATTATAAAGTTCATGATGCCAGGGGCATATGCTTATGGGGCATTCTGCTTGTTTCTCTTGGGGTAGCTCATTTCAGATACTTCCATTATGGGACAATTCATCCTCAACCAAGGGGCAATGCTTTCTTTTCAAATCTAATACCCGGAGCGTATATGGTCCATCACAATTTGAAGTCACGTTCCTCTCATTGTGTTACCTTGATATTGGATTCTCAGCAGAAGCCACGGTGGAAATTAATTGTCTACGCTAGTAGTATCAGATGGTGTCAGTATCATGTCTTCAGATCCAGCTATGAGGATTTCTGGGAAGGTATTCAGGAAAGTTAAAAATTTCAGGAGCTCCAAATCCAATTGGTTATACACTCTCGAAGTTGAAACGATACCATTTTCAAGTTCAGCTTTACTTTTCCCTCTGAATCCAGATTTACTTTTACCCTATTTACATAAGCGAAACGTCCATTGGTTGTGCTTTTGAATATGATTGATGTTTACCAGAAATGCATGAAAATGCAGTAATAGTATTTATTAAAGACGAACGAGGGAAGGAATGTAACGAAGCTTCGTCGGTTCATCCCCACTAGACAGCTACAAGTTCCCCAGTAGGGCAAATCCATCTTCATAAATACTTCGAGTCACATTTCCCCTGGAATTTATATCCATCTCTTTTATCCTCATACGGATAGTCGGGAATTTATTTTTCCAATAGGAGTACGACAAACGAAGACGGGAGGTTATGTATACCCTACTATCAAACGAAGACGGGAGGTTATGTATACCCTACTATCAAACGAAGACGGGAGGTTATGTATACCCTACTATCAAATGAAGACGGGAGGTTAGGAATACTATATTATCAAACGAGACGGGAACAAGTTCCTCATATCCTTCAGCAACAAATCGGGATTTATTTTCCCTGGCCAGCAGTTATTATACAAAGATATCCAGACGCTTCAGGCTGCATGATGCATACATACATCATTTACATCATAACATACATAATACATTACTTAAATGCATAAACTAATATTGTCCTACAGAATGTTATAATCTTGTTTTTCAGATTAGTTCTCCAGTAGACAGACTTCATCAACAACTTGTAACTTTGGGCCGTTGTTTATCTTCCCAAAAGTTATACCTCAGGACGTTGTTTATCCTCCTGAAAGCATATCATGACTATTGGGCCGTTGTTTATCCTCCCAAAAGTTATACTTATACCTCAGGACGTTGTTTATCCTCCTGAAAGCATATCATGACTATTGGGCCGTTGTTTATCCTCCCAAAAGTTATACTTATACCTTAGGACGTTGTTTATCCTCCTGAAATCATATCATGACTTTGGGCCGTTGTTTATCTTCCCAAAAGTTATACTTATACCTCAGGACGTTGTTTATCCTCCTGAAAGCATATCATGACTTTGGGCTGTTGTTTATCTTCCCAAAAGTTACACTCATACCTCAGGACGTTGTTTATCCTCCTGAAAGCATATTATGACTTTGGGCCGTTGTTTATCTTCCCAAAAGTTATACTCATACCTCAGGACGTTGTTTATCCTCCTGAAAGCTATCATGACCTTAGGCCGTTGTTTATCTTCCTAAAGGTTACCTCATTATCATGGGACGTCGTTTATCTTCCCGAAGGCTATTTTGAGACGTCGTTTATCTTCTCAAAAGCCATATCATGACTATTGGGCCGTTGTTTATCCTCCCAAAAGTTATCATTACCTCAGGACGTTGTTTATCCTCCTGAAAGCAATCATTACCTCAGGACGTTGTTTATCCTCCTGAAAGCTATCATGACCTTAGGCCGTTGTTTATCTTCCTAAAGGTTACCTCATTATCATGGGACGTCGTTTATCTTCCCGAAGGCTATTTTGAGACGTCGTTTATCTTCTCAAAAGCCATATCATGACTATTGGGCCGTTGTTTATCCTCCCAAAAGTTATCATTACCTCAGGACGTTGTTTATCCTCCTGAAAGCAATCATTACCTCAGGACGTTGTTTATCCTCCTGAAAGCTATCATTATATCTTCATATTTTGGACTGCTTTATCCTCCAAAAGATGTATTTGAAGAACTTTTCTCCAAGTGGCATATTTAAGCCCACTCAAGCATATACAACTAGTCATCAGTATCACTCTACGCACCGGTGAGTGCAAATTTTTGGGCTTTTATGTTCAATCCCCTTCAACCTTTCAGGTCGCGACTGGAAAATATACCAATCTAACCCCTCAGGTTTCAGAAAATTGAACAGGGGCAGCTGTTGCACCCCAAAATTTGCCCTCACAATACAAGACTTTGTGTGCTAAGAAGGTTCACAAGGTTCACAAGACCTTTCATGAGGTTCATGAAGTCTACAAGACACTTTATGAGGTTCACAAGGTTCACAAGACCTTTCATGAGGTTCATGAAGTCTACAAGACACTTTATGAGGTTCACAAGGTTCACAAGACCTTTCATGAGGTTCATGAAGTCTACAAGACACTTTATGAGGTTCACAAGACATTTCATGAGGTTCATGAAGTTCACAAGACACTTTATGAGGTTCACAAGGTTCACAAGACCTTTCATGAGGTTCATGAAGTTTACAAGACACTTTATGAGGTTCACAAGGTTCACAAGACATCTTACAAGGTTCACAAGGTTCACAAAGTTCATCATTGGTCAGAAGATTTGACAATTCCCTCAGACAATGCATCCTCCTAAGCAGTGCATCCAAAACTAGGGTTTTGACTTTAATCAGGATAAATGGATTTCCAAGACTTCAAGTGAGCTTCATAACATCTTATATGTGTCTAAGAGTCCCCATGACAAATTTCAGAACTTTTCTCAAAGGTTTGCTCAGTCAGATGATCAGATAAGTCAAAATCAGTCAAAGCAGTTAAAAAGTCAAACGGAGGTCAACTGTGGTCAAACCAAAGTCAAACTTCATGATTTTTTGCCAACATCAAGTATATGAAGTAAAATTCATCATTTGATCAAGGGTTTATCATGATTCATCAAGGAGATTTCAGATCATCAAGAATCAGGGGTTTCTAAATTAGGGTTTCCTCAGGAAAAGTCAACTGAACTTTGACCAGCCATAACTTTCACATGCTTCATCACATTTTTCCCATCCAAAGCTAATTTTGAAGGAAATTTAATTCTCTACAACTTTGTGTCTCACAAGACAATCCCAAAAATGCTTCATTTGGAAGGTATGAGCTAAGACATTATAGGTCCTTTTGAAAGTCAACAAAAAGTCAACAACTTCAAAAGGACATAACTTGAGAATGGTAAATAATATGGACATGAAACCAATGGGGTTGGTTAGAAGACTCTTCAAGCTTTCCAAAATGTCTAAGAACACACCCATAGCATTAAAATTGAAGGATGTGTGCCCTTGCAAAGTTGGGAAATTTTTGGGAAGTTTATGAAGCAAATAAGGCCTTAAAACTAATTTTTGCTAAATGAGCCCACTAAATTGCCACCAAACTTTTCAATATCATCAAGCACGACCTAGCCCATACATTTTCCGATTTTTTATATTTTATTTGATATTTATTTGAATTTTATTCATTAAAATACAAATTAAATTAAAATAAAATATGAAAATCATATATTTGGAAGAGATTGTGATTCTAGAAGGTCATAAACACCATTCAAGACCAATTATTCATATCCAAATTCGTGCTAGACCAAGATAGTAAGAATATATTGGATTTTTTTGACATTTTTGGATAAGAGATTTCTTCATAATCAAGCAATCAATTGTCATCATTACAAAGCCCATAAATCCATGACTTTTTGACCTAATTTTCATCTCTATATATACTTGAAGATATCCCAATCACAAGGACGAAAAAATTCTGCCTCCAAGCATAGAAACAAAGTCACAAAATCTCAAAGAAAAGTGAGCATCGAATTTTCATTTAGAGGCCATCTTAAAGCAAGCTGAAGGTCTAAACATGTTTCTTGATCGTCATTGATGCAATTTGAATGCTTTACATCATCAAAAACATATCTAAAAGCATAATCCGAATTCTCACTCTTTCATGGTTTTTTCAATTTTGCGTTTTCATAGATTAACCAATATTAAATTGTTTTTGAATACTGATTTGTGTTTGTGACTTTGCAAGGATCGTTTCTGGGCAATCAATTAAAGAAATCATGGCCATATGTGTAGAAACCGAAAGCTAGGGTTCTTTTTTTTTTTGGGAACACATGATTGAGTTAATTTCTGTTAAAATCAATGTGATATTTGTGTTCATAGGCCTCATGTTAGTCAATTTGGACCATTAAAACTGTTTGATTCATTGTTTATTGGAAGTTTGATTTATGCAGGTTTTTAGTGACGAACATAATCTGTCACTATAGGCTATAGCGACGGAAAACTGTCAATATAGCCTAAACAGACGGCTGGAGGTTGAAGAAGGCTCATGGCGCGAAAATATAATTTGAAAATTGAGTTATTCTTATTATGTATTGTTTGCATTATGTTTCACAAACGTTGCAGTGGTTCAGTTGGTAAAGCATACGCACATATGAAGTTAACGTCAATGGTTCGAATCTGGCTTGAAGCAGTTTTTGTTTTTTAATCCATTTATTTTGCAGGTTTATTATTTAATGATTGGAAGTCACGTAAATATCATCAGCGCGCGCTGACCTGGTTGGTTTTGTGCTACGCATGTGAGGTAGGGGACCTGGGTTCAAATCCCAGGTCCTTTCTTTTTGGTCAAATTTCTTATGTTTTTTCTTATTTTAATTTATTTTATTATATTAATCCTATTCTATTTAAATTAGTAAATATAAATTATAAAAAAATATTTTCTAATACCATCAAAATACTTTTCTTTATATTCTTAAAATATTATAATTTATTTTCTTAAAAATTTTAATTGTTTATATAATATGTATATATGTATAATTATCATATTTTTGTAAATAAATTGTTTTATTTTGTAAATCATATACATAAAACCTAATTTTTTATAAACCCTAATTTATTTTCATAAATAATTAAAAAAACCCTAATTTTATTTTATAATTTTAATTTCTTGTCTTTATTATGATTACTTAATTATAATTAACAAATATTTTTATAATATGTATATAAAATTAAATCATTAGAATTACTAGTCATATTTATTAGTATATAATATTCATTATTTATTTCTTTTATTAAAAATCTAAAAAAATAATAATTATTTATTTAAAAAAATTGAACTTTTTTATGCTAATTTCTTTTTTCTCATATTTTGTTTATTATTACTAACTTCTTTATTTATTTATCTATTATGTGATTATTTATTTTATTATTATTATTACTAACCCAATTATTTATTTATTTATTTACTTATTTATTTTAATTATTTTTAATTATAATGTAATTGTATCCAATATGTAATAGTTGTAGTAATTTTTATTATTTATTTTTAATTGCTATGGTTAGTAAAATAGGGAATGAAACATGTTTGTATTTAAAATTAATTTAGATCTTTAATTTAAAAGATAAATATTTAAAATTGTACACTCACACACGTAAGTCGATCTTTGATCGCCATCTCACTTCTTAAGGGATACCTCTCATGTTGCCTAAACAAAAAAGGTCAAGTAGGGTGTATAAAGCAAAGTCCCTCATTTCACATCATCTAGTCCCTAAACAGATAAAAAGATCAAGTCCCTTCGAATGTTGCCTTCGTAATGATCTTGTCCCTTTCGAATAAAGATGATAAGTCCCTTCGAATTGCTTATACACCCCACAGTTGCCTAAATAACAGATGTCCCTTCACTTGTCCCTCACATCCAAGGTAATGACTACCTATTCCTTAATAATAGTGATAGTCTTACCATTTAAAGGATTCAAGAACAGAAAAGACTTAAACTTAGGGTAGGTTCCTCTTAGATACTTGCTCACTCTTCAAAACATTTCAAACACTTCACACATTTCAAACAATTTTCAAAACAAAGGTTTTATACGCATCCGTACATGGATCATTATAAAACACTTAAGAAACTTTCTATTCGCACACTTCACATTTCAAAAACATTTTAAAGTGAGCTAAGTAACTAAGAGCCCATGGATAACCATGGATGTAAAGGGTGCTAACACCTTCCCTTTACATAACCTACCCCCCGGACCCAAAAATCTTTTAAAAGGTTTTTCCTGTTCTTTTATGCCTTTCCTTTGGATAAAATAAAAGTCGGTGGCGACTCTTGCTATCCGCAACATGACTAAAGTCAGTTCTCCCACCGTGTTACAGTGGTCTCGCGGTAGTACGCTCTCAAAATAACCCTGTTTCAGTTAGGACTTTTGAGGGTTGTATCGTGGCCTGGTTCACGGTTATAGAAACAAAGGATATAGGCTCGAAAGTTTTTGGTACCCACCCTTCTTCGTGATGTTCACCATTCCTATGTTCAGCTAGCTTTCACAAGCGCTCACCTCTCAAAAAGGGTTTTGTGATGGTTAAGGAACCAATTACACTAACGGTTTAAGCACCAATCAGGTTGTTGTTTGGAGTCAGTCACCCCTTTGTCTTTCGTGTCTATATCACACAACTTTGTTCTTGTTCAAGGATCTTTCTTGTGTAATCCTTTTTTACTTTTGCCTTTCATTCTTTTGCTTATACCTAACTTTTTCCTGGACTGATTCTTGTGAATCTTTGATTGTGAAGTCCAGCGGGATGCCCTAATTTTTGCCTAAGTCGCTTGTTTTCAAGTTTCGACTTAGCGGGCTTTTTCATTTTTTTTAATTCTCTCTTTTTTGAACAAATCGTGTGACACTGTTTGTCTTGATTGCTTTAAAAGGATCGTGACTGTCTCACTTCTTGGTTGATGAGGGATAACCATTATGGTATCCGGTCTTTGGACCTCTTGACTGGGATAACCATTGTGGTTTCTGCTCATTGGACCTCTTTATTTAGTACAACGAAAGGCAATGGATCCTCATATGTGCACTCCTTTTTGAAATTTGAACGCTCGGTCAAACTAACTAACGCCTACCTTGTCCCTGGGTTACATGCAAGGGTTTTTTTCATGCGAAAAGAAACTCCTACTTCAAGGCTCAAATGGGTTGGCGAGGGTCTATCTTCCTTATATCTTCGTTGTTTAGGATTTGAAACAATGTTTGTACATCGTCAACAGGGTCTTTCTCAAAAGCACACAATTAGAGATTTTTGCGTTTTCATTTCATCATCCTCCCTCACAAATTTTAAGCATAACAATTGGTATTACAATGCACATACACAAAATCATGAGTGAATACGAATGGATTACTTCAATAAAAACATGTACATTTTATTATGGTTATCATTCAAAAACAAATAAGTTGCGTGCATGCATACAAATGTTTAAACAAACAATATAAACTACAAATGAAAATGCAGTAAAGAAGTTGAACATTGTCGTCATTGAGGAGACTTGACTCCGTTTGGACTTATTGCTTCTGAAGATGCCCTTGCAAACTAGGATGTCAATATGATGAGGAGATTTCAATATATGGGCAGACTTCCTGGCATGATGACCTTTGAGTCGATCAAAATTTGAACCTTGTGCCTGAACGCATCACAATTGTCAAATGGTATACCTAAATGCCCCTGAGTGGTACTTGCATCTAACATTCCCACCGTGGTTGCCATTATTGAGGAGGCCTGACTCCGTCTGGATTTATTGCTCTCGGAGACTTTCAACAGTCAGCAGTCTGGATGTTCATTCCATTACAGTTTTGTGTCATATTCCAACTTTTACCTGGTGTGAACACAATAGTTTTGAAGTCAATAAAATTCGCGGCCTTGTACTTACCTTTGTCTCTGAAAGACTTGCAATCTTCAATTAAATGGCCAGGTGCCCCAGAATAATAATCATTCTTGGAATTGAAACCCTAAAGGAAGCTTTATCGGAGATGATCCTGATGCGACTAACTCAATCAATCTGAATATAAGCAAATAAAGAAACCCGTTGCACGTACGAAATCAAAATATGGTCAACTTCCTTTCAAGCTGCTATGACCTTTACCTATATGCTCTGCCTATAGGACTCTCTTGGGAAGCTGAAATCGGATGCCAAAAAATGACTTATGGAAGGAAGAGGTTGATAGATGAAGTTGATAAATAAGGTTGCTCGCAAAGATCTTGCACGATCTCCTGCCTACGTATCTCCATTGACCAACGGAGAATCAGAGCAGTGTAGTTCCCCTCAATAGGGATGAAAATAGCTTTGTTCAAAATTTCCACAACCAAGCTCATCTGAGTCTTCATCTGGTTGACTTCCTGTTTCAACAGTTTCTGGTTTTGAAATAAAGCTTGCACCTCGGCCCTGAATTGCCCCAGCTGGGTCTTCCTTTCGGTTACCTCCGCCCGGAGTTGCTTCAAATATATACCTTGATGATTGTGATTCAAGTTGTCCATTCTGATGAGAAATCAAGTCAGGAAAAGAATTTGTCTCTGAACACCTGTCAAGAATGCAAGGATGTATGCAAATATCATGTTCAATTATTTCAGAGGAACCTATCTGCTTTGATTCAAGTTTTGACAGAGAAAAATCCAACAACATGATTCATATATGTGATCCTCGGAAATAACTGAACATGTGTGCAGAAATGTTATGATGCCATGTATGCAACAAGCATGTGATCAATAGTCTGATGTTGGTGTTGAGCAGTGAACCAACTATCTGAATAGAACCATAATAGTAGTACCATCTCTGTATAGAACCCTATAACTGAGAACCCAATAACTGTAGAACTGGATCGCATCATAGAACAATCACTGATGGTGTTGAACAATGAGCCAAATATTTGTGGAGGGTCATCATAACAGTCACAATATCAAGGTCACAATAGTAATCACAGTAACAATTTCTCTGAATAGAAATTCCGGATCTCAGAATCAAAGAACCAAATAACACTGAACAATACTGGAAAAGTGGGTATGTTGAAGTTTAGGGTTCCTGTAAACCTGTAAGCCCCTCCCAATCTCACGGGTGTGCTACTCGGGTCAACATCACGGACTTTCAAAGCCTAATAGCAATAATACGTTCACCATTTCTGAGAAATGGCTCATGACCAAATCAGGGAATCAGTTTGGCATTATCTACTACTCAGGGAGGTTTCAGCTGAGTCCAAGGAAACAAGCATCCCTCATAAGTCCTCAGCTTCAAGCACTGAATCGAGAAACAATAGTACATTCATACCGAAGGGTACAATACTATCATCATACAAACAGTTTGCCTTAGCTGAATTCCTATGGAGAACCAGGTCATCCTATGCGAGTTCCCAGTGGGCCCTCGGATGCGAGTGGGTTTGCCAACAAATGTGGTCTGCCACTGTCATCACTGGAGAGGGATGTTTCCACAAAGGTTCTCAATGATCGGACCCCTGACTGCACATAATTATCAAGGTAGTGTATTGCCCCAGAAAGATTCTGGCATCAATACATTCCCGAGAAGGTCGCAAGTCAAGGCGTGGAACTCACTAATACCAACATAGCAAGATGCCATAAAGCCAAAGTGGAACCACTCTAAGTCCTAAGGTGCACTCGAGCCCCGGTTACGAGCTCATCTCACAATAACAAATCCATCCCACAGAAAAAATGAAACCAACACAGTCCAGCATATGATGCATGTGAAAATAAATACTGAAAGCAGTAAATAAAGCTGTAAAGTAAAGTTGTAAAGTGAAACTGTAAATGAAAACAGTAAAGCTAAACTAAAGCACACAACAGCAAACAGATAAACACCCAGAGAAACGAAAACAAATAGGCGCTAGGATTGACTCTACAAGGGAAACCAAAGATTCTGGGTTCGATCCCCAGCAGAGTCGTCAGCTGTCACTCCCGGGATTTTCATCCTAGTACAAACGCGAAAGTGGCGCAGAAAAGGTAGAGTCGCCTGCCAGGCATTTTTATCCCGAATGAATGGGAAAGGTAATTCTGCACAAACCTGAGGAAGAAGGAAAGGACAAGGTCCTGCGAACCAAAGATCTGGGTTCGGGAGTCGGTTACGACCTGGGAAGGTATTAGCACCCCAGACCGTCCGCCGTACCCGACGGGATCCACGCTTATTCGTTTGTTTAAAAGGGTGAGAAAATACGAGTGTTGCTGAATAAAACTGCTGACTGGAATATGAATGCTAAATGAAATTGGAAAAGAAAATGGAAAGAAAGAGGGAAATGTAAGAAAAATAAAGAATGTGCTCTAACGGGCCCTACCCCGCTTCCTACGTACCTCATCGGGAAAATGAGGATCAGAGTCGACGTAGTTCGCCTAACCAAGGCGGGAACTTTATTTGTGTTTTTTATAGCTGGAACAGCGTATGTCTATGCTCAGGTGTTGCAGGCTCGTCTGGAACGAGTGCGTTTACCGTCTTGCATGCGAGACAAGTCGGCGCGAGTTCGCGTTGAGAATGAATGAGATGAGAAAAGAAGTTCCCGCAAGAAAGTCGCTCATTGTTTGTTTGGTCTTTTATGAGTTTTGTATGAATTTGGCACAAGGAAGTGAATTCAAACTCTTTTCCATGGAATGTGTACTCGCTACTACATTCCAAGATGGAATAATAGAACAAGCACACCAAGCAAGGAGAATTTATCCAAGACTTGTTTCCTAGGATTAGGGTTTAAGTTCACTAGCTTGTTGAACTTTATTAAGTGTTTTTGTTGTTTTTGTGAAGAAGTATCTTTTAGATTTTTCTTTGTGAAACAACCCCTTGATAAGACTTGTACATCATGCTAGACAAGCCTACACCACTCCAAGATGGAATGAATGTAAGTGCCCCGTGGAATAAGGCTATACACAAGGGATCCTTTCATGCATTTATTAAGTCTTTTTGGATTTTTCTTTGAAGATGAGAAAGAAGACTCAAATGGAAAAAGGAAAAACTAAGGGGACTAAGACACGACCCTAAGTTAGATATTATATAAAAAAGGAGATCCTAATGGTTTGTGAGGTTTTCTAATCCTAAGAAAGAAAAGGAAAAGAAGAAAAGAGAGTTAGAAACTAACTTACTTCCTAAGGAAGTTAAGTTGATTCTAAAGAAAGGTAAAGCCTAAAAGCAAAACACAAGTATGAAATATAAGGCAAGTGAAAATTAAATGTATAAGATATAGGAATGAAGTGAGGCTTACCTCAATCCTTCCCCCTACAAAACAAAAGTTAGCATGACAATGCATATTGAAAGTATAAACAAAGCATAAAAGCGATTAAGTACCATAAACGTCCTAGAATGGAACTAGGGTTCAAAATAAGACCTAAGTCTAAAGGTGAAGGTACCTAAAGGTTACATGACTTCTAAAGTCAGTGGCTACATGCTATATATCCCTAAGGATGCTAAGATACCTCACAAGATAAAACTATGTCTAACTATGTACAAAAAGTTCACCTAAATGCAAGTTAGGGCTCATGGATGAAGTATGAATGCATATGGATTACAAGCATGAATAAATACATGAAATGAGTATCAAAGTCAGTAATGAATGCTTATGAATAAGGATGAATGAGCATATCATCATGGATGCAATGGTTTAGTCCTATGGAGCAAGGAGAAGAAGATGTGAGAACAAATGAGCAAACCTCGCATAAGATAACAAATGATGCAAGTTAAAGATGAATGGCATGTGAATATGCATGAAATGATTATGGGTCAGTAGCATAAAATGTATGAGATGAAATTATAATGCATGACTTGACATATATTATTCCCACATAAATCAAATTAAACATGAGAAGAGATTAGCAACCCGTTTAAATTAAACTAGTTCACATAAGTATGCACTTTGAAACACCAAAACACAAACCAAATGAATATGGTTCAAAAAGTGACCTATAACTGGAATTAAGGTCTTAAAAGTGACCTATAATCAACTCCTAAAAATTACCAAAAATTACCTCAAGTAAGTGGCATGAATGCCTTCCTAACATTTATATTATGGAGCAAATAAACACATATTTGGACCTACAATCTAGGTGACATGAAAAATAGAAAAAAAGCTTGAAAAATTATGAAATTAAATCCCTGGAATGATAAAGTCATTAAATTACATGGACTAAAAGGATTTCACAAAATTATGCACCAAAGTGCCAAAACAATTATTTAACGATTGAGATAACAGGGTATGATCACCGAAAAACAACTCCACAAAGTGGATAAAAAATGGCACCAAAAATTATGAAAAAAATGCCTAAGGAGCATCAAAATTTCATAAATCCCAGTGGTTAATCACACAAAAAAAATAGGTCTCATACCTATTGGAAAATTGATTTTGGTCCCATATGTCAATACCATTCCTTTTGGGACAGCTTGGAATGAAAAATCCAAATTAAATACTACACCCAACCAAACCTGGAAACAAAAATTATACAAAATTAATTAAAAGGATGAGGATCACTCCTGAATTTTTCCAGAAATTTATCACGCATAAAACTATTTTTAATAATTGCGACGAAACGGGCAAAAACGGTGATTTAAGGGAAAGCGAAAGAAAACAAATCCTATAATTCGTAACCTAATCCCTAAGCTCCGATATCAACACAAATCATCATACATCACAAATAAATCCAGTACCTCAGGTAGGAGGGATCAATATGCACCTTAAGTTATATGATCCTAAGCCGCATGCAACTAGAATGGTGCATAAAAGTTGAAAAAGTCGAAATTACTTACTTGATCGAAGTGACGATTCTTCATACAAAGAAATCCAAAAACTCCATGCAAGGTCTTGTAATCTCCCATGAGAAAAATAAATGCTCATCTTCCATAATCTCTTTGCGATGCCTCACCATAATCGAAACTGATCCAATATCGATCCAAAAAGCACTCATGAACACTTATCCAAAAATTAGTCCTAAACACTAATTAAAATTAGTGCAAAAATTCTAATTTAAATTGATAAAACATCAAACAATATGCTAATTATCAAAACATAATTAACAAAAAATTAATACACATTGTTTTAGCAAGAAACCAGTGGATTAGAAGTTTCTACAAGAACCATGAAGAAACCATGAGGAGTGGATTAGAAATCCAGTGGTGCAGGAAATAAAATGATGGCCCAAGAGGCCCAATTCCTCTCCAAATTCGAATCAGGGGTGCAGAAGTAATTGGGTGGTGCAAATAGGATTTCTTTGGGTTATGGCCCAAATCCATGTCACAAACGCAGGGGAGGTTGTGTTAGCAATTCAGAGGTGTGAATAACGATTTACATGGGCTTGTAGGCCGAATCCGCGGGGCAGCTCATAAGGGAGGTGTTTGAAACAACTTGAATGTGTGAATAGCGACTTCAAGGGGTTGAATATGTTAGGCCCGATCCATGTATGTTTCTGAAACCCTAATACCCTTTATCACATAAAAAGAACAAAGCATTTTCTTCTTCCTCAATGCGCCGCTACCTCCTTCTTTCTCACCATTCAATCGTTACTCATCGGAGAAGCACCACAATCTCATTTTCTCACCTTAAACTAGTGGCATCGTCCTTAATTGGTTCGTCCGCCTTCATCTATTCCACGTCACACAAATATCTCACTCTTCTTCGTGATCCGAGTCGGAACAAACACGGGCTCCGCCGCGCCCTGGTCGTTGTCAGCGTCATCATCTTCTCTGAAACACCATCTCAGTCTTCCTCCATGCGACGCCGTTCATCATTTTGGAATCCTTCACCACGAAGACTGCCTCCGCCATGCCGTGACCTTGTGCCGGCAACGACGAAAATGCCTAAACATGACCTTCAACGCATCTCACTCAAAAGAAACCCTCAGTGTCAAATTCAGATGCACTCACATTGATAGTTCCTTGCGAGAACATGAAGACGTGAACGAAAATAAATGATTCACCTGGAATCGAAAATTTTCCAGGTACGAATTCGATTGGCTTTGATCCCTTTCTGCTTATCCCTCTACTACGATTTCTGATTAATTATTCTTTGTTGTGTCGTTGTGATTTGTAAATTGATTTCGCGGATTTATTGATGTTGTTCTTATCGTTCATTGCGTGTTGGTCGCGTATCGAATTGTTGAACTGATGTTGTTGCGGATTGTTACATCTGAAACTGTGTATTTGCATTTGCTTGTGTGCGTTAAGAATTGATGCAAAGTCGTTATTCTTGATTTTCTGTAGGTTGTTGTGAGGTCACATCGGAGTTGTTGATAGAGACGATGCGGATTGTTTGAGTTGGATTTATGGCGTTCTTGACGATTATGCAGATGATGATCTAAGAGGAATATGCAGATGAAGATTATTGATGAAGGTAATGGTAATGTTGATTGAAAGGTGTTAAAGATGATGTGAAGAGTCTGAAGGTTTTGTGATGAAGATTCAGATGAGATATGCTTGGTGAGAGTTTTTCTCTTTCTGCAATTTTCTGGTGTGTTGTTGTTAGAGATTGGAGAGATTTTGTTGGAGAAAATTTGTAGATGATGATGGAAGAAGAAGCTAATGATGGAAGATGAAGATTAGAGCCCATGGTGGAAAGAAGTTATGGAGAATAAATCAAGAGAATTCCATGGTGAAGAAGAGAATCGAGACCCCCCTAAATCACTGAATTTCTCTTTTCTGTTATATTTTATATCTTTCTTTATTTCTGTTGTATTTCCTGTTATATCAGTTGGAGTTCCAACTGATTTCAGTTACAAAAATTTTGTGATTGCATCAGTTCACCTGCTGTTATTGCTTTTTCCTCTTGTGTTTTTAACTGAACATTTTTGTATTTATTTCCTCTTTTATTATAATTCTGATAAGTTCCTTTTTGCACATTTTTGCTGTCACAATATAAATATTATCCTTCTGCAATTTTTTATGTTTCACAAGCAACTCAATTTGTTAATGGGCTAAGGTAATCAACAAATAAAATGGGCCCACCCGAGAACTTGGTCTAAAAAGAAATAAAAGGAAATGAATGGTCTTTTGGTTGTAATTAGAGGATGAATTAAAATCAAATTGATAGATTGGCTTAATAAAATGGAATTAAGAAAAATAACTTGGATAGCAACTTCATTGAATTTCTTTGGGCAATAATGGGCTTAAAAGGAATTGGGTTAATTTGAATTGATTTCGGAGACCAAAGAATTTAGAAAATGGTATATGTGGATTTGTAAAATTTGACCATAGATTAGAAATATAAAACCAAAAATGGTTAGAAATGGACATGGAAAATGGATCTGAAGAAATTGGTTTAAAAGGAGGTTCAAAATGAATTATGGACGATAGATTTAATTGATATTGAATATGGTCATGACCACATGGAATTCGAGTTCTGAAACTATGAACCTTGAATGACATATTCCTAATGAACCATAACCGTGCGCTTTCCACCCTTAGTTCAAATTGAATCCTCAGAGCAAAAAAAATCTTTGATTCCATAATGAATCTCAAACCCCATACTTCGAACCATGTTCCTTGATTCACTTGAAAATGTTATATGTGAATGAATATCTCCAAATAAGCCCAAATCAAACTTTAACACAAAGGAACTCAGTTAACTGAATGCCTTCAAGCTTAATCATGAATAAAGACTTAATCCATCTTGATAATGAGCCTAATGCGCCAATGAACAGTCTTTGCGAGTGAGCTTCCTGAAGACTACTTAATTAGGAAAATAAACCCTAAACAAGTGTCAAAAGTATTAGTGGATGAAGTTATTAATGGCCACGTAACCAAGATTTTGAATTCATCGAATAACCATAAATTGGACGTGAAACCCTAATTCCATAATCCATGAAACAAACTCCTGTGAAGTAGAAACCATACACCAATGGAATAACCTGGTTCTTCAGAGGGCATTGATCCCATGCCTGAGGAACTTAATGAAATGCATGATCGCGAACATTATGACCTAATGAGAAATGCAAATGAAATGTAAACATAAGCCAGTAAGTGGTAATAAATATGAGGGCAAATTTTGAGGTATTACACATAGCAACAACGTAGTCCCCCTTCCAAACGACCACCACAATAAACAACTATTATGTACTCTCTGCATAATTAATCATCAATCATCATAATAACTCATCTTAAATCAATCACACATTCACAACATTACACCTAAAGAAAATATTACCTTCATATCATTAATTCATGAAATTCTGTGATCAGGTATGAGATGTCCTAAGAGATGTCCCAACACTTAATAGGACATTTGACAAATTTAACCAAAACTTAAACAGCAAGAAAAGTAAACAACACAGAAGTTTGTTAACCCAGTTCAGTGTATAACCACACCTACATCTGGAGGCTACCAAGCCAGGAGGAAATCCACTATTAGTAATATTAATTCTAGACTTAAACCACCCTGTTTAATCTATCACTTAATACTTACCCAATGCAATTTCTACCTAAGACACACTTAGATAAGAGTACCCTACTCACTCCCCCTCAATCACACAGTGATCAAGTTTACAAGTTTACAGAAATTGAAGACATCCTTCAAACAATACAGCTTGATCTTACTTCACAGTTTCAATCAAGTCACAAATGCACTTTTGCTTAAAAGCTTATAAAGTGGTACATAAAAACAACCTGCTATTAAGAACACTAGACACCCTATTTGGTCTTCTGAAATTCGTACTCAATTCTATGAGTTTCTGTTGCTTAAATAGGTATCTGAATTTTGGGCTTTCTGTAGAGGATCCAGCCCTAATGCGCAGCAGCTTCCACCTTGAATTTAGGGTTTGTTACCTCCTAGATTCTAGGTGATTTAGGTCTTCTGTTTTAATCTGAATCTTCAATATAAAACACCCTACAGATGCGCCTTGTTCTGTTTTTATCCATAATTAATTAATTCCAGATACTTCTCCTTAAATATCTCTGATCAGTTAATCAATAATTAATTCTGGTAGCAGGTCTGAGATGTCTCAACATCTGTTGGGACATCCTGAAAAACTGAACTTAAGTTATTTACACAATGTCCCAACATCTGGTAGGACATCCTGAAATAAGTTCATATACTCTGTTTGCTAATGTCCCAACATCTGATAGGACATTCTGAACTGAATTTAACATTTCTTGTTTGGTCAAAAATTCTGCCAATTCTTAAACATCTACAAACTCCCCCTTTGGCTAACATCTTTTCTGGTTTTCAGAGTGCAGCAGAAGTTCTTTTTATCAGAGTATAGCATTACTTTTCTGTTGATTCTTATTTGAGATTACTCCCCCTCAAACATATATGTATCCAATCTTGATGCAACAGAAAAACACTATTCAGTTCAGAAGCAAACAAACAGATTTTTTTTTTCATTCATACTTAAACAGCAATTACATTTGATGTTGTTCTCCCCCTTGGTAGACACAAAATTAGGGGCCAAAGACACTATTACACATACATTGCTGTCATTACATTTGCCTCACATACATTGATCACTCAGATTCATCACTCTCAGTTTCTTCCTCATCTTCTGTTTCAGCTTCACTTGCTTCATCACTGTCTTCATCAGAGGCAACTTTCTGGTCTTCTTCACTCTCCAACCTTTGAATGATTTCTTCAAGTTTCAACTTCCTTGCTTCAAGCTCCTTGCACGTGCACTTTAGCTCAGCAATTAACTCTTTCTTGGAGATTGAAGTCTTAGCAGTTGAGGGACCAGCAGATGTCCCAGAAGGTGCTTCAACATCTGCAGCATGGTGACTGAGGAATAATCTGTAGTGAAAAGCCAGGGGGCTTTCTCTCTTGCAGACTGTGTCCTTCTCATTTAAAATCCCAGGGTATTGACTTAGAACAATACCACACAGCAATGATGGAAAAGCTATTGGTAGCTTTGTTGCAGAAGAGATGGCATGCTTCATAGTCTGATCAAAAATATAAGCTCCATAATCCATCTTGGTTTGAGTTCCCACAGCATATATAAACCTGGCTAGACCAGTTGAGATTGAGGAAGTGTGGTTGGTAGGCACCCAGTTAGCAGTTCCAATCCTGTTAAGCATGGCATACTTTCTGGTAAGCATGCTCACAGAGAGCTTTCCCTTCACAGGCCAAGCCTTGACCTGGTTTGCAGTGATCACTTTACAGATTTGATTATCTGTCTTGCCTAGCTCATTGGGTCCATCTGTGTCCCTTCCTAGATACTGATTAATGATTTGGGGAGAGAACTCAACACACTTACCTCTCACAAATACCTTTCTGAACTCTGAGGACTTACCATTTGAGCAATCCTCCTGAAGATTCACAATGAACTCTTTGACAAGAAGTTCATAGCAGGGAGAGAACTCTGAGACTGTCTTGAATAGTCCTGCAGCAGAGATTAGGTCAATGAGTTCTGTGCACTCAAGTGCATTGCTGCTCAGTTCTCTTTCCAGGGCAACCCTTCTTTAGTACACATATTTCCATCTGTTGACACTAGAGACAAGATGGAATGATATGTTGTCCAAGGGAGCTTCTGGAACAGCAGTTGAAGCTCTTGCTGGTGTTGGTCTTTTCTTGGGAGGAGATGTTGGGACATCTGATTCAACATCTGAATCTGATGGTGTGGCAGCTTTTCTCTTCTGGGATTGGACTTTGCTCCAGGGTTTTGTTGGACCAAAGGTAGCTTTAGCTTTGCCTTTCTTTGGACTAACCTTCTTCTTCTCAGGGATGACAGGTTCAGCTTGCATCTTTCCTTTCCTGGACCTTAGTCTTTTAGCAATGCTGGGTTTCACAGATGATATGATCTCTGCATCAGAGTCCTGCTCCAGATTGACCACTGGAGGAGATTGAGCAGCCTCCTCTTCAGCTGGTTGATCAGCAGGGATTTGATCTTCATTTGAGCCTTGAGCCTGTTCTTCAGAGACCTCTTCATCATTTTCTTTTGAGGCTTTGTCCTCAGTTTGTTCCAGATCAACATCAGATGAGTTCTTTTTCTTATCTTCAGATGTTCCAACATCTGTTGGGACATCTTGTTCTGCAGCAGTGTCCTCTGTATCTTGAGCTGGTTCTTCTTGAGGTGCAGGAATGGTGTTCAAAGGAACAGAGATCCCTCTCACCACTCTTTGTTCAGAGAAAACTTGGTTGACAATCTCCTTGATGGAATCATCAATATATTTGGAGTATTTTGAGGACATGTTAGCAGGAGAGGGAATGCCTTTAGCTTTGCTTCTGATTTGATCTTTACATCTCTTTGGTGTTCTTGCCTTTTTAGTGTGAGAGGCGCTTCCCCTGAGCTCGTCCAATGGTGTTGATGACATTGGCACAACAGAGATTGGAGTGGCATAAACCACGTCTTCCTTGTTGAGAATTTCCTCAGCTGTTTTAGGGTTTTGAGACATTGTTGAAGAAGATGAAAGAAAAACTTTAGGGTTTATGATCTCTGGAGAATAGTTGGTGAATGTGATTCGATTATGATAGTATGATGAGAATCTTGATAGCTGATTATAAACAGTTACTAAGTAAGTAGCCGTTACTGTGCAAATGATGATAGATGGAGTTCCCAAGAATCTTGTCCAGACTGGTTTTGCCATCTGGAACTTATGCCATGCAATGTCATATGACATGTTGGCACATCTCATTAATTGCTAAATCTCACATAAACAGATTCCAAGTTTGCCCCTTAAATTCTCAAATTGAGTAGCATCCAATGCTTTGGTAAAAATATCAGCTAATTGCAAATCTGTAGCTACATGCTCCAATGAAATCACCTTTTCTTCTACAAGATCTCTGATGAAATGATGTCTGATATCAATATGCTTAGTCCTGCTGTGTTGAATGGGATTCTTTGATATGTTGATTGCACTTAAGTTGTCACAATACAATGTCATGACATCCTGTGGGACATTGTACTCAGTGAGCATCTGCTTCATCCAAACCAACTGAGAACAACTACTACATGCTGCTATGTACTCAGCTTCAGCTGTAGATAAGGATACACAATTCTGTTTCTTACTGAACCAAGAAATCAGATTGTTTCCTAGAAAGAAGCATCCTCCAGATGTGCTTTTTCTGTCATCAGCACTTCCTGCCCAATCAGCATCACAGAAGCCAGTGAGAATTGGTTTGCAACCATGAAAGTACATTATGCCATAGTCACAAGTACCATTAACATATTTAAGGATTCTCTTGACTTGATTGAGATGACTGACTTTTGGATCAGCTTGATATCTTGCACAAACTCCTACTGCAAAAGCAATGTCTGGTCTGCTAGCAGTCAAGTATAGCAAGCTTCCTATCATGCTTCTGTATAAGCTTTGATCTACATTCTCACCCTTTTCATCTTTAGTCAGCTTTAAATGTGTGGGGGCAGGAGTTCTCTTGTGAGCAGCATTTTCCATTCCAAATTTCTTGACTATGTTCTTGGAATATTTGCTTTGTGAGATGAACATTGAGTCTTCCATTTGTTTTATTTGCAGACCAAGAAAGTAGGTTAATTCTCCTACTAGGCTCATTTCAAATTCAGATTCCATCTGCTTGACAAAATGTTTGACCATCCTGTCAGACATCCCACCAAAGACAATGTCATCAACATATATTTGTGCAATCATGACATTTCCTTCTTCATCTTTAACAAACAGGGTTTTATCAATTCCACCTTTTCTGTATCCTTGCTTGATAAGAAATGTGGTCAGTCTTTCATACCATGCCCTTGGAGCTTGCTTCAAACCATAAAGTGCCTTCTTTAGTTTGTATACATGATTTGGACAGTTTGGATCAACAAATCCTTTAGGCTGTTCTACATATACTTCTTCATTAAGGTAGCCATTTAAAAAGGCACTTTTCACATCCATTTGAAATAGCTTGAACTTCAAGATACAAGCAATTCCCAACAGTAGTCTTATTGATTCAAGCCTTGCTACTGGTGCAAAGGTTTCATCAAAGTCTACCCCTTCAATTTGAGTGTATCCTTGAGCCACAAGTCTAGCTTTGTTCTTTGTAACAACTCCTTGTTCATTTGACTTGTTCTTATACACCCATTTTGTACCAATCACATTTATGTCATCAGGTCTAGGAACAAGAATCCACACTTCATTCCTTGTGAATTGACATAATTCCTCTTGCATAGCATAAATCCAATATTCATCAGTGAGAGCTTCCTTGATATTTTTAGGTTCTATTTTGGAAACAAAACAAGAACCTGAAATCACTTCTCTTGATCTAGTGCTCACACCTCTGTTGGGATCACCAATGATCAAATCTTTGGGATGATCCTTCTGTATTCTGATGGAGGGAGGTTTGCTTGATTCTTCTGTCCTTTTATCAGTTTGAGTGAAGTTATATTGATCAATCTGTTCTTCAGCTTCAATCTTGATATCAGCAGATGTTCCAACATCTTCTGGGACATCTGTAGGAGCATCATCAATTATTACATTTATGGATTCCATGATAACCTTGGTTCTAGAATTAAATACTCTATATGCTCTGCTGTTTATGGAATATCCAAGGAAAATCCCTTCATCACTTTTAGGATCCATTTTTCTTCTTTGCTCCCTATCTGCCAGAATATAACAGATACTTCCAAAAACATGGAAGTACTTAACTGTGGGTTTTCTGCCCTTCCAGACTTCATATATTGTGTACAAAGTTCCTTTCCTTAAAGTAACTCTGTTATGGATGTAACAGGCAGTGTTCATAGCTTCAGCCCAAAAGTATAGAGGTAACTTTTTAGCATGGATCATAGCTCTTGCTGATTCTTGAATGGTTCTATTCTTCCTTTCAACAATCCCATTCTGTTGAGGAGTGATAGGTGAAGAATACTCATGATTGATTCCTTCTGAAGAACAGAAATCTAAGAACTTTTGATTCTCAAATTCTTTTCCATGATCACTTCTTATTCTGATCACACAGCTGGATTTTTCCCTTTGCAATCTTTGACATAATTCTTTGAATACATCAAATACATCTGACTTTTCTTTGATGAAGTTTATCCATGTATATCTTGAAAAATCATCAACCACAACATAGGCATACCTCTTACCACCAAGACTTTCAACCTGCATAGGTCCCATCAGATCCATATGTAGAAGTTCCAAAACTTTGGAAGTTGTCAGATGTTGGAGCTTTGGATGGGACATCTTAGTTTGCTTGCCTATTTGACATTCACCACATATTTTGCCATCATCAATCTTCAGTTTAGGAATACCTCTTACAGCATCCATAGATATGATCTTCTTTATGCCTCTGAAATGAAGATGACCTAGTCTTTGATGCCACAGTTTCACTTCTTCTTCTTTAGCTAGAGAGCAGGTTGAAGTGAGACTGAGATTTTGAGATTCCCACATGTAACAGTTGTCTTTAGATCTGGCTCCTTTCATGACAACCTCTTGTTCTTTGTTAGTCACTATACATTCAGACTTGGTAAAGTTTACACTGTATCCTTGATCACATAGTTGACTTATGCTGATCAGGTTAGCAGTTAAACCTTTAACTAGCAGCACATCATCTAGTCTTGGAACATCTTGACAATCCAAGGTTCCAACTCCCTTGATTTCTCCTTTAGCTCCATCTCCAAAGGTAACATACCTGGATGAATGTGATTTTAAGTTTACTAGCAAATTCTTCAATCCAGTCATGTGTCTTGAGCATCCACTGTCAAAGTACCAGTCTTCTTTAGCTGATACTCTCAGAGATGTATGTGCTATGTATGCAGTACTTTTCTTTGACCAGATGAGTTGAGATTTCTTTTGATGTCTCTGCCCTGTGTGTTGTTCAGCTGATCTCCAAGCTTGATTGTTGATCTGGTTCTTGGGTATGTGGCTTTGATCAGTCTGAATGTCAGCTTTTGGTCTCCAAACCTTCTTGATGACCTCTGTCTTCTGCTTAGGAGGTTGCTGATTTCTTTGATGTCTATGCAGCACTTTCTTGGTACCTTCTACTTTCTGATTGGAAGGTTGCTGATACATCTGATTTGGATATCCATGTAGCTTATAACAGTGAGGTTTGATATGCCCAAATCTTCCACAGTGATGGCATCTCCATCTTTGATACTTCTTCTTCATTTTGTTCTTTCCAGAATGTTGAGACATCTGTTGGAACATTATGTTTGTCTTTGTGTTCTGATGTTGAAGCATCTGTTGGGACATCTTGTTTGACTGTGTAGTTTTTGCAGTAGTTTTGCTAGAGCTGGCTTCATCTCTGTTATATCCCAGTCCACTTTTGTCCCCTGAATGTTTATTATTGCTGAGAATAACATCCAGTGTATTTGAGCTACTGTTCAACATTTTAACATATTTTGACATATGTTCCAACTTAGAGTTGAGAAGAGTTACTTCACTTTTCAAGGTATCAATGATTACTTGATCACTTGCTTTTTCATCTTCTAATACCTCATTCTGTTTCTTTAGCTTTATAACCTCACTGCATATTTCAGAGCTTCTTTTGTATAGATCTTTGAATGCTTGCTCAAGTTCTTCATAAGTAAGTTCTCCACAACTGGAATCACTGTCATATTCACACAGTCCAGCTAGAGCAGTAAAATGCTTAGCTGATTCTTCTTCTGACTCTCCTGAGTCTTCATCAGACCAGGTCACAGAGAGTCCTTTCTTTTGCCTCTTTAAGTAGGTAGGACATTCAAACTTGATATGTCCATATCCTTCACATTCATGGCATTTGACTCCTTTATCTTGACTGGTCTTTTCAGCATACTTTAATCTTTTGTTAGCATCATAAGGCCTTCTGTTCTCAGAGCTTGTGTTTCTTCCACTAGGTTTGGATTTGCCTTCCATTCCTCTGAGAATTTGTTTGACTTGTCTTCCAAGCAAGGCAAGGTTTTCTGATAAGCTTTTATCATTTGCTGATTCATCATCTTCTTCTTCATCTGTATTTGACACCAAAGCTATGCTTTTGTTCTTTTTGGCATTTGTGTCATTCATTCCCATCTCAAAAGTTTGAAGGGAACCAATGAGTTCTTCAACTTTCATGGAGCATATGTCTTGATCTTCTTCTATTGCAGTGACTTTCATGTCAAATCTTTTTGGCAAAGATCTGAGAATCTTTCTTACAAGCTTTTCATCAGTCATCTTTTCTCCCAAAGCTCCAGAAGTATTGGCTATATCCAAGATGTTCATATAGAACTCATGAATTGATTCATCTTCCTTCATTCTCAAGTTTTCAAACTTGGTGGTGAGAAGTTGAAGTCTTGACATTTTTACTTTTGATGTTCCTTCATGAGTTGTTTTGAGAGTGTCCCAAACATCTTTGGCCAGCTCACAATGATGCACAAGTCTGAAAATGTTCCTATCAATGCCATTGAATAAAGCATTTAAGGCTTTTGAGTTGCCTAGTGCTGAGTCTTCTTCCTCCTTACTCCATTCTTCTTCAGGTTTCAGCACTTTTGATCCATCTTTGGTGTCTTGGATAGGGTAATCCCATCCAACATTGACTGCTCTCCATGCCCTGTTGTCAAGTGACCTTAAGAATGCAATCATTCTTGGCTTCCAGTAGTCATAATTAGATCCATCCAGTATAGGTGGTCTATTTACTGACCCTAAATCTCTGTCCATGTTACAGAATTTGTATTCCCTAGATCTCACCCAGTATAAACAGGCAGGGTGCCTGCTCTGATACCAATTGAAATTCTGTGATCAGGTATGAGATGTCCTAAGAGATGTCCCAACACTTAATAGGACATTTGACAAATTTAACCAAAACTTAAACAGCAAGAAAAGTAAACAACACAGAAGTTTGTTAACCCAGTTCAGTGTATAACCACACCTACATCTGGAGGCTACCAAGCCAGGAGGAAATCCACTATTAGTAATATTAATTTTAGACTTAAACCACCCTGTTTAATCTATCACTTAATACTTACCCAATGCAATTTCTACCTAAGACACACTTAGATAAGAGTACCCTACTCACTCCCCCTCAATCACACAGTGATCAAGTTTACAAGTTTACAGAAATTGAAGACATCCTTCAAACAATACAGCTTGATCTTACTTCACAGTTTCAATCAAGTCACAAATGCACTTTTGCTTAAAAGCTTATAAAGTGGTACATAAAAACAACCTGCTATTAAGAACACTAGACACCCTATTTGGTCTTCTGAAATTCGTACTCAATTCTATGAGTTTCTGTTGCTTAAATAGGTATCTGAATTTTGGGCTTTCTGTAGAGGATCCAGCCCTAATGCGCAGCAGCTTCCACCTTGAATTTAGGGTTTGTTACCTCCTAGATTCTAGGTGATTTAGGTCTTCTGTTTTAATCTGAATCTTCAATATAAAACACCCTACAGATGCGCCTTGTTCTGTTTTTATCCATCATTAATTAATTCCAGATACTTCTCCTTAAATATCTCTGATCAGTTAATCAATAATTAATTCTGGTAGCAGGTCTGAGATGTCTCAACATCTGTTGGGACATCCTGAAAAACTGAACTTAAGTTATTTACACAATGTCCCAACATCTGGTAGGACATCCTGAAATAAGTTCATATACTCTGTTTGCTAATGTCCCAACATCTGATAGGACATTCTGAACTGAATTTAACATTTCTTGTTTGGTCAAAAATTCTGCCAATTCTTAAACATCTACAATTCACATCCAACTCCCTAAAACAATACTAGGGAAAAGTGTTACACATTAGCTTTTCAACGCTTTTAACCACGCTTCAAACGGAGTTGTGAATCTCGTTATGATCAAAGAAATATTTGACTAAAACTACACATGTGCAATCGATTGAAAGGGACCATCAATCGATTGTTCTCACTCCCGTGCCTATTTTCACATTTTTTAATAACATCAATTGATTGTTATTATCAATCAATCGATTGTTCTCACTTTCATATACATTTTGTTTCTTTTATTTTTCATATATTGACTTGAAGCCATCAATTGATTCTCCCAATTAATCAATCGATTGGCATAAGTTATTTTTCCAAAAATACCAGTTTTACAACACGTTTAGCAAAATTAATTATTCCCAAAACCCACCTAAACACACCTTATCATGTTATAACAACTTATTTCAAAAATCTAACATCTTATATCAATTATCTATTTTTATTATATCATAAACCTATCAATTAACATCTAATTTCACCAATTTAACATCACCAACAATGCATCATGAAAATCACCTTCATGTTCATCATCACCAACACAAGACACCAACAATAACAATGCTAAAATCAGATTTCACATACTAATTTCTGCAATCATTACATCACAAGTACATAGTCACACATCAAGAATCTTCATCATCGTCAATTTATCATAATCACACATCAAACCTTTCAAAAATACAATAATGGAGAAAACCTAAAGGAGGTTGGGGATCCCTCTCTATCCTTCATAAATTACACCGATATACAAAGTAGTTTCACCCTTTACCTGAATTTCCAGCAAAAACTTTTCAACAATGGTGGTTTCCTTCTTCCTCCTTAAAGCCTTAGCCTCTCTCAAACCTTTGCCTATTTTTCCTCAAACTCAATTTCACGATCAGTGAAAACTCAACTTCTCACACTTCTCCTTTTTTAATAGAAAACTTATTTCCCTCATTTATGTTATTCTTATATATCCTCACTTATCTCCCCAATTCCCACTTTACCATTACAACCTTATTTTTCTATTTATTTTATATTATAATTTCTAATTTTTCTTATTTTCTTAATACTTATACTATTTCAGTTATTCTCCTCATTATATACTTAATTAAATATCTAATTAATTCTACCACTCTCACGAACTTAACCACATGCTACATATTACACACATATTCACCAAAAATCAACTAAAAACATATAATTCACTTAATAATTTAAATAAAATATAATTAAATAAATTAATTGAATTCGGGGTGTTACAACATGCATGTAACTTTTACAGAGAGCTGAGATTTAGAGACGTCATTTTTCCACATTCCTATAGGCTAGATGGTCATCACCTTGAATGATGTTTCATGCCTCTTGCATCTTCCCATAAGTGAAAAATCACTGGACCAGAGAAGGATCGCTCGAGAGGAAGCCGTCGAGATGATGGTCATCTATTTGGGGGTTGACCCAACTGAGGCCTCAAATGAGACATTTGACACAAGAGGTGCTCATGCAAGATTTAGTTTTTTTGGAAAAGCTTTATAAAGACCATATGCAGTGGGCTAAGGATGCTGATGGTGATGATCTGCAGGTTGACAACCATCAGACTTGTGCATTGATGTGTTACGTCTTGTTCTTGGTTGGCACGTTCATGTTTGTGGACAAAAGTGCAACCTACGTCATGTGGTCTACCTTTAGCACTTCATTGACTTGACTGCGATTCACGAGTATAACTAGGGGGATGCATGTTTGGTCTACCTGTACTCGAAGTTTTGTGAAGTTTGCATTAGAAGACAAAATAAATGACAGGGAGTTGCATGCTACTTACAATAATTTACTGTTGCTAATATTTTCATAATTCATTTGTTACGCTTATTATTAATATTGTATCTGAATCATTGTTGTGCCTACCTATATCGAGGATTGACCACGTGTTGTCACATTTCTTATGTATATGAAGAATAATGTGGTCGAGCCATTCAGAGTGTATTTTGACCGTCATGTAGCAGATTACTTTACCTTTTTCCCATACGAGGGTCACCGCAAAACGCATCAGCTGAATGTCATTTCCTTTTACTCCGGTTGGCTAACATGTGCGTTATCTCTTATGTATCCTTATTTGCTCGAGCGAGTGATGCAGTAATTTGGATATTTGCAAATTATTCTGAGACCCACCCTCATCTAAGTTCGCTCCTCCAACCGTTCGCCGCATAGATCTCGATGCGATACTTAACGATTTCAAGAGTCATCTAGTACTAGAGAAGTATCACATAGTACTAGCTCATGTACATTAAGCATATGCACACAACTACATGACATGGTTTTATAGGGTGTCACACCTTATCATCACACCAGACACTCATGAAAGACCACCTAAACCAGGAGGTACTAGAGGTTATGAATGATCTTGAAGACGTGTCAGCGTGTTGTAGAGATGAGTAAAACATACATAAAGACAAGACTCTATGAGGATGTTAATCCACATTTGACCCTCGTGGAAAACATGAATGCCGAGTTACGGAACGCCATACACTACAAACGGATGAGAAGACAAAGGTTACACATACCTAATAGTTTATGTTCAGAAGTATTATTTTTTATATTTTTTAGATTTAATTTAATTAATATATGATTTTTTACTTTTATTTCACTTTAATATATATGAGTTTACTTTAATATAATTTGATTTAAAAAATTACAATATTAGAAAAACGATTCTATTATAAAATTATCCATAAAATATTTCGTAAATACATCTCTAAAATCTTTAGAAATACAATGTCTAAAAGACATTTATGAATTTCCAAAGGTGAGGCATCCTGATTAAGAGGGGACTAGTAAGTAACTATTTTACTTGTTAGAAAAAAATTACATTTTTAGGGAGGAACAGCTAATTTTACATTGGCAAAAGGTGAAAATCAAGCATTTCACAACCATTTTTATATTGCAATTTCAAAGTGAATAGTTTTTATTGGACGTGGTAATCGGTAGCAGATATCGTTGAAAATAATTTTTGAGACAACAATGTCTTAAAATCAATTTTTATAGGGGAATCACTTTTGCCAATGTCATGAAGGTGGCGTAGGAATAACGGAAACTTCTCACACGCACAAGAAGCGCTTAAGAAAAAACGCGGTTTAGCGCAGGAAAGAATATAATCAATTAATCATTGAGCGCAGAAGCTAAGAAACGCCCAATTGAAATTGAAATTGAATTCTAGATTCGATGGAGGCTCAAGCTCACAATCAGAGAGATCGCAGAATAGATGGTCTTGGAGATCTTCGAGTTCTTCCCGATGAAATCCTCTGCTCAATTTTGGAACGGCTCACTCCTCGAGATGCTGCACGCGTGGCTTGCGTTAGCAGGTAATTCTATCAACTTTTCATGTTCATTTCCCCATAACTTTCAATTTTGATACTTTTTGTGTAATGTTCATTCATCGTTTGTTTTGATATTCCATTCTTACTCTTAATTGGATATAAATCTAGACTCATTGCTTCATTCAATTACACTCTGAAGTTTGTTTTGATTCCTCACATTAGTTACCGGAAGTTGCTTATGGTAATAGTATAATTGATTTCATTGGCTTCACGCAGTTGGCATTTCCTATTTGAGCAACATTGATGATTGATAATTGATAATTGATTAATTAACGTTTTTCTTTTATTTATTTATTGGCAGTGTGATGTATATACTGTCCAATGAAGAACCACTGTGGATGAGTCTATGCCTAAAAGGAGCATCTGGTTTTCTTGAATACAAAGGCTCTTGGAAGAAAACTGCCCTGCATAAGTATGTCTTTTACTTTCTCATTTGGTCCGGTTTGGATAAACTACTTATTTGCAGCTTATCGCACAAGCGTTTATCATGATAAGCGCCTATGTATAAGCAATTTCTATAGATAAAGATGAAATTAAGTTAAATTGTTTTTGTATAAGCTTATAAACTGTTTGCATAAACTATTTTGGAGAACTTATGAAAATAAGCTGCAAACAACAATGTCATAAGCTGTTTTCATAAGTTCTCCCAAATAGTCATGCAAAACTGCTTATAAATAATGTCATAAGCTGTTTTCATAAGTAATGACAGCTAAGCTAAAATAAGACAATCCAAATAGATTCAAAGTAGCTATTGTCGGATTTCTTCATTTAAGTATATATTTAATTGTAACATATTTGGAATTGGATATTTTGAATGCAGTGAGAATCTACCAGACAAGTACAAAGAGGTCCAAGGACGGCCTTTACATTTTGATGGTAATAGTTCTGATAGCATTAATATCATATCTGTTTTCTATATTTTTAGCAAAGCAAACTTTGGCTGTATGTTCTTAAATTATTTTAAGGTTTTTGTATATACCACTGATATTTACCTTCCTGCAGGATTCAACTCTTTATTTCTGTATCGGAGATTATACCGGTGTCATACCACGTTGGATACATTTTATACAGAAGGTGGAAACGTGGAAAGAATAAAAGACATCTCATTGAAGGACTTCTATAACGAGTATGACATGAAGAAACCGGTACAAAGATTAAATAATTTTAGTAGTAAAGCCGCGTTAAAATTTTTCCCTCTATGTTGGTTCTGTTTCAGTGTCAATAATTAATGTTGAGCTCTCTTCCTGATGAAAAGAAAATATCCTGAGCTCTACTTTCCATAGTTTGGTTTGCTTGATTTCTTTTTGAAAGAAATGAATTCACTCTCTTGCTGGCAATACATTCTTTTACACACATTCTTCAATGTTATATATTTTTGCTCTCTTTTTTAAAAGCCAATACACTTAAAAAATGATCAGTTTACAATGCAATTGTGTTAACCTTTTAAAACATGGACCGATAATGAAGTTTGTGTTCAAAGGAGTGTGTTGCTACTTGCTAGTATTTTTCTTTTGGAAAAAGCGGGAACAGTATTATTTTCTGTCATGATATAAGTCTGGTTGTTGGGCGGTAAAGAACCATCACAAGAATAAAATAAGCATAGCGGAGCCGGAGATGAGAATGTCGCGTTGAATGTGTGGAAAGACTAGACAAGATCGGATTATAAATGACAACATTAGAGAGAGAAAGAGAGAGAGACTCGAGATATAGCACCTATTGCAGAAAAGATGTGGGAAACTCAGTATAGGTGGTTTGACTATGTAGAGAAAAGACTAGTATATTTTGTAGTAAGGAGAGTAGATCAGTTGGAGGGTAGTTAAATCACAAGAGATAGAGGAAGACCTAAAAAAACCAAAAGAGAAACTATTAAGAAAGACCTAGAGATTAATGAGTTCGATAGAGATATGATATATATACTAAATCATTATGGCATTGTTTGATCTATGTAACCGACTTCACTTAATTGTGTATATGTTTGCTATTAATCTCTGAAGCATTTGGGTAGCTCTATTAATTTTTCCAGCTGTTTCTTGTAAAGATTGAAAATGAGAGATGAGAATGATTTGTCTTTATAACTTCAAGGGTCCTCCTATGTGTATTTGGGTTAGTAGATGTTGTGTTTTAGATATACTCCATTCGTACCAATTTATAAGCAAAAGTCAATATTTCACACTTATTAAGAAAATTCAAATTTTTGTGTCTTTCTTGAAATATGTTTTATAGAAAGATGTAAAAATAATTTTAATTGGTTGTTGTTTATGGAAAAAATGATAGAGAACCCAAATTAAATGCAATTTGCATTTAATTTTACATTGGAAAAGATGAATTTTTTACAATAAAATGGTTAGATGAAATAAAGTTGATAATTTTTGCTTATAATTTTTAACAAGAAAAATGAGTGTTTTTTGCTTATAAATTGGTACGGAGGGAGTACTGAAGTTTATCAATTCTGAACCATCAATTGTTAGTGATTTTCTCTTGTATTTATATTGAAATGTAATTTTGATGATGAATTGCACCTCTCAGGTCATGCTTAATGGACTGGCGGATACATGGCCTGCCAGGCATAAATGGACAACTGATCAGCTGTTGCTAAACTATGGAGACGTGGCGTTTAAAATTTCTCAAAGGAGTTCCAAAAAGATCTCCATGAAGTTCAAGGACTATGTCTCGTACATGAAAGATCAACATGATGAAGATCCATTGTATGTTTTTGACGAAAAGGTGCTTGAGTTTAGATATTCCCTTTTCAATAACGCTCTTCCCTGACTCGTCGCACCATTCCCTTCCCTTTTTCTTGTTTTCAAATTTGGGATTTTTGAAGTTCTTTTAACTAATAATTTAACATACAGTTTGGCGAACATGCACCTAGCTTATTGAAGGATTACTGCGTGCCTCATCTTTTTCAAGAAGACTTCTTTGATATCTTAGACATAGATAAACGACCATCCTATAGGTGGTTCATAATTGGACCACAGAGATCTGGTGCATCTTGGCATGTTGATCCAGCTCTTACAAGTGCATGGAACACTCTTCTTTCGGGCCGTAAAAGGTAAAAAGATAAGATGCCTGAAGTGAAATTTGTATCTACATTATGGTTGTGTAGCATGTAGCTTAGAGTGAAATTTGTATCTACGTTATAGTTGTGTAGCATGTAGCTTAGACCCGGCTGTTTACATGGTCAGAGGAAACTATATGCATTGTTGTTTTGAGTTTAAGCTTTAAACATAATTAGTTGGTTACTTGATTCTTCCTGTTTATTGCTGCTATTTTCTTTTTCTTGTTACAATTGGCCCCCCAAAACTTAGTGAAGGTAGGGGGATAGGGGTAGGTGGATAAAATATGAGGATCGAGACTCATAAGGGATCAAACTTGGCATCAGGTGTTTTTTTTAATTTTTTTTTTCCTTAGGAAACTAGGTGCCTTTAGGTTGAACGTCCATTATTGGCTCGTCCATGCAAAGATGATGGTCTCTTTACAAGTTTCTCATTTGATTTTGACTGCTAATGCAACCTAAACTACAGCTCCCCATTTTATGCTTTTGATGATACAAAGCGGAGGTTTTTCTCTAGAATTAGGAAGATTGTAGGACTGAAATAGTTTGTGTGAAGTATGATTTGTCACTTTTAGACTGAGGTCTGAGGGGGCTAAGATCTTGCTAGGACTAGTTTCCTAAAATATTTCATCGGCAAATGTTGAACAATATTCCTAAAAAAATGACTCATAAGAAAGTTTTCAGTAAATTAAACAGTTCTTGTTCTATAATGATTCTACAACAAATAATTTGAGTTTAATGTAATATTTTCTGTGTTGGGGCTTGATTATTTTCCAAATAACTAATGCGTAAGAGATAATGTTTTGCCTATATTTGATAGGTGGGCACTATATCCTCCCGGAAAAGTGCCTTTAGGTGTTACAGTTCATGTTAATGAAGAAGATGGTGATGTCAGTATTGACACTCCATCATCACTGCAGGTACCACAATCTTGCAATTCGAGCAATTTACATATCCTCTTTTTGGATTTAAATAATTATTATCCATTAGGATGCCTAACTTCAATGTGTCTTTCTGTTGATTTTTTAATTATTAATAACAATTTTATTTGCTTACAGTGGTGGCTAGATTTTTATCCTCTTCTTGCTGACGAAGACAAGCCAATTGAATGTACACAACTACCTGGAGAGACAATTTATGTTCCCAGTGGATGGTGGCACTGTATTTTAAATTTGGAAACAACTATTGCAGTCACGCAAAATTTTGTGAATTCTAATAACTTCGAATTTGTATGTTTGGATATGGCACCTGGTTATCGTCATAAAGGAGTTTGTCGTGTAGGTTTGCTTGCTCTTGAAGATGATGTTGATGAAAATGGCGTACAGGACATGTCTTGTAATGAAGAAAATCTAAGTTATTCTGATTTGTCAAGGAAAGAGAAAAGACCGAAAACTCTTAAAGATGTCGACGATCTATGTTTTGAAAGTGAATTAAGTGGTGTATCTAGAAGCTATAACTTATGGAAAGAAGGATTTTCTTATGATATTAATTTCTTATCCATGTTTTTGGATAAGGATAGAGACCACTACAGTTCTGAGTGGAGTTCGGGCAACACCATTGGTCAACGAGAACTAAGAGAATGGTTATCCAAGCTTTGGATTCAAAAACCAGAAATGAGAGATCTAATATGGAAGGTTATTTTGTTTCCAATGTAATGCATCTCTGTGCTCTCAAAGTAAGTATATCATCTGATTTTATAATCTATTTTCTGTTTATGTATGTCCAGGGAGCTTGTATTGCGCTAAATGCAGACAAGTGGTTAGAGTGTCTGTCTAAAATTTGTGCCTTCAACAATTTGCCTCTTCCCACTGATGATGAAAGGCTTCCTGTTGGTACGGGTAGCAATCCTGTGAGTTTTAATTTATGTAGCTAATAACTTTTTCTTATTTGTATTTTTTGAGAAGCTTGTAGTGCATCAAAATTCCAAAGTCTTTAGTGAAAATGATTGGTCCTTAGTGTCCCAAACAGTATTGTGATTGCTTCATAACTAGACTATAATTTAGTGGATCATTTAGAAGGATTTCCTGGTTGAATCAAAGTCCTGATGTTTTGCTTAAGGTCTTTCCCTTGTAAGAAACAAATTCTCATCCTCAGCATATCCCCCCTTACAGTAACTTATCAATAATTTGGACCAGTTTTTAGAGACCAATTACAATGGTCTTAGGATCTACAAACTAGTTTTCATTGAATATACCTTTGCATATTGCCTTGAGACTAGAAGAGTTTACCTTTTTAGAAGGCACTTTGAGGGAACTGAAACCTCTCTACTATCTTTATGCCATTGTGATATTAATCATACAAAGTAGTTGGCTACAAATTGTAATAATCAGTAAAACATAATGTGCATTTTTAAAATCTTACTTCAAATGGTAGCTGTCATTCTGAAATTGTTTCGGTTGTGCTTACCATAACGTGAGATGATATGCTACGTAATTACTTAGCCATGTTTCATATGATTCTGTTATTGAACTATGACATGAGATTGATTTGTGGTATGATCAATCATTATCTAGTAAAGTACTTGAATAGTACGAAGTCTCTAACTAGGAACATTTTCCATTCTTTAAATAGGTTTATCTAGTGGGGAACTATGTTGTTAAGATTTTTGTCGAAGGAGGACTGGAAGCTTGCCTTTATTGTTTAGGCACAGAGGTACTTGATTAGTATTCTGTTTTCAATCCATCTCCAGGGCAGATCTAACTTTCATATTGTATCTTTTACAGCTAGAATTTAATAGTCTGCTGCTTGAAGCCAACTCCTCTATTAGGAAACATATTCCTAGTGTTATGGCCAGTGGGGTTGTTTATCTTGAAGACGGGTCCTATACCAATTTAAGTTGGGACGGAAAAGGAGTTCCCAGTGTCATTCTGAAGAGCAATATTATCACAGAGAAATGTAATGTTGATGGTTTTCCATTTGGGGTTTGGGGCAAAAAACTGTTAGAGTATAGGAATGCTGGGATGCCGATGGACGGGTCAATTAGTTTAGCCAGTAACTCTAGCATATGGCCGTATGTGATAACTAAGCGATGTGAAGGGAATATGTTTGCAGACTTGTAAGTGCTGACCTTATGGTTTATAAATTTCATCATACCACATAGCAATTCCAATTTCTGACTTTTGTACAAGCAACACTACTCTTTTAATCTTTTAGATTTTGTTTTCATTAATTTGCAGAAGAGACAGCTTATCGTGGGAAGATGCAACAAACTTGGCCTCCTTCTTGGGGGAGCAATTGCGCCACATTCATCTTTTGCCACATCCACCTTTAAATAATTCACTTATATCTGATATTGATCATGAAATAAGCTGGTCTGAGGAAAATGGTTGTATTTCAAATGTTAATTGTAAATCAAACAGTGTAGCAGAATGGGGAATCTTCACCAGAATATTAATAAAGAAGAGGAAGGACGTCTCAAGTCGTTTGACCAAGTGGTACACTTAATTCTATTGAACTTTCTGATTTCTTGACAAACAAGATAGTTTAAGAATGAGAGTAGGGTTATTATGCATACAATTTAAAATCTGATGATCTGATGATCTTCTGAGCACTTCAAGTTTGAAGTTTCAAAATTCTATGGCTTTTCCAATTGTTTATCAACTCTCTTGTGACTTTGGTTTGGTTAAACTGTATTTTATCCACGCATGATAAATGTGCTCCATTTTTGGTTTTACGTTGGTGCTTCTGTTGCATGATAGTTTTATTGGTGAATCTTTGCATTATTCATTTATCTTTGTAAGGTGGCCTCTGATGCTTCTCGCTAAAACTTTGTAGGGGGGATCCAATTCCTAGCAAACTGATTGAGAAAATTGAGGAATATATCCCATCTGATTTATCTAAGCTGCTAAATATAAATGAGGTTTCTTCTAAATTCACTAGTTCATCCCAACATCATTTTTTTCATTGGATATGCTAGATTAAGTTTGGTTTCAATCTACTTTTATTTGATTTCAGAATTTCTCAAGTGGTGCTTCTAAACCTTGCTCCTGGATACACACTGACATTATGGATGATAATATTTACATGGAACCGTCATTGGTTTGCTCTACCTCCAGTGGGAATACAGAAGATGCTGCCCAGGTGGACAATGGTTTATTGAGTGATCATGATGGAGTGAAATCCTGGTGCCCCAGTTACATCCTTGATTTCAGTGATCTTTCTATAGGTCGGTACTTTTCCTTGCCTACCTGTTTCATGAGCTGTCACGCAACTTCGATAATCCCCGTCTTTATAAAGGAATGTTTCATTATGTGGCATCATATTTTATCAAGTGACACAGAGAAATAGAGAAAAAAATGCTTTATTGATGGGGCTTGGTCAATGTGACACAAACGAAAAAGTAAATCTTAAGGATGAACCTTGATCTCTTTTACTCTTCATTGTGTCCAATTTCAACACCTATCCCCATTAATTCTCTTTTCTCCGATTTATATCATCTTATAACTAACTCAATTTGTACTTGTTAGCTAGTTATTACTTACAAGTTAAAACACACTTTTTATTTCTCCTAACTTATCTTTTAATGAGTGGTCAGTTATCAAAATATCATTAGCAAATTTAGGAATAATGAATCAGTAGTGTGTGAAGTCAATTAGGGGGTTACTCTTTAAACATAATAGCCAAACGAAAGGTTAATGATGATTCCTTAACCGGAAACATCTGTACCAATAATTCCTGTTTTACATTTTCCCTAAAATATCTTTCTATGGTGTTTTTGCCGCGCAGTCATTTCATTTTAGTCCTTGTTTTACTTCTATTGTTTATCTGTCAAATCTATTAACTAACTGTACAATTACATGTAACTGACTCAACTTTGTCTAGAGCACTTCTTACTTAAACTCCACTCAAAGATATTTTTTGAAACATATATTGCCGTGAAAGAATGCTGATATTTTTGCTATCTGGGTATATTAGCTGACCTTTTTCATTTATTTTGCAGGAGATCCTATTTTTGACTTGATACCAATTTATTTAGATGTGTTTAGAGGTGATTCAAATCTCCTTAAGAAATTTTTAGAAAGTTACAAACTTCCTTTTCCGTGCAACATATCCAAATATGAGTCGACAGAGGGTGGTCAAAAGTTTGGTCGACTTTCATATGCTGCTATGTAAGTACTGCCACCATAATTCTCTTTCACAACTAATTTCTTATCAACTTAAGTGTTTCAGTTTGAATGTATGGATTTATATAAAATATGAAATAATATACATATGACTGCTAAGGCTTTTCCGTATTTAACTTCATCTCCAGAGTCATATATCCACCTAACCTATCATTACCTATGTGTTTACTGTGAGTTGTGTACATTATACTAGTTAGATGAGAGAATTCTGTGACCATACAAACAATTTTTTTTGTGCTTTGTTCCCTTGACTTTCAGGCTTCGGAGTATGAGTTAATGATGTTAACTCATTTGGATTTCTTTATTTTTTGTCACTGTAGGTGTTATTGTATTTTGCATGATGATAATGTCTTGGGAGCTATTTTTAGCATATGGGAAGAACTAAGATCATCAGAGTCATGGGAAGAAGTTGAGATGACGGTATGGGGAGAGTTGAACAATTACAAAGGCTTTCTTTGACCATTTGCTGCATTAATATTTTTGGAATGGGGAGAGTTGAACAATTACAAAGGCTTTCTTTGACCATTTGCTGCATTAATATTTTTGGAGCTTGAACGCAATAATACATGTTTAAATTCTCTAGTAGCCTAAGAGAAAGAGAAATAAAGAAGTTTAACATTAATCGGCTTTCTGTTTAATTATACTGTTCAGTTTTATAATAAAGTGTATGTCCAAGTTGGTGCAGTTATGAGGATATTACACGTTTTCCTGGTTTGAATTAACTGGAAAATCTCAATTTTTTGTCTAATTCAGATTCAAAATTGTATATCTAAACATCTTCTGATTGATAAGTTTATATGACAAATATTGATATTGTTATGATGGACATCTTTCTTTAAGACTTTACCGTTGTGCATGTAAATTTCAAAGATGATTGTTACTCTGTCTATTGAAAGTGCAAAAAAAACTTTTCATTAAAAAATGTATCAAAGCTTTTAGCTTATACAAGGGTGTGGCGGACCACATAACCCAAAAATTTTAGCTACATTTTTATATGAATAAATAAGTCTAATGTTTTGAAAATAGTTGAAAGTATGTTGAGAGGAATTTTTAGATTTGAATTTGGGATTTTTTTCTCTAAATTTCTCTCCTATGTGAGTTTAATCACTAGTTATTTGACAAAAATATAATAAATGGATTTCTCAAAGTAAAATAAAGTTTAATGAATTATTTAAAGTGCCCCACAAAAAGTTGGGTAATGGACATTCCACTAATCCAGTAATGTCATGTCATTTTAATATATTTAATTATTTATTAATAGTTTAATTTTTATAGATTTTCAATGCAATATAGTCTAATTTACTCAATGGATAACTCTACCCAACTTTTTGAGATGAGTAGATAAAAATTCATCTTATTTAAAAATTAGAAGTATTAAGGATTCAATTGAATGAGTTTTGATTTTAATTCTTATAAACTATTTTGTAAATCAATTTAGAAAAATTGTTTTGAAGAAAAAAATTAAAATAAAACATGGTTGATAATCTTATTTTCTAGGTATAATTAGTCACCAAGTCTCCTAATTTAATTTAATGTTCCCCTTTAGTCCATTAACTAAAAAAAACATTACAAGTTAGTCCTTTAACTTCACTTTTGTTATCCTATTTGGTCATTTCCATCAATTTCTAATAAAAAAAAGGATAAGTTTTGGTGACGTGGTGTGATAGTAAAGTTATTGGTACAAATTCGAATCAGCATATGGAGTTAAAAATTGATTCACTAATTAAAATGTAGGATTTTGTTTTCGGGGGAATCTCATTGTTTAAATAGTGTATCAGTTTTTAATTATATATTCTGACTCAAATTTGTATCAATAGTCTTGTTATCACGTCATATCACCGAAATTTAATGTTTTTTTTTATAGAAATTGATGGAATTGATCAAAATATCAAAAGTGAAGTTAAGAAATTGATATATTTATTTTTAAAATATTTTAAAATTGCATAATATTATAAATTTGTCATTAGTGAAAGATGTACCTTTTTTTTTCTCTTTTCAATTTTGAAAATTAAAAATTAAAAAATATTTTAATATTTTAGCTTTTATAACTTAAATAGAGAATAGTTTTTTAAATTAATTTTATAAAACTAAACTACCAAACAAATTTTATTATTTTTAAATTTTAAAAATTAAAAAGTACTTTTACCAAACTAAATCAAACAAGGCCTAATTATTCTCGTTGAATTTGATGAGATGAATTTTGTTACTAGTATGTAATGAACAAAATTCTAATGAGTATAAATAGGTTATAGGTAAACTCTACACCCTATGATCATAAGTTTGAGTGTTTGGAGTTACTGTTGATCTATTAGGATTTGAGTTTAGTTTTAGTTTCTTATTTTCAAGGGTGAGGCCACCTATCCCCCCTTTGGTTTGGACCTATAATGTGGTCACTAATCATAAATAGTAATTGGTACTCCCTCATTCTTATAAAAAATGTCTCATTTGCGTTTTTTCTATGTTTTAAAATAAATGTCTTTTTAGAATCCCAACACAATATTTATTATTTTTTTCCACTACTATACCTCTATTTATTAACTTTCACGTTTTTCAACTACTTTATAACTTACTTTTAATATGGGTATTCGAGTAAATAATATTAGTTTTTTTCTCACTAAAACCAACACATCCAATCATTTTCTTAAGAACCGTGCATTGCTCAAATAAGACATTTTTTATGAGACAAAGAGAGTAACACTTTTCTTTAGGATGAGTGGGAGTGTGAAAACATCAATTGATGTGTTTGGGGTTCTAATTATGAGTTGTTGGATCCAAAATTGGACCATAGGCTCATGCATGTTTAAAGTCGGGGTCGTACATTTACTTATGTTAGTACATAATCTTTTAAACATAACATGTGTAACGATGAAATGCTTAAGAGAATTGTGTCAATCCACCACCCTTTGAAGCATGAAGTCGGTAAGGTGAAATGCTTACGAGTAATATGTGAGTCCACGAGCCTCTTTTATGGTGAAATATTTGAAACAAACTTCTTTGTGGTGAGGATATGAGTTCCCATTCATTCTATGCACATCATTTCATTTCTAGGAGGTTTGTGACTTTAAACTTTTTGTACTATGTGTTGTTTTAAGGAATCAGATCCCCTGCAGTCATCTCTCTCACCTATGTCTATCTCTCTCTACAAATTTAATTTTATTATTATTTAAAATAAAGTTATCCAAAGGAAAACAAGAGAGGCAAAAGAGATCCAATGGTGATTGAACCATGACTGCAGTGACATTTTGACGGCAGAGGATCATGGTCCCTGTTTTAATTAGTGGAATGTGTTAATGTTGTAACCTCCCTTTAAGACATAGTAATAATGAGCTTATATTTTGAGTGGATATTAAATGAACGTCACTAGGGCTTCAATTTTCATATCCCTAAAAGATGTGTTACCTAAGTTAGGTTTTCTTAGGTTAAGTTTGAGTGTGGTGTCTTCTGACTTGACCTTTGATTGATTATATTCATTTTTTATGTAATTTTATTCTACTCATTTTTCATCTTCCTTCTTTTTTATCATAGCTCAATTTTTTTAACTTTATAAAGCTTAACTCTTTTGTGTTTTGCTCTTGTTCATCTATGGAAATTCCTTGCATTTTGCTTTAAGATCCTTCTCGTTCATTTTCACAAAGGTATTTCTTTATTTTTACTTCTATTTTTTTATTGTTCCTTTTGTTTTCCATTATTTTCTATTGCATAATATGGTGATTTTAAGGGATATAGGTTCAAACGAAGAAGTTGTGAGACCTCTTCTTGATGACTAGGTTCACACTAACTTGTGTCGCTTCTATTTTAGATGGGTCAACTGAGGTATAGCCTAAAATGGGTATTTTAAGGGTATTTTTAGTTGGATAAATAATGTCTTCATTAACTCTAATGAGTTTAGTGACGCAAGTAGCCATAAGAGTGACTTTGTTATAACTTATGCTTTGTCTTTCTCAGGTGTGTCGAGGGCGATTCTAAGGCCATAAGAACTACTACCCGTTCTGAAAGAGGTTTTAGCTACTGCCAATAAATTCTACAAGGAATGATGTTACTATAAATGGCTTAACATTTGACGGGGCTATCAATTATCAAGGGGGTTTGACTATGTTATTGAGTAAGTTTAATTTTTGCACGTGAGTGTGGACATTTTATAAGTTTATTATCTTTAGTCCATTGATGATAAGAATCTTATTTAGGATAGATTTTTACCTTTTTTTTTGTATTCTCTGGCTTGTATGTATTAGCGTAAGGCCAAAAGGATTGATTAACATGTAAGGAGAAAATTCAAAGAAGTTATTTTGATGTCCAATATTGTTTATGGTTAGTCTTTTGTAATAATTGTTTTTGTAATGACAAGTTGTTAAGCTTATCTTGTAACCACAAATCTTGATAAGTTCTATCTTCTAATTCCTTGATTTTGTGTTCCATTTTTCTTTTAATCGGGTTATTTTGAGTGATGTTTTAGATAATGTGGTCGATTAGCTTAATCACTGACCAATATACTATCATCATGTGATATTGTTATTCCCGATGCAAACTGGTGCTATGTTGTTTCTTTTAAAGATATAATAAATACACAATTATGTTCCCTCATTTTGAGTCATTATTACTTCATGTTTTTAAATACATTTCTTCCCCTTACATGCATGTTTTTCTCATATTAAGATTTTTATTGATGAATAGTTTAAGGTCTAATGTTTTTGTTGGCCAATAATATTATTCTTATCGCTTATTTGCATAGAATTTGAGAATAATAGGTTTATTCAATCAAAAACTCTTATGATTTACTTTCTCTCCCTCTCTCTATCTCTCTCCCTCTCTATTATATGTCATTTTGTAAAAAAGAAAACCTATAATTATAAGTCACTTTAAAATTCCAATGCAACATTAATGATATTTTTTCTAATATACCCTCTATCACTTGTTACTATTTCTTCTTCCAAATCTTTAAATTTCTCATTCAACTGTAATAAATGAAGGAAAATACTATAAAATCATTCATAATTCTCTTTCCCATATAATCTTAATTCCCGTGAAATGTCCAAAACGTCTTATAATTTAGGACAAGGGAGTAATATGTTTGACCAAAAGAGATTCTCATTAGCTTCCTTGCTACCACCAATTAATGGAGTAATATGTTTGACTACAAAATGTCTTGGTACTTTTGAAAGAGAAAAAGGTATTTCCGTGACATTAATGCCATATGCACCATTGTTAGTGTGTTATGGGGGAACAAGTGGGTTTCTCTTGCTAGTCGTTACATTATCATTTTGATGTATTCTAGAACTCATCAAATGAAATGTGAGAAATAATATTATAGACCCCATGGATGACACTTCTTACAAAAAAAATTATTTTTATTCATAGAACAATTAAGATATATGTATCCATATGGTTGTTCTCAGGTCTAACTCAATCCATGTAATTTGATAATGAATATTGTGAATTGATTTGTCTTTTGATTTGTTATAAAAAAATAAACATAACATAGATGAAAAAGAACACAATCATAACACAAGAACATAACGTGGAAATTCCAAAATTAGAAGAAAAATACAACGGTTGTTGTCAATAGACAACATAGAATGAAATTATGTGAAAATTTTTACAACAAATAATATAGCCTCAACTAATCCAGGCCCCTAGTATACCCATATCCTCCAAAATAAATAGGCTTAAATGTACTTTTGGTCCCCATAATTTAGTTAATTTAAACTTTTGATCCCCCTTATCAAACCTACGAATTTGGTCCCTTAAGTTAAATGCGATATAGATTATCTTGGTCCCCCTAGAAAATTTGATGTTGTGTCTTGTTTTTTTTATGACGTGGCAAGTATCAATGGAATCCATATCACCATATATTTTCCATGTCACCTTTTTTTTGCCATGTCATATTTTTTAATTACATATTATAATAATATTATAGTTTATAAATTAGGGATATTAGATTTTGACTGTGTTCATCGTGTTCTTCTTCCATACGCAGGTTTTCCACTGTTCATAGTCTTCATCTTCCTCAGTTTCTCAGTTTCCATATAGTCTTCTTCTTCCTTAGAATGTCTCAGTTTTTCGGATGTAACCATGTAAGCATGTCCTCAAATCATTCAAGGTATATATTCAAGTGTGGTCTTGATGCTCTATTGATGATGACATGGACGAATGCGAACCCGGGTCGTCGTTTCTATGGATGTGGAATGTATAAGATTAAAGATACAAAAAATGCACTTACTTTTATTGGTTGGATGAGGAAATGAATCCTAGGGCAAAATAGATAATTTCTTCACTGTTAAAGAACTTGAATGAGGAGAAGGATATTTTTAACACCTACAAAGCAAAGGAGGATGAATTGAAGATGAAGGTGCAGATCCTGAAGAAACAATTGAAGATTACCTGGATTTTTGTATTTGTAACTTTTTTTGCCTTTGTTGGAACAACAATGATGAAATATATTAGGTTTGTATGTATTTGTCTGCATTACACCAAAATAAAATTGTTTGACAATTTAAATATATAGGACACTACTCTTAAGATGCTTAACACACAATCTACATCCCACATTGGCACTAATGCCTTGAATAGCTAGAACAAGTCCATGTAAGTGTAAAATCAAATGGAAAATGATAAAATTGTTAAACCTAAAAACACATGACATAAATGACATAAATGTAAGTTTAAAAACAAAAAAAAACACCTTTTGTTGATCTGATATAAATGAGTAGGCTATCTGATTGTAACCCTCGAAATCATGCAGAAGAAGTTCTAAAAACCATCCCCATGATTCTTTTGTTTCAGCTCCTACTACAACATATGCTATTGGAAAAATCTGGTTATTTCCATCCCTCCTAATTGCTGACATTATCTGTCCACCATAATCTTCTTTTAAAAAGCATGCATCTAACCCAATTAGTGGCCTACATGTCTTTGCAAAACCTGCTTTGCAAGCTTCTAAACACACATAAATTATTTCAAATACATGGTTGCAATTACTTTCCTCACATTGAATTACAATTGTACTATTAGGGTTTTGTTTCAATATTTCTTGTCCATAAGATCTCAAATGAGAGAATTATTCAATACCAGCCCCTTGAACCAACTTGCTTTCCTCTTGGCCCTATATGCATGGTCATGGGATAGTTTCACTCCACATTTGTCAATTGCTTTAGATATGAGGCTTGTTGGTTTCATATTGGGACTATGTCTAAGAGTTTTGGAAAACCATTTGGAAAGCCACTTGGTCTTTTCACTTCTATTATTAGAAGTCCCGTGACAAGTATGTTCTCCAATCAAACTCACTACTTGCTAAAATTGGTTACTTATTCTCTTGCTAAATCTCATATAGAACTTACATCCATCAGTGCATTTCACCACAACTTATATTGAATCATTTTTCTTAATGAATACATTCTTTTGATTTTCCATCCCATAGTCCTTGATTGCATCCCTAATGACTTCTTTGTTGGTAAACATCATGCCTAGTTGAAATTCCATCTCCTCACCAGACTTAAATGTATGAAACTTCAGTTCCTCCTCCTCATCACTTCTAGCGAATGTATATAAATGGTCATAGTCCTCACTTTCATCATGTATCATCTCAGCCTGGTCTATATTCTTTTGGCTGGTAGCAACCTCACCTAGTGTCTATTGGGGGAAAAAACCTTAGTCTAGTTCATCTCACTCACACGTGAGTCTTCACTAAAATGGAACTCATTATCCTCACAACTACTCTCACTAGCAACATAATCATCATTAATGTTATCTACTACAACACCAACATTATTATTTCCTACATTAACATCTTCAACAATATTGTCTTTGCCAATATCAGTATCCCCTACATTAACAACTTCAACAGTATTGTGTTCTCTCACATTAGTATCTCTTACATTAACATCTCCAGTAGTCTTGTCTTCTCCCACATCAGTATCTCTTTCATTAACATCTTTATCAGTCGTGTCATGTATAACATCTTCACAATCAACCTCATTAACATCTGCACTTTTAAACCATGTACATTCTACATCATCTTCCCCACCAATCTCAATGTTAACATTGACTTCACTATCATCAATAATATCCGGTATCCCCATACTATGCTCCAAATAAACATCAATAACATCATATCCTTCAATATATTTTGCAAACTACAATACATCCTTATCATTGTTCAAGGGTCTAAGACCACGAAAGACGCTAAATGTATGGTTCCAATATCACATAAACTTAATATTTACATAACCTCACTCTTAATCATACCCTCTAACTCCATATATGATATATAATGTACATTCTAACTCCAATTCATCACAGTAACTACCCTATTTACATACCATTTAACAGGTTTTTCAACTATCTGTCCCCTATGATTTATTCTCAACCTAATCTTATTATTTATAGATAACCTGAGAAAAAATTGACAAAACTATAATCAAACAACCATAAAGTAGCAGTAGGGACCACAAAATTTCATTAACAATACAAAACACACGGGGACCACAAGTAGACAACAACAAAACATTCAATAGACAAAAACCTAAACTAACACCTCTATAACAATGGACCACAAACACAAAAACAATAATACATTAAGTAAACAAAACCCTAAACTGACACCTTTGAAATAAGGGACCATAAGAATATGTACCTTACACAGTATTTGACTTCTTCGTGTCTCTCCTTTTGACTTGCTGGCTTCGTCATCTTCGTCAATTCAGCCACCTCGAAACGCAGCTTCAACGTCTTTGACTGCTTCGTATCAATGGAGGAAGAATGTTTCATTGCTCAAAATGGAATAAGGTTTTTTTACTTTCTGAAAAGAGGAGAACGATGGTGTGAATTGGGGAAAATATTGACCTAGGGTATATATTGTATTTTCATTCAATTAATCTATTTCTTAAATTTATAAAATTAATTTTACAAGTTTTTGAATTTAATTATCTAATTGGAATTAAAATAGTACAATATGGTGACATGAATTTAATTGATACTTGGCACGTCATAAAAAAACAAGACACACATCATCAGATTTGCTAGGGGGACCAAGATAATTCAGAGCTCATTTAACTTAATGGACCAAATTCGTAGGTTTGGTAATATGGGGATCAATAGTTTAAATTAGCCAAACTAGGGGGACCAAAAGTGCATTTAAGCCAAACAAATATTTAACTACATCTCACAACACTCTAATACAAGAATATAAAAGAACAAAGAAAGTCAAATACAAGCTTAAAGTATTTTTTACTGGTGCATCTTGGAATTAAGAACTTGAATTCTATTTATAGCCTTAGACTCCTTATTCCTTCACAAAACTCAACAATGTGGAACTTCAAAGAGCTTGTATCCTATTTATAGTTTTGGACTCTCTCTTCATTCATAAACTAAGTGATGTGGGGCTCCTTCAACATATATATTTTCAACCAATCTCAACAATCTTCACCTTGATTGAAAATAGCACATAAACTTTTATTGTGTATAGTCAACATTAAATGTTAAATGTTTAATGCAATGGGATATACTTCTTAAGACTCCATGTGTGTATAATCAATTGTTGTGTGTTTTTCAATAAGTCCGGAATCCATTTCTTCTTGGATCACAAATTAGAAATTTCAACGTTCACTCAAATCAAATAACAATAATATCTCAAGTTTGCCAAACATCAAAAAGGGGGAGACTGAAATTGCATTGTAGTCACCATCGTTATTTTTATGTTCTGTTAATTATATTCTTATGTGTACATGTAATTTTATCTACTACTTGTATTATTTTCTTGTAATTTCCAGGTAACATTATGCCTCTTCTTGTTAGATATGTACTTTAAATAGTCTCACCATTGAATATATGAGATTTAAGTCCATATAAACATGTCTTAGCCTTTCTACAATTGGATGAAAGTTAACATCTTAAGTGTTACTTGAATCTCCAACTATAAGTATTAAATTAATATTTTTGGAAGTCTTGATTCAAACCAAACATGCTTTGATTCGAATCAGAAACTTAGTTGAAAGTGAAGATTTTGCCTTTACTAGTCTGATTTGAATCAGAGAAGATTATGATTTGAATCATAAAGCTTCCTGTCTCAAATCACATGATTAATGATTTGAATCAAAGTTATTCAAAATGATTTAAAACCAAACATGATTTGAATCACACATTGTTTAACTCAAATCACACATACGTACTTGATTCAAATCATCAGTAACAAAGTTTTCCACTTTATTACCTTTGATTCACTTCATTCTTTCTTTGATTAAAATCAAAACTTCTTGATTCGACTAAATCTCATTGTTGCTTTCCTTATTTTTTGTGTGCCTTGCCTCTAGCATCTATTTAAAGCTTTAAAAAAAATCTCCTTAAAAAGGGTTCTTGAAAAATTTAGTCAATGACACTTGTTGATAACAAGTGGTGATCATAATTGAGAGAAACTTCTTGATAAGTTATTGAATGTTTTTATTTTGAAAACCCAAAAAATTAATCTAAACCAAAATTATCTTTGTCAAGAAACTTGAGATAAATCATAAATTGATTTCATCATTCACCAACTAAATATCTCTAAAATTCAACCTTGTGAGAAATCTCCTAGAATGTTGAGAGCGTGAGAATTATGTAGTTATGTTGTTTGAGATTCTTTAGATACTATTCATCATCTTTAACCTCATATCAAGAAACAATTGTTATGGGTCTCATCAATAAATATTAAGAGTGAAAGGTAGATTGTGGTACATTAGGGAATCTAATATTTTTTGTGTGAAGTTTTATTGTTTGTATCAGTTTAAATAATCATATTTTGTTCATTGTTTCTTGGTACTTATCATGCAAGACAAGATTTTTTTTCATGCTTCAAGTAAGACTTTTGTGGATCCAAGTAAGGGTTGCCGCATAATAATGTTAGGAATTATCCTCATTCGGTGATAGAATAGTGGCTCTGACAAATCTTCGTCAAATCCGAGTAAAGGATGCTGCAAAATTGAAGCTTGAAGCACATCATTAGATCTATAAAGTTTGGTGGTTCAAGATCATTGAAAATCATTAATGTTAGAAGTTGAGTAATCTGCATCAAAAGGAAGAATTATTATTTTAGATATGCATAACATATATGAACCGATCATATCATGCAACTAGGGGTGGAATAGGATGGACCGAGCTAGGCTTTGTCAAGCCTGTTAAAAAATTTCAAGCCTAAACCTGGCCTGTAGCCTATCAAAGGCTTATGTTTTGGCCTGAGCCTGACCTTTTCGAATGCCTGATTGACTTATTACCCTACTTAAAAAACCTATATCATTTAAGTATGTGTAAATAAAAAATTCAACAAATGTTTAAATAGACTAGAGAATCAAAAGTATAATAAAACTAATTATTCATAGGATTTCTTTCAACTTATTTTCATAAGTTCTTAAATATAACTAAGTTTTACTCTTGTATTTTAATATAAAAAATAAAATACAGTATAAAAACAATAAATTCATTTATATTTAATAAATAGGCCGACCTAATAGGCTTATAAGACTTTTGTTATGGCCTGATGCCTAGTCTATTTAACTAAGTAAGCTTATAAAAAAACATGAGCCTTATCTATTTAAAAAAAGTCTGACCTGACCTTGGCCTATGTAGGCTAGGCCTTAGGCCCCTATTAGTTGGTATGACCTATTCCTACCCCTGCACGCAACTGATCATTTTATTTATCTGAGCATAACATGTTCATTCATCAACGTTAATTTCTTTTCTCATAAGCATTAAAGTTTTTTCTTTTCATTTAAAAAAAAACATGCGTTAATTTTGTATTCATTAAAGAAATTTTCCTCATGCATCTAATATTAATTTTTCAAAATTTCAAAATTTTGGTCTTTGATTCGATCAAAGCATCCCCTGATTCAAATCAAGCTTAAATTTTTTTCAAAAGATTTTTCCATGGACGTATGACTCAAATCAAAACATCCCCTGATTTGAATCACAAAAGTTCTTTGTGACCTTGACTCGAATCAAAAAGGTGTTTGGCTCAAATCAAACTCCAAAAGTTTTTCTCTTAATTCGAAGCATGAAGCTTTTACTTGAATCAAAGCGCTTCAAATTTCGAAATCAGCACGTGTCCTTTGGTTTCTCACTTCATTATTACTTTTGCTTTCTCAAAATTTACTCACTATCTCATTCTCAATGTATCCTTCTAACCCTAAACACATTTCCCCCATCAATCTCAACCTTCACCTCCTTTCTCAAATCATCATCATGAATAACAAAATGTTTCTCTATGAAGCAACAAGGGAAAAGAAAATCAACATATGAACACCCAAAGGTTCCTAGAGGAAGAAGAACCAAAATGTCTGCATCCAAAGGCCCCAAAGTTAAGATTCTCGCTCAGAGTAGTGGATCTAAATAATCTAAATTTTCAGACAAGTTTTTGTCAGATCCGAGTAAAGGATGCTGTAGAATTAAAGTTTGGAGCAGGTAATTGGGTCTATCATGTTTGGTGGATCACAATCATTGAAGATCTTGAATGTTAGTAGTTGAGTAATTTACATCAACTGGAAGAATTATTGTTTTAGATTTGTGTTTGCTAAAGTGCTGGGCTGTTAGACGAGAATAATCTTCTTATTAGAGAAAAAATTAAATAAGATTAAATTTGAGAGTGCATAATTTTCAATTAGCCATGGTTGTGAATGGAAAACGATAACAAATTGTTATTACCACAAATGACACCAGTGTTCTTATCTGGAACTCGATTCACGTTGTTGATGTCAGTCAAATGTTGATTATGTGATCTTCGATGTCTTGATAGTGATCTAATGTTATAGGGTGTACTCGTTAACACTCTAACGTCCAAGTCAATAACTATAAAAAATTGGAGGCATTTTTAGGGGGTTAAGAATCTGTACATTGTGTGTTGATAATGCTAAACTTTTCTAACATTCAAATTATATTTTTTTCTATTCTAACGTCAAAAAGTAGTTGATTGACAGAGATTGAACCTCACATAAAATATAAATAAAATTCAAAACTACGATAAGAGTTAGTAGTAGAGCGAATGAACAATAAAATAAGGATTCTTTAAAAAAAAAAAAGAAGAACTAAATGCTTTAAAAAGATAAACTATTGTGATGTTGAAATAAAATGATTCAAATTTTCGATAAAGACACCATTTTGATAACAATTTTATCTTAAGACCCGTACCGTCTTAAGTTTTTGGAAATCATATGTATACTAATCAAGATTTAACTATGACAAAATTAATAAAGATCCTATTTTACTTTACGAAGATTTAAAATGACAAATATTTTATGATCTCTTATCTAACCACAATTTAAATAAAATAATTCTAAGTTCTAGAGTGAATGCCAACACTCCTATATGAACTTATAAGATAGATCATCTGAGCCCATGATGTAATATTTACATCACTGATTGTAATTTGTTAATGTAATGTTTTGATCTAATGATCTCTTAACCTTCTTCTCGTACACTTATTTTTCAAATGAAATGATACTTACCAGCAAAGGCACCTATAATATCAAAATAAGACACTGTGTGCGTGTGGTGATTAAACAAATTGATTCTATTTTTAAAAGTACTAAAATAATTTTATTCATTACATTGATTTTATCTTCATAATTAACTTAAATTTGAAGCTACAATTTATGGCCTAACTTTTTTCAGCAAGTTTCAATTTTTATCTCCGCATCCATCTCTCAAACCATTGTCATAACTTGTTTATACTCGGCGTAATAATGAATTCTGGTCTTGGAAGACAAGAAGTAAAAGTGGTTTCCATAGTTTGAAATGCTGTTACCAAATCCAGTAGCAAGTCTGTCAGACTTTTTTTCTTCTCAGTATCTACCAGTGCTAGTGCCACTGCCAGTGCCTAATATGACCTACCCTGCCAGCCATTAACTCCTCTTAATTAACAAGGACCAACTAAAGTAGTGAAAAGCACTTTCAAGGGCCCAAACAATAGCACATCGAATCCAATATAAAAAACGGGCCCATTTAGGACCATCTTAGCCCATTCATTTTCCTTTCCATTTTGAATTGCTAATCTTTTTCCGATTAAAAGAAAAGAAAATTCAAACTTATTATTATGTTCAAATTCAAATGATTCATTTTCAAACCATTATTTAGGTTTACAAGAGACACAAAAGAAAAGAGTATCAAGACTCCGCGTTAGACAGCTGTCGTTTTTTTTACTATTTTAGTCACAAATTGCGAATAATTTATAATTTCCTTATATAAAAAATAAAAATCACAGATCCAACGGTTCATATTAAATCTCCAAAACGACCCCACCCACGCTTTCCAAAACGCAATTATCGGATACATTTGCCTCAAAAACCAACCTTTCCCTTTCGTGGTTTCCGTCTTCCTCTTCGCCCTCTTTTTTTTTATCTCTCTCTCACAATCTCAAACGCTTTCTCTCTCTAAACTCCCTAAAACTAGATCTCGCTTTCTCTCTCTAGGTTTCAACAATGGCGGCCGCTCATACTCCTCGTGAAGAGAACGTTTACATGGCTAAGCTCGCCGAACAAGCCGAGCGCTACGAAGAAATGGTGGAGTTCATGGAAAAGGTTTCCGCCAACGCCGATAGCGAGGAACTCACCGTGGAGGAGAGGAATCTTCTCTCCGTCGCTTACAAAAACGTGATCGGTGCTAGACGTGCCTCGTGGCGTATCATTTCGTCGATCGAGCAGAAGGAAGAGAGCCGCGGCAACGAGGATCATGTCGCTGTTATCCGTGATTACCGATCTAAGATCGAGTCTGAACTCTCTAACATCTGCGACGGTATCCTCAAGCTTCTCGATTCTCGTCTCATCCCTTCCGCTTCTTCTGGAGATTCTAAGGTTTTCTACCTTAAGATGAAGGGAGATTATCACAGGTACCTTGCTGAGTTTAAGACCGGAGCCGAGCGTAAGGAGGCCGCAGAGAGCACTCTTGCCGCTTACAAATCTGCTCAGGTTAACTGTTTCTTCCTTTTCGTTTTCATCTTTTCTTCAATTTTGCGATCCAGATCTGTTTTATATTCTCCAGATTTGCAACTCTCACTTTTAATTTTTCATATCTTGTTCTGTTTATCTAATCTACTAGATCATATTAAATTCTCATTTTTTGCTGTATAATTTATGATTCTCTGCTTTATGCAGTTGTAATGAGCGATTATTCATGTCGTCTTAATTTTTGAGTAAATATGAATTTTATGTGAAGTGTTTGAAATATTATTTATATGAATCTGTAATTGGAAGATTTGGTTGTTCTGATGGATGAATTGTTTTGCAGGACATTGCAAATGCGGAACTGCCACCAACTCATCCAATTAGACTTGGCCTTGCTCTGAATTTCTCCGTTTTTTACTATGAAATCCTTAACTCTCCTGATCGTGCCTGCAATCTTGCAAAACAGGTTAGAATTACAGAGGCTGATTGTCATGTGCTACTACTGTATTGTTTTGTACTATTTCCTTTAACATTATTTGATGATTATAATTTTGGATGTTTGGGGTTAAAATATGAAGTGTGGGCTCTTTGTGGTGGGAATCTTTTACTCTCGTGGTCAATTATTGTTTCAATTAATTGGAATAACTTAGTGCCTACACTCCATACAGTATTACATTTTGTTTATTGTTGAAGCAACAATAATGTTGCGTTTTGGATTCTACTAACCACACATGGACCTAACTTTTGTACTATTATTATTCCTACACCTAAAATGACTTGTCAATAATTTATGGTTGTTAGATAGTTTAAAAATTAATTTTATATGTTCAATAATTTATGGTTGTTAGTTAGTTTAAAAATTAACAGGTGGTACCAATCAACAACATTAAGTAAAGGTACTACCCAAGTTGTCACCATCGAACTTATGCTTTTTAATTTCATTATGAATTGTTCATTGGTACAAGTATCCAGAACACAAATTATGAATTGTTCATTGGTACAAGTATCCAGAACACAAATTCAGTACGAGTTCTTATGTTCTATGCACATATTACATACTCATGAAGATTTCTTTTTCTCTTGTAATCACTAGGCATTTGATGAAGCTATTGCTGAATTGGATACCCTTGGAGAGGAATCATACAAGGATAGCACTTTGATCATGCAACTTCTTCGTGATAATCTCACCCTATGGACCTCTGACATGCAGGTATTTATTTGAGTTTACCACAACTTTTGCACAACTTGTATTTCTATTTCTTGTTGTTTAATTGATGTATTGATCTTGGTTTATTTGGTTCCAGGATGATGGTGCCGATGAAATTAAAGAAGCAGCCCCGAAAGCAGATGAACAGCAGTAAACAAATTCAACTGTCAATTAGATCAAACTTCTCCTCCTCTATAAGTTAATGAATGAAGGAAGAAGGTGCTTGTTGCCAATCTCTCTGGGTTCTGAGATTTTAGGCATTCATGTCTGTTGAGTTCTGGAGTCCTGGGCTGTTTTAGTTTGTCCTTCCATTTTTAAGTGTTTTACAAATTATTGCCTATTTTATTGAGGACACTGAAGTTTTATTATATGGAATTGGAAATTTAAGATTCCCTTCTTTCTAGTAAGGATTTTAGCTTTATTTGTTTCGGTCGTGAACTCATCATGGTGGTGCATCAATATCACCTGTTATAATCTAGGGATGCCCACTAAAAAATTCGTGAAATCACATCATGAGTAACCTTTTTAATTTTATATTTAATTATTTCAGAAAAATTAACGTTGTTGTTTAAAGATTTTCTAATCGTTGACTCTTCAACTCTGTATTCAAAGAAACTTTTCAAATAGCATATTTGTTTTCAAAGAAATTTTTGATCCTTAGTATTTTTGGATCAGCTTTTCAATCCACTAATCTTGCACTTCGATGTAAAATTTGACGTGATTTTGTGATGCATGTCTATTGCTTATTCATTGCCTTCTGATATTTAAGTTTCCAAACAAATGCATCATTCATTTGTTAACTTAATTTTTAAGTTTTTCAACAAAATGTGTAATTCGTTTGTTTTCGTTCTAAGTTTTTTTTTAATTTTTTAATTTTTTAATTTTTTAATTTAATTTTAAACACATGATTTATTTGTAATCATTTGTAAATGTATAATTTGCTAAATAATCTTTTTATATTTTACTTTTTAACTTGTGTTTTTATCTTTTTTATTACAAATTATGCAAAAAAAAAAAAATCACTTATCAATCTTGTAATATTTTTTCAGCATATCTATAAATTCAACAATATTACCTATGAATTAGCATATACAAAATTAAGATTTCATGGTATTCAAAAATATATTAAATACATAATATACGACTTGAACATCGTATTTCATCGCTGCAACAATAATAAATTCTTCATACAACATGAGAATTCCTGCAGATAAAAAAACCCTAAAATTAGCGACTTGAATTAGGCAATAATCGTAGTTAGTGAAATTGAAATCATAGAAGGTGAAATTGAACATATACCAAAACATTGTCTATATTGTCTATTTGTGTTTGATTCGAGTTTTTGGAAGGTCTTTAAATTGAAAGAAAAATAAAACGAATAGATCATAATACAACAATGGGAACGAAATCTTACCTTATAAAGTAAAAATCACAAAAATGAAGAGGAAAAAAGATTGGTTACAAATATGTATATTAAGTTTAAGGTTTAGTGGAGGAACAATAAACATAAAAAACACAGAAAAGCAACAACCAAAAAATATTGAGGGAATCAGTTCAACCTTCATCCATGCTTGGGGATTCTCATCTTCGATTGAGCGACAGTGAAAATGTGAGTTAGGGATGAGAGAGGAGTAGGGTTTTGGGTGTTACACTTTGGCGAAGTTGAAAGAGGAAGTTGAAAACCTGAAAGAAAACGTGAATGTGTGAAAATGATGCGGTGAAAATGTGAGTTAGGGATGAGAGAGGAGTAGGGTTTTGGGTGTTACACTTTGGCGAAGTTGAAAGAGGAAGTTGAAAACCTGAAAGAAAACGTGAATGTGTGAAAATGATGCGGTGAAGGTAGATCCAGACATTAAGAAATTGGAGAGACATGCTTTAATGTGGTTTTAAAAATTCCAAAACCCCTTTTCAATGTATCTCAACTTTCCACAACTTATTAGAATTTATTGAGTTATACACAACAATTTAGAATAACACTTTTGGGATCCCTTATTTTCAGATTTTTTATTTCAACGCGAGAAAAATGATAGAAATTACACATCAACAACATTTAATGCTAAGTCCCTAGTATTGCATTAATTATGTAATTAGTTAATAATGCCATTTTGATTTAGTTAAAATGAGAGTTTTATCAAAAGGTTCAAATAAAGAGTTAGTGGGACTTCATTTTATTAGTTAGATATTAGATAAATATGTAAATGTTAACTTTTTTTCATGTGTAAAGAGACTTCTTAAGAAGATACATAGAAAAACCTAATTTCTCATTTCTTTATCATTGCCAGAACAACAACACAAGCTAATTTTTTTCTCTACGTAGACAACGACTGTTAAGAAAGCCTAAAAGATGTCAAAACTACATCATTAAATTTTGTTCATATAAACATTTTCACATGAAGTGTCCCAGCTCACACCTTGCCAACATTTGGTGCAACCCGATCAAATTCTAGATTGTAGAGATCGAGTAAATTCTAAATTGTGGAGATTTAGTCGAGATTGTTTCAAATTTCTTTGGAGTACAAAAAAAAAAAGACTAAAAACACATTCTTAAATGAAAATTTTGGATTTTTTTGCAATTCATAGCTGATGGTTAAGCCTTGGACTCGGGATATTATGCCAAAGAAGCAGATAATCATATCATTCAAACAGCCTTAATGTTTTTCTTCCAATTTGACCCACTCTCACTTATGTTCTAATGATGTAAACTTTTCAATTATTGATAATAAGATTGGTTAATACCATCCTATGGGGTGATTGAATTTTTTACGGGAATTTCAAATATTTTTTATGACGGTAAAATAATTTCATTACGAAATCAAGCAGGAATAACAACAGAATAACTTGGTGTTCCCAGCTTTGGGTAGCCACCAATCAAAGTTTTCATCCCATAAGTTTTTCTAGCCCCACCAGAATATGGGCATCAACATTATACAATCTAGGAATGAAAATTACAGAAGCAATATTAAGAGAATGCAACAATTTGTGTCAGTCTGCAAGTAATGGCTCTAAGACAACAAAAGATACAGTTTGGTTGATACGATCCTCAACGTTTTTGGCGTCAGACTGGAAGACAACCTTATCAATCTTAAACACTGGTAGATCTTGAGATTACTAGCTTTCCACACCAAGTGTAGGAGATAACATAATATTTGAGCACTGTACTTATCTCCTCCACTAAGCACCTGGACAAAACAGACGGGAAGTAAACTTGTTTCACAAAGTCACAGTCCATAAAGAGATGGTTAGTGGACTCAGTAGCCAAACCACACAAGCTACACGAAGTGTCCAAATCAATCCCCTTCCTCCGAAGGTTGATCTTAGTGGGGAGAATGTCCTTAGCCAACCTCCATAGAAAATTCCTCGCCCTTCCATGAACCGTAGCAGTACAAATTTTGTTTCATAACATGTGCCACGAAGGAGTAGAAGGACCTTACTGCTTAGAATCTTTGATTTGTGAACACCGGTGATATTAGCAAATCTGGTAAATGACTTATTTATTAGAATGAAATACTGCTATATAAATAGCTTACAAAAGAAAAAACTAAAGTGAATGCTTCCTAAGAAATAGGGCCACTAAATCATACTAGACTCCCTACAATTTAGGCATAAGAAAATAAACAACCAGCATGATCTCACGATCCTAGAGACTAATTCAATAACATATAACAAATAACAATTATTAATAATATTAATAATAACATAACAATTCTCCCCCTAAACTAGACTGTCTAGTTTATCTCTGAGATGTCACATATGCCAAGCTGCTTCCTAAGCTATTGAAAGACTTCAAACTTGAGCGGCTTAGTAAAGATATCAGCTACCTGCTGTTTGGTTCCACAATAATTCAATTGAACCTTTCCTTCATTTACTAAATCAAGGAGGAAGTGAAAGCGCACATCAATATGTTTGCTCTTGCCATGCATAACCGGGTTCTTTGAGAGCTTGATGGTAGAACTGTTATCACAAAAAATCATCGGACTTTTGCTTCCATTGTAGTCCAACTTGGACAACACCTTCTTCATCCAAATCAGTTGACAGACACAAGCTGACGCATCTACGAATTCTGCTTCGGTGGTGCTGAGTGTGACTATAGGTTGTTTCCTGGATGACCATGCCATCGCTACATTGCCAAGTATAAAGGCATAACCCGAGGTGCTTTTCCTGTTATCGATACATCCGGCATAGTCGCTGTCTGTGTATCCCACAAGCTCATGATTGCCTGATCTTTGATAGAAAATCCCAAAACACATAGTTCCCTGCACATACCTCAGTATTCTCTTTGCTGCCATAAGGTGCATCTCAGTTGGCTTGGCCATATATCTACTAACTACACTAACGGAATACATCAAATCTGGCATGGTAGTGGTCAAATATATCAAGCTACCAACAAGTTGCTTGAACATGGAGCTGTTTACTGTCACACCTGTATCATCTTTATCAATTTTAACCCCAAGAACAGTAAGATTTAGGACCAAGTTGCTTTTATCCATCCCAAACTTCTTCAAAACCTCCTTGGCATATCTCTTTTGAGAGATGAAGATTCCATTATCAAGCTGCATAACCTTTAAGCCAAGGAAGTAGTGCATTCTTCCCAGATCAGACTTCTCAAATTCCTCCATCAATGATTGTTTGAATTCTTTCAACATAACTTCATCATTCCCAATATAAATCAAATCATCAACATTTAGGCTAACAATCAAATGCTTTCCTTGTTGATTGATCTTGGTGAACAAGGTTTGTTCGCTTGCTTCTTTATCAAAGCCCATGTTTCTGAAGTATGCTTCAATTCTGCTAAACCAAGCGCATATACTTCTTCATAATCAATTCCGTGTTGTTGCGCATATCCCTTTGCTACTAAGCGAGCCTTATACTTGTCAATCTCACCATGTTGATTCAATTTTGTCTTATACACCCATTTAACCCCTATGCTTGCGTCTCCCTTTGGTAATTCAACTAGAGTCCAGGTTCCATTCTTTTCGATGGATTGAATATCAGCATCCATGGCTTTCTTCCAGTTGGTATTTAGCACAACTTCCTCAAATGATTAGGGGTTAAAACTTGCTGCAACATTAGAGTTTGAGACAACAGAGTTCACCACATAATCCTCCATCCACCTTGGAGCTCTTCTAGTACGTTGGCCTACTGCTGCAGATTCTTCTGTTGTAGCTACTATATTATCATCCTCAATAGCAATCTCAGTCCCAACTTCATTCTCAAGCTCCTCACTTTCAACTGTCGAGTGACTTGTATCTCCACTATACTCAATGGCTTCTTCATGCTCTAATTGATCTTGTGGTGCCACTGTATCACTCTCTTGGTCAACAATTATAGTATCCATATCTCCACAATCAAGCTGACCTCTATTGAACTTTGAGTGACTTGTGTTCCAATCCCATTTCTTGTTTTCTTCGAACACGACATCCCTACTAACAATGATCTTTCTTTTAATGGGATCGTATAACCTATATCCCTTCAACTCGGCACTTACTCCAAATAAAACACATTTAGTGCTCTTGTCGTCAAGCTTGATTCTTCGAGCATCTGGAATATGGACATGAGCAATGCAACCAAAAACTCTGAAGTGCTCGACTGTGGGCTTCGCTCCAGACCAGGCCTCTTTAGGAGTAATTCCTTTTGCGAAAAAGGTGGGGCTCCTATTAAGCACATGGAACGCCCAATTAACCGCTTCAGGCCAAAAAATCTTAGGCACTTCCTTCCCGACAAGTAAGCTTCTGGCCATGTTCATGACAATTCGGTTTTTCCTTTCGGCAACTCCGTTTTGTTGTGGCGTGTAGGTTGTGGTGAGCTGTCTTTTTATCCCTTCTTGTATACAATAATCAGTAAACTCGTGTGAGGTAAACTCACCTCCATGATCAATTCTCAAGTATTTCACAAATAAACCGAACTCCCTTTCTACCCGACTTTTAAATTGCTTTAATGTAGAAAATGCATCACTCTTATAAGCAATAAAATAAACCCAAGCCTTCCTACTAAAGTCGTCAATGAAACATATGAGGTACCTTTTTTGTCCATGTGACATTGGCGAGATGGGATCACATATGTCGGCATATATAAGCTCCAATCTGGCTTCAGCTCTCCACATGGCTTTTCTTGGTATGATCTCCCTGTGTTGTTTTCCTTTCAAACACTCAATGCATACACCAATAGTTTCTCTAGTAGCAATGATTTATCAAGATTTGGCAAGCCTTTAACCATGTTGTTGCTTGCCAAAGTTTGAAGTCCATACCTGCAGTGCCATAAATGAGCAATTTCTTGGATGTCAGTTTGGAAGCAGCACTCACTTGACTCATTGGTAGCTGAGGTGGTCTTTGAGAGCCATATGAACATTCTGTTGAGTGTCATTTGGCTTTCAAGGATAAGGCCCTTTAATGGATGATAGATTCTACACGCATTGTTCTTGATTAGAAAGGCCAAGCCTTTCTCCTGCAACTGTCTGATACTTAGTAAATTGTTCTTCAATTCTGGAATATAAAACACTTCTTGAACAACATGACAAACACCACCAAGATTTAACCTAACACTCCATTTACCCACAACCTTCATTCTCATATGGTTCCCTAGACTAACTTCTCTTTTGAACCCTTCCTCCATGGTACAAAAGAGAGAGATGTCCCCGCTCATGTGGTTACTGCACCCGCTGTCTAAGAACCATGCTGTCTATCCTTTTTCCTCTGATGCTTCAATATAAGCCATTAAAAGCATCTCTTCATCCTTGCTCGTCTCAGCATAATTAACCGTTTTCTCGAGATTAGGGCATTCATATTAAAAATGACCTAACCGGTGGCATTTGTAACATTCAATTGTTGCTTTGTTGTAGCTTTGACGACCTCGTCCATGACCTCTTCCTCCTCTGAAGCCGTTTCTCCCTCGCCCTCGACCACCGGTGTCACCATAAGAAACCGCCAGCGCTTGTTCTTCATCTGGTTCCCTCTTGAAGTTTTGTTCATGGACCAAGATGGAACTTTGAAATGCATCAATTGTGAGCTCATCAACATCATTAGCCTCCTCAATAGAACACACAATGTAATTCCATTTCTCCGTCAGTGTTCGCAAAATTTTCTCTACGATTTTGACATTTGTCATGTCTTCACCGCAATTTCGTATGTCATTGGCTATGGTCATCACCATGCCGAAGTAGTTATTGACTGACTCCCCTTGTTTCATAGCCAACACCTCGAATTCTCGTCGGAGTCGATTGAGCTGAGCACGTCGGACCCGGTCATTTCCTTGGTACTTCATCTTCATTGAGTCCCACAACTGCTTGGAGGTGTCCTTCTTGGTGACGTTTCTTAAAATTGATTTGTCCAAGGATTGGAACAAATAATTCTTCTCCTTTAAATCCTTAAGCTTCAAATCATCCAGGGTCTTCCTCTGCGCATATGTCCGCACTTCTCCTTCTTTGGGCAGCGTGTAACCTTTCTCCACCACATACCAATATTCTCTGGATCTCAAAAGATTTTCCATGACCATCTTCCAATGATCATAATGTCCATTGAATATGGGAATAAAGGGTACAGAAAATCCACCATTCTTCTCTTCGGATCCCATACCCTAAACACTCTATTTTGTGGTACTCTCACACTTTTGAAATCTTTCTCGCTCTGATACCAGATGTTAGCTAATCTGATAACTGACTTATTTATTAGAATGAAATATTGCTATATAAATAGCTTACAAAAGAGAAAACTGAACTGAATTCTTCCTAAGAAGTAGGGGCACTAAGTCATACTAGACACCCTACAATTTAGGCATAATAAAATAAACAACCAGCATGATCTCATGATCAGTAGAGACTAATTCAATAACATATAACAAATAACAATTATTAATAATATTAATAACAACATAACACGTTGATCTAATAGTATAATAACCACTCTTCTCAAAATTCTAAATTTGTTTGTGTTCCATGGTCCTCATAGACAGAGGTATACTCACAATTTGACTCGCAACTCCCTAGTCAAAAGTGTTGAAAATTAACTCCCGTTTTCACATACCCAAATAAGGGTTAATCAAATGACACACCTTTGAGTTCTCATCTAACCCACAACTAGGACATAAGACTTTGAAGCCAGTAGAAGAGGGGATCCAATTTTTCTGCAACACTCTAACTTGCACACCATTCCATATTCTCCACCTGGTTCCCCATGCATCAAATCTCTTACACAAAGTATGCTTCTCCAAGTGTAGCTCGGAGCGAAACCTAATGAGGCATCACTAATGGACTGCCTAGGGTAGTATCTGCTCTTAAATATCATCCCCATCAAGGGAGACTCATCTTTCATCAACCTCCAATAATGTTTTCCTAATAAACTAATGTTGAAGTCAGTGATGCCTTGAAATCCAAGCCCTTCACAACTCTTAGACTTAGTTATCTTATCCCACTATAACCAATGAACTTTCCTCTTTCCTTCAGAGGATCCCCACCAGAATCTCGCAAACAAACTCTCAATCTCATGGCACACCACTTCCGAAAACTTGAAACTGCTCATGATATAGCTAGGGATAGCTTGAGCCATCGCTTTAATCAGAACTTCTTTACCAGCTTTTGACAGGATTCACTATTTCCACCCTTTGATCTTATTCCACACTTTTTCCACCACTATTTTAAAAATTTCTTTCTTCGACCTTCCAAGCACTACTGGAAATCCAAGGTACTTCGAATGTCCCATAAATTGATTCACACCAATCCTAGCCTGAATTGGCAGCGTTTCAACTTCATCCAGATTGTGACTAAAGGAGACATCAGACTTCTCAAAATCTACCAATTGGCCAAATGCCTCATGATACTTTTGGAAAACACAAATTATTTCGTTAGCTTCATCAACATTAGCTCTGGAAAATAATAAGCTATCATTCACAAAGAATAAGTGAGACACCATTGGAGCACTCATAGCCATTTTGATTCCATGAATCTTTTTCTCTTTGACGCTTTTCTTAATCATACCTGACAAAATGTTAGCACAAAAGATAAAAAGATACAGTGAAAGGGGTCTCTTGATGGAGACCCCTCTCGGGAGAGAAACTTAAACTTAGTTGACCATTGATCAACACTTTGTAGGTAACTGTGGAGATGCACAAATGGATGAGATTAATAAAAGAGTATGGGAAGCCCTTAAAGGATAGGATAGGCGAAACAATGTTCCACTCCAAACGATTGTATGCTTTCTCCATATCCAACTTAAGAGCCATGAAACCTTTCTTCCCTTTCTTCTTCTTCTTCTTCATCATCATCCAATGAAAATACTCCATTGCCACTAACACATTATCCGTAATAAGATGCCATTTGATGAAGGCGCTTTGCTCCTCATCAATGATATTTTGGAGAAAGTTCTTAATCCTATTAGTAATAGTTTCCGTAACTATCTTCATCATAATATTGCACAGACTTATAGACCAAAAGTCCTTAGGTCTGGAATGGTGTTTGAAATTGGGGATCAACATAATGTGAGTATTATTGATAGCAGAAGGATATTTTTTGTTGTTCAAAATCTCCAGATCTAGGCTAGAAACCTATGGACCCATAACATGCCAATACTTCTGAAAGAAATAGTCCCGGTAATCCATCAAGACCAAAAGCTTTCAATGGGTGCATTTGTAAATGATAATGAAGATAATAAGCGATGTAACAATAACAATGCCATGTAATCAATTCTATTTCTTTGTGCTAACTAACTTTAAGAAATTGACTTAGCTATATATAGTGGTACTTTCCATTGTAATGATTGAGATTGAGAATTACATTTCATTTTGATCACATACAATTGTTCTTTAATCAAGCTATTCAATTCTTTTGTCATTCTTCTCCAATGGAGATTCAACTTGTTGCTGTATGTTCACATGGTATCATAGGCCTATGATTTTTCTTTCCACTGCATTCTTTCTCAATCTTCTTCTTCTTTCTATCCAATTTTTCTTCTTCCTCTTCTTTTCCGCATCCTCTGCAGCATTGTTGTTTCTCACCATGTCATCTTCAAACTCTAATAGCAACAATCATGGTGAATCTTCTTTAAGAAACAACAATAAAGGTTATCAAACTAATATCCTAAACCCTTATTTCATGCATCCAAATGAAAATCATGCTTTAATTCTGGTTACACCATTACTTTCCAATAACAATTATCACTCTTGGTCGTGTTCCATGACCATGGCTCTACGTTCCAAGAACAAGTTGCATTTCACTAATGGTGTTTTGCCACGACCTTTTGATCTTGATCCAAATTCCATAGCTTGGGATAGATGTAACACCATGATCATATCTTGGATCAAGAATGTTGTAGAAGCTAAAATTGCTCAAAGCATTCTTTGGATGGATAATGCGGCTGATATGTGGAATGAGCTCATGGAGCGATTTTATCAAGGCAATGTCTTTCAAATTTTAGATATCCAAGAAGAAATATGAAGATTGAAACAAGGTGATGCTTCTGTTTCTTCTTATTACACAAAACTGAAGATCTTATGGCAAGAACTGGATAATTTTAGACAAATTCCTGAATGTGAGTGTGATACTACTTGCCTTGCCATTACCAAGATTCATGCTTACAAAGCTAGTGATCAAGTATTTCGTTTCTTGAAAGGGATGAATGATCAATACTCTGCCATTAGGTCACAAATAATTCTTATGGATCCTCTCCCTAGCATTTGCAAATTATATTCCTTGCTTATTCAACAAGAAAGACAAAGCTAATCTTCCCATTGATGAGTCCAAGATTTTGGTCACCCCATCTTCTAATCAGCACCAGACCAATCATGATACTCGGTCTAAATCATTTTCCAATATGCATGGTAGAGGCAACATTAGAGGAGGAATATCTTCTGGTGGTAGAGGCAGAAACAATCATGTTTGCACATATTGTGGTATGACTAATCACACCATTGTCACTTTTTTCAAAAAGCATGGTTATCCTCCTCATTGGAAGTACGAAGGTGTGATCAATCAATGCAATACTGCATCTGATAGACCTGAAGACACATCAGGGGACAATATTGAAGCAAGTGCACCAACATCTCATGATTTAGCTTTTACACCAGAGCAACATCAAGCATTTCTAGCCTTACTTTAAGGATCATCACAGTTGCAATCTCATAGCATTAAACAGTTAACCTCTCAAACTGATCTTGGATCATGTATTATTTGCATTATCCCAAATACTTTTCATCCTGCATCATTCATATTAGATACATGAGCCACTGATCATGTTTGTCTTACTCGTGAGTATTTTCAGTGTCTTAAGAAAATTAAGCCCATCATCGTCAAACTACCAAATGGCAGTCTTGTCACCACTAATCTTTTAGGAACTATTCAGTTTAACAACAATTTTTACATCATCGATGTTCTTTATTTGCCTAATTTTTCTTTTAATCTTATTTTTGTCCCAAAATTAACCAAATTACTCAATTGCCAACTAGTTTTTAATGATAATTCATGTACTGTACAAGACAAGTCTTCTCTGAAGATGATTGGCACTGATGAGTTACATGGTGGATTATATCTATTGACCTATACTTTAGTTACATTACCTAAGACTCCTCTCATACATTGTATCAATTATTCTGTTAATCATTCCAATACTCATTATCCTAACTGTAGCCTATGGCATATTAGATTGTGACATGCTTCTAATACAAAATTGATTGAACTCAATAAAGACTTTCCTTTCATTAAACATGTCAATATCATATTGCCTTGTGATGTATATTTTTATGCAAAACATAAAAGATTGCCTTTTTCTCCTAGTTCTCATGTTTCCCAATCCACATTTAACATATTACATATGGGTATTTGGGGTCTGTAACACGGTGGGAGAACTGACTTTTAATTTTTTGTCGCAAAATATGTTGCGGTAAGCAAGAGTCGCCACCGACTTTTATTTTATCCAACTTAGGAAAGGTATAAAAGAACAGGAAAAACCTTTAAAAGATTTTGAGTTTAGGGGGGTAAGTTATACAAAGGGAAGGTGTTAACACCCTTTGTATCCAAGGTTATCCATGGGCTCTTAATTGCTTAGCTCACTTTATTTGTTTTGTTTGAAAAGTGTAGTGTGTGATTAAAATATTTTCGGAAAGATTTAACTTTGTAATGATTCTTGTATGAATGTATACAAAGTGTTTACTTGTTTGAAAGTATTTTAAAAAAGAGAGAGCAGGGTGTAAAAATATTTGTTTTGAAAGTTGTGAGCAAGCATTAAGAGTTACTTACCCTAAGTTTGTATAGTCTTTCTTGTTATTTCATTTCCTTAGGGATATAACTATCCTTACTATCAGTTAGTACACAATATTATCCTTGGATTTGAAGGGACATGCGTAGGGTCATCGTCATGGTCATAGAAGGCAACATGTAGAGATACCTTAACAATTCGAAGGGACTATCATCATTCTTATAGGGACAAGATCATTTATTCGAAGGCAACTCAAAGGGTCATCGAGGGACGATATCATCTTTTCGTAGGAAACTCAAAGGGACAACGAGGGACTAGGATCTTTTATTCGAAAGGCAACTATGATGATTTATTTCTTTAGGCAACAAGTTAAGGTACCCCTACGTTCGAGGGACTTGACCATTTATTGTAAAGCAACAAAGAGAAGTTACCCTAGAGGTGTGAGTGTGCAAATGTAGTCAATTCAATTATTTTAGTCTTGAAAATTAGAGTTAGCTAACGGTGGATTTTAGTCTTACCATACAATCATATTAAGCATACATCTAACAGTTTAAAGTGCGAAAAATAAACCCTAATTTAAACTATTACATGGCTTTAGGAGAGATACATGAATAAAAAAGTGACAGAAAATGTAAAGTGCGGAAAATAAACCTAAAACTATTACAAGGCTTTAGCAATTACATTATTCGAAAAAAGAAAATCGTGCGAGAAAAATAAATTATTACAAGTTTCGCGCATCCTATACAATTATTCTAAAAAATAAAATCAAGAAGAAAGATATAAAGGAAATAAAAAGTTTAAATATTGATCAATTGATTTTTTATATTAAAAAAATGTTTGATAAAAAAATGAATTTGATGAAATGAATCTAATTTGAATCAATTATGTGAAAAAAAAATTTTTTTGGTATTTTATAATTTTTATGGAAATATTAACAAATTACATATTTTTATTGGTTTGAAAAATATTAATTAAAATTCAATGATTATTTGAAAATAAAAGAAAAATAAAAGAAAATAAGAAATATAAACAAAAGAAAATAGGAAAAAGTTAAAAAAAATAGAGGGGGGGGGGAGACGCTGGGATCGAACCCAGGTCCCAGAGGTTACCAGCGTGAGTTCCATCCACCAGGCCATGCACCTTCAGTTGTCAAAGGATAACAAAAAATTATTATATAATAAAATGAAATTCAAAATGTCAAAACACGTACACAAGCCCTTCTTCTTCCTCCAGCCGTCCAAGTTTTTACCTACGGATTGAATTCGTCACTAGAACCTATAGTGACAGTTTTATCCGTCACTATAACACCTGCACATTTCAAAAACTCAAACCACATAATATCAATACAATCTAAAGGCATGGTTAATTTAGAAATTATCCTCTAAGTTCATTGGTCCATTTAATTTGGTCTAAAATTGCCTCTAGCTAGGATTCCCCAAAGTCACGACCTTGAACCCTAACAATGGCAAATCACGATACTTGCACCTAAACTTCAATTAGATTGTCTAGACAGTTTGCAAACATCATAAGAAACACAAATATGCAAACAAATTAGATGTCTCATGTGTAAAATTATGAAATTGAAAATTGAAAAAGAAACCAAAAAAACAAATTCAGTTATGGCATTTTAAGAGTCTTTGGAGGATGGTGATGATTGGGACACCTTCAGAGGAACCTCAGAAACGTGTTTTAACCTTCAAATCTCCTTGAGAATGGCTGCAACCCTAAAACCGAATCCTACTTACTCTTGAATTTTCTTGAAGTTTGTTGGGCTCTTTTTGTTTAAAAAAATTCGTCCTTTTGACATCTGCACTTGTTATGTATATATAAGAGACTGAATTAGGTCAATTTGTGGGCTTGAATTCAGTTATTTTAGGATGATGAGATTTGTTTGGAATTTGATTTGAAAACTTTCTATTTTGGCCATTATTGTGCTATCATGACTTTCCTCTTGTTGTGCACGAATTTGAATCATATATTCATGTAAATAAATCCATAATTTGATCCCAAAATAATCCAAATCTCAAATATTTGATTTTTCAATATTTATTTTAATTAAAATTGAATTTAAATGAATTAAATTCAATAAAATATAAAATAAACAAAGAAAATCAAAATATATGACTTATAGGTCGTGGATCATCTTAAGATTAAGTTTGGATTGTGAAAATATAGGCCCATTTAGCAAAAACTCAAGTTTTGGTCATTGTTTGCCTTATAACCTCAGATTTGCTCAAATTTAACAATTTACAACTTCTTAATTTTTTATCATATGAATATACTCTTGGACATTTTAGAAAGCTTAAAGTGTACTTTAATCACTCCTTTTGTTACCATGTCCATTTGATCTTCCATGTTCAAGTTATGATCTTTTGAAAAAGTTGACTTTTTGTTGACTTTTTTAGAGGATTTGTAATGTCTTAGCCCATATCTCTCAAATGAAGCATTTCTGGTCTTGGCTTGTGAGACAAAAAGTTGTAAGGAATTGAATTTACTTCAAAATGATATTTGAATGGGAAATTTATGATGAAGCATGTGAAAGTTATGTCTGGTCAAAGTTCAGTTGACTTTCCCCTAAAGAAACCCTAATTTTGCAACTTTGGCCTTGTGATGAATTTGAGGTTTTCTTGATGAATCATGATCAACCCTTGATCAAATGATGAATCTTCCTTCATAATCTTGATGTTTACCAAAAATCTTGAAGTTTGACTATATGTTGACCACATTTGACTTTTTACCCAAGTTAACTGATTATTGATCATTTGAGCATCTGACTGACCAAACTTGTAGGGCAAGTCTTGAAACTTGACATGAGGATCTGTTGTACCCCAAAATTTTCCCTCACATATTCAATACAATCAGTCCCAAGAGGTCTCCCAATGTTCATAAGATTCTCAATTGCTCAAAGGAACTCAAGGTTTCATCAGACAAAGCCTTATCCCAAGCAATAGATCTCAAATTAGGGTTTTGTTTTTCTCAAGGTAAATTGGACTTCCAAACCTCAAGTGGAATTCATGATATCCCATATACTTCAAAGGATAATCATGTCAAGTTTCAAGACTTTTCCTACAAGTTTGGCCAGTCAGATGCTCAGATGATCAATAATCAGTTAACTTGGGTAAAAAGTCAACTGTGGTCAACATACAATCAAACTTCAAGATTTTTGGTAAACATCAAGATTATGAAGTAAGATTCATCATTTTATAAAGGTTTGATCATGATTCATCAAGAAAACCTCAAATTCATCACAAGGCATAAGTTGTTAAATTAAGGTTTCTTAAGGAGGAAGTCAATTGTACTTTGACCAGCTCTAACTTTCACATACTTCATCGTATGTTTCCCATCCAAAGCTCACTGTGAAGTAAATTCAATTCCCTACAAATTTGTGTCTCACAAGCCAAGGCCATAAATGCTTCATTTGAGAGATATGGGCCAAGACTTTACAGGTCCTCTAAAAAGTCAAGAAAAAGTCAACTTTTTCAAAATCTCATAACTTGAACATGGAAGATAAAATGGACATGGGACCAAAATGAGTGGTTAAAAGACACTTTAAGCTTTCTAAAAAGTCCAAGAGCACATTCATATGATAAAAGTTGAGGAAGTTGGGCATTTTTAAAGCTGAGCCAATTTGAGGAGGTGTATAAGGCAAACAATGACCAAACTTGAGTTTTGGCCAAATGAGCCTATCTTTTCACAATCCGAACTTCATATTAAGATGATCCACGACCTATAAGTCATATATTTTGATTTTTGTTTGTTTATTTTATATTTTATTGGATTTAATTCATTTAAATTCAATTTTAATTAAAATATATATTGAAAAATCAAATATTTGATCTTTGGTTTATTTTGGGATCAGATTATGAAGTTTATTGACATAATATATGATTCAAATTCATGCACAACAAGAGGAAAATCATGATAGCACAATGATAGCCAAAATAGAAAGTTTTCAAATCAAATTCTAATCAAATCTATCATCCAAAAATAACTTGAATCCAAGCCCACAAATTGACCTAATTCAGTCTTATATATATATATATATATATATATATATATATATATATATATATATATACATATATATATATATACATATATATATATATATATACATATATATATACATATATATATATATACATATATATATATATATATATATATACATATATATATATATATATATATATATATATATATATATATATATATATATATATATATATATATATATATATATATATATATATATATATATATATATATATATATATATATATATATATATATATATATATATATATATATAACAAGTGCAGATGTCAAGAGGACGAAAATTTGGATCAAAAAGAGCATAACAAACTTCAAAAAAATTCAAGAGTAAGCAGGATTCGGTTTTAGGGTTGCAGCCATTCTAAACGAGATTTGAAGGTCCAAAAACGTTCCTGAGGTTTCTCTGAAGGTGTCCCAATCATCACCTTGCTCCAAAGACTCATAAAATGCCATAACCGAATTTGTTATTTTTTGCTTTATTTGTCAGTTTTCGATTTCATAGTTTTACACATGATACATCTAATTTGTTTGCCTATTTATGTTTCTTATGATGTTTGCAAACTGTCTGGGAAATCCAATTGAAGTTTAGGTGCAAGAATCGTAATTTGCCATTGTTAGGGTTCAAGGTCATGACTTTGGGGAACCCTAGCTAGAAGCAATTTCAGACCAAATTGAATGGACCAATGAACTCAAGAGATGATTTAAAATTGATCCATGCTTTTAGATTGCATTAATATTGTGTGGTTTGAATTTTTGAAATATGCAGGTGTTGTAGTGACGGATAAAACCGTCACTATAAGTTCTAGTGACGAATTTAATCCGTAGGTAAAAGTATGGACGGCTGGAGGAAGAAGAAGCCATGTGCGCGTTTTTGAGTTTTGAATTCATTTTTAATATATAATAATTCTTTTCTATTTCATAACAGTTAAAGGAAGAAGAAGAAGCCACCCTTCATATGATTTGTCCTTTTTCTTATTTTCCTTATTTTTTATTTCTTTTCCTTTTCTTTTATTTTAAATTAATTAATTAACTCATTAATTATTTTTTTAACCAATAGGAAATAAATGACTTAATAATATTTTCTCATAAAAATTATAAAACATCAAAAACTATTTTTTTATATAATTAAATTAAATTAAATTAGATTAATTCCTTTAATAAAAATCAATTAATCAAAATCTAAGAATTTTATTTCTTTCATATTTTTCTTATCAATTTTATTTTTTAGAATAATTGTATAGGATGCGCGAAACTTGTAAATAATTTATTTTTTCTCGCACGATTTTCTTTTTCGAATAATATAACTGCTAAAGTCTTGTAATAGTTTTAGGTTTATTTTTCGCACTTTACATTTTCTTTCAGTTTTTTTTATTTATGTATCTCTCCTAAAGCCATGTAATAGTTTAAACTAGGGTTTATTTTCCGCACTATAAACTGTTAGATGTATGCTTAATAAGATTGTATAGTAAGACTAAAATCAACCGTTAGCTAACCCTAATTTTCAAGACTAAAATAACTGAATTGAATACACTTACACACTCACACCTCTAGGGTAACCTCTCTTTGTTGCCTTATGAAATATGGTTAAGTCCCTCGAACGTAGGGGTACCTTAACTTGTTGCCTAAAGAAATAAATCATCAAAGTTGCCTTCGAATAAATGATCTTGTCCCTTCAAAAAGACCATAGCCCCTCGATGATCCTTCAAGTTGCCTTCGAATAAATGATCTTGTCCCTACGAAAATGATGATAGTCCCTTCAAATTTTTAAGGTATCCCTACATGTTGCCTTCTATGACCATAACAATGACCATATGCCTGTCCCTTCCAAATCCAAGGATAAGACAACTTACTAACTAATAGTAAGGACAATTCTACCCTTAAGGAAACGAAAATGGCAAAAAAGACCTTACAACTTAGGGTAAGTAACTCTTAAACGCTTGCTCACAACTTTCAAAACAAATACTTTTTACACCCCACTCTCTTTTTCAAAATAATTTCAAACAAGTAATCACTTTGTATACATTCATACGAGAATCATTACAAAGTTAAATCTTTATGAAAATATTTTAAACCACACACTACACTTTTCAAACAACACAAATAAAGTGAGCTAAAAAACTAAGAGCCAATGGATAACCATGGATACAAATGGTTCTAACACATTCCTTTTGTATAACTTACCCCCCCCCCCCCCTCCCCCCCCCCCCCCCGAACCCAAAATCTTTTAAAGGTCTTTGTCACACCCTAAATTTTGACCGAACTTTTTTTCTTTTTACATTCATTTAACACATTTTATCGCAGTATCGAGATTCAATCATCTTTGCATTTTAGGCTAAATTTCATTAATCATTACATTTTCTATTTAATTTTATCATTCAATGTCATTTCATTTTATCCTTGAATTTTAGATTTTTGTTTCGGTTTGAATAAGTTTCTTGTGATGTGTAATTAATTTAAATAGAAAACTTAGGTTATTTAGAACCAATTTTAATTTAATAGTAATTAGTGTTCCTTTTATTAGTTAAAGTTCAATTAGTTGTTTTCTTAATTAGGTTTTATATTAGTCAGTTTACATTTTTAATTAGTCAATTAATAGAATAAATTAATTTTTAGTTTAGTATTTATTTAGTTTATATTGTAATTTAGGTTTTTATTATTGTTTTAAGTTAATTTAAATGCAAATACAATTTTTAATTCAATTTTAACTTTTTATATTTAGAATTAATCCAAGTTGTTTTTTTTAGCGTTAGTTTAAATTTAATTTTAAACTAGTATTAAATTAATTTATTTTGTCTTAATTAGTATTTTTTAGTTTCATTATTTGTTTTCCTTTCTTAGTATAAAAAATAATTAGTTTCTATTCTTTTAAGGACATTTTAATTTGTAAAGTTTTAAAAGATATTTTATTTTATTCTATTTTATTTTTGAGACAATCAATAATTTTGACTAGTCATGTTAACCTCCAAATTTTGCATCAAAATAGCTAATTCTACAGCCATAACCCGTCCAAAAACTCTGGCCCTTTGCATCCATTCAGCAACATAGACCTTACATGCCAAAAAACCAGCACATCAGACTGCTACATCTTACACAAAAGATGCCCACCCATTGTCCATTGTTACTTACACATCCTTACACCAAAAAAAAGACAAATTTTGCATCAAATTGAAACTTACAAAAACCTGCAACCAAAAAGTTCCTGGAAATATAACAGTGAAAAAGGAAAGTTCAAATTCATAAGAAAGAGGGGGCTGGACGAATAAATAAGGGGACGATTCTCAGGACCAAGGAGAGGCTTCATCAAGATACCACCCTCTTTAAAATTGGAGACCGTTCTTCATCCTAAAAAAGAACCAAAAACACAAAGGAAAACAGAGGGGAGAAAAACCTCATATCATCCTTTTATCCTCAACAACAAGAACTTCTTTTTTCTTTGTTGGAAATAAAAAAAAAACAGCAACTCTTCGCCCTTAAACACACAAACCACAACCGTCAATCTTCCAACACCCAAACAACCTCAACCTTGTCCCTCACCACCTTCAGCCACCGCCAAAACCTTTTCATGAAATAAACCACAACGGCAGATCTGCAAATAGAATCAGGAGAAGAAACAGAAAAAAAACTCGCCAAAACTTCATACAAATCCAACCGGTTAAACATAAAACAACCAAGCCGTTACTCCTTGAGAACAACAAAACTGCGGACCACCCTTCACCTCCGCCTTCCGTCGCTGTTGAAACCCTATCACCATAAACCGCTCAACCGTCATCCTCCACCATCGTAAAATCCAGAAACAAAACCATCGACAACCTTCACCGATCCGCGGCCCCTTTCTTCAACCCTCTCACGAACCACCCTCCGCCTCAAATGCGCCACCTTCATGGAAATAACCGCCTTCAACCACCTCACTATCCGCCATAAACTCGCGAGAACCCCTTTGAACTCGCCGCAAATCCGCAAAAACTGAGGGAGATCCGAAGTAAGAGAGACGAACGCGAAAACTGAGGGAGATTCGAAGTAATAGAGACAAACAGACGAAGGAGACAGCCGCAGCCACCGCGAGAAACCTCCATTAAACCGCAAACCGTAAACGTGAAACTGAGAGAGAGAAATGAGAAACAGAGGGATAGCGAAATCGTGGAAGGGGTGAAACGCGATTTTGACGCGTGCGATATTTTCTGTCCCTTATATTGTTTTTTTTGCTTTATATTTTTTATATTTCATTTTTATTTATTTTATAACATTTGTGTTCTTAATAGAATCAGGGTTTAATCTTAGTTGGGCTTTAGGCTATGTTATTTCTACCCACACTCCCAATTTAATAACCCAAGACTATTTAATTTTCTACTCATTTTTTAAAAGTTTATGTCTATTTAATTTAATTTTGGTATTAATAACTTATTTGTTTTGATTATCAAAATGTTCTAAAAATAAAAAAGGTTTTAATTATTTATTTCTCGTTTTTTTTTTATTTCTTTCATTTGTAAGTTATTAGTATTAAAAAATACCAAGATATTTTAATTATTTTAAGTTGTTAGACATGTTGTACCCTTCATATTTAATTTTATCATTTTTTTTATTTGTCTAAGTTTAACATTGTCATTGTCTTTGTTAAATTTTGGGTCCCTTTGTTACCATGTTTTTGTTAATACCTTGTGCTAGCTTGTTGAACTACATCCAAGGGAGGTGGATGTTGTTGTTGACCTGTCGTCATTTCACTTAACCAATCCAAACTCATACGTCTACACTTCACACACGTAAGCCGGTCACTATGTGATCGCCATCTGTACGACTCCACGCATCTTATTTATTTAACGAGGAACTGAACTTCAGAATCTAGCATTCCGTGAGTTCTTTAATGAATCACTCTTGGGGCTAGCCTTCGAGTTGTGATTCATTTACTCCTTCGTTGAAAAAATTTAAACCCTAATTCATCCAAAACAATCGCAAAGCGTCTAAATCTCTAATTAATTAACATAAGAACTAAACTCAGGAATCTAGCATTCCTCGGGTTTTTGAATTGAATTACTGTTGGGGCTAGCCCTTGATTTGTAATTCATTCGCTCTTTCGTTTTCAAAACGTAAATCTCTCATTAAAATCGTGAAAGAACTAAACTCAGGAATCTAGCATTCCTTGGGTTTTTGAATTGAATTACTGTTGGGGCTAGCCCTCGATTTGTAATTCATTCGCCCTTTCACAGCGGAAATAATACCACTTAAAACTTACCAGCATACACAAATCGCTTTACAATTAATCAACGAATAAATGAACTCTGGAGTCCAGCACTCCACGGGTCCTTGAATGCAATCACTCTTGAGGCTAGCCCTCGAGTTGTGGTCCATTCGCCTTTCGTTTTAAAACACCCTTAACAAAAGTCAAACACTTTTCTCTAAAACGAACATTGTTTAAATCTTTCTATTTCGTAAACAAGCTAGCGCTTCAACCTCCACCGCGAGTATAAGCCAACGCTTATCAGTAGAATGCGTTTTAAACAATCGTTCAATTAGAAATCACAAACTGTAGTTGCACGAACTACGAAGCTCTGCCTTTCCCATTGCACAAGGGAATACGTAGGCATAGGGATTTTAATCCTTCGCAAGCACCCTAATAAAAAATTCAATCATTTCTCCGTAATAATAATTAATTAATTTTCTTTTCCTTTTAAAACAAACATATTAACAAACATTTATAAGACATAGATTTAGATCAACATTTAATCGCATAGTTAGACTAAGAGGTTCCCGTTGAGTACAACGGACGTGAGGGGTGCTAATACCTTCCCCCTGCGTAACCGACTCCCGAACTTAGAATTTCGTTTCGTAAACCATTTCTTATCCTTCCTTTAGGTTGTATCTATATCTCCCTTTTCTTTAATTAGAATAAATAGAATTAGGTGGCGACTCTGTTGTTTCTTTCTGCGTCCCATCGCGAGGATCGTATTTTTTTCGAGGTACGACAACTTGGCAACTCTGCTGGGGAATAGCTCCATGCTAGAGAGGGTCAAGCCTAACTTAGCTTTGTGTGTTTATTTGTTTTATCTTATCTTTTTGTCTTCTCTATGTTTATTATTTATGTCTGTTTATTTATTCTTTTATTTTCTCATTATATTATTTGTCTGTGGGATCTTGGGGTTACATCACAAGTAAAAGATGAGTTGGAAAAAGAAGAGGGAACACCTAGGTTAGAATTGGTAGTTATTAGTGTTAGTCTCCAAGAACTCGCTTCTTGAGGGCCTAGCATGAAAGTTCCCTCAGATAGTTAGACTTTTCTTAGATCTTGTTACAATGCAGCTAGACTGTCGCGTGACCTGATTCATGAAAGGGCTGTGATTCTGAGATCCTTTGTTAAGAACCAGTTTCTATATTGGTAGTTGCGTAATGTTAGTTTCTAAGGGCTCGCATCTTGAGGGCCTAGCATGAGAACTCCACTCAAGGTAGACCTTATCGTTATTATCGTCAAAATGCAGCTAGCCTGTGGCGGGGCGTTAATACGATTAACGTCAGTGATCTTGAGTTTCCTTAAACTATCATCATAGAGACTATCCCGTGAGTGGGTTTTTTGGGTAACAAATATAAAACCAATCTCTTATAGTCTACCATTTAGGAAGTCTTGAGCTTTTCCAGCTTTCGAGTCTGTTTGTGCTTGTGATCCTGAGCATCCTTGCATTGCATCCATTCCCGACACCAACATTGGACTTGAAGTAGTTCTTGATTAATCATAGACCCTGAAGGACTAAAGCAGATTGTGTCGAGGGGAGAATTTGATTTGACAAAGGACCAAATAAATCAACTCATGGATGATGTGACAACTTTGATAAGGAGAGGGGGTAATGTTCAACGGGCTGCCGTGATTGAAGATGTCTTTCCACCTCAAGGGAACAATCTTGATCAACCTCAGCCTGCAAGGACCCCAATTGGGGCACTTGTTATTCAAGAGCATACCATTATTCGGGATGGAAACTCCTTACCTCACGATGCCGTTGAATACCAAAGCTTTGGATTCTCGGAGCCAATTTCCCAAGGGGCAGTCCCAGTGAGAAAGACCAAGGGACCAGATATTGTTGAGATGAATGAGAAATGTCGATGGATGAATGAAAGACTCAAGGTTATAGAGGGGCAGAATGCTTTTGACCTGGACGCTTTAAACATGTGCTTAGTACCTGGTTTGGTTATACCTCCGAAATTTGAAGCGTCTGCTTTTCAGAAGTACAAAGGGGATAGCTGTCCAAAGCACCATTTGGTGATGTTCTGTCGAAAAATGATTGCATATGCTTTTGACGATAAGTTAATGATTCACTGCTTTCAAGACAGTTTGAGCGGGGCACCGTTGAATTGGTACATGGATTTGGAAAGAAGTCATATTCCGTCATGGTTAGACCTAGCCAATGCTTTTGTTAAGAAATACCACTACAATTTGGAAGAAGCTCCCAGTCGCTTTCACCTAAAATACATATCTCAAGAAACCGATGAGCCATTCAAAAGGTACGTCCAGAGATGGAAAGAGTTTGCTGATTGTGTTCAACCACCACTCTCAGAAAAGGAGTTAGTTGACCTATTTATGGATACTCTGCAGTGCCCATACTTTGAGAAGATGGTGGGCACCACATCAACAAGTTTCTCTAACCTGGTAAAAACGGGAGAACATATTGAGGTTGTTCTCAAAAGCGGAAAGATTCAAGGCGCCTCAAGTAACCAGGCCAGTGAAAACTAATCCCTCGGAAGCTCCTAAGAGGAGGAAGAGGATGTAATCAATGCAGTCATGGCAGACATCGAGTATTCCTATGATGCACCAGCAAGACCCTATGGTCCTCTGTCTTTTCAGCAATCACCACTTCGCATGCCTCACCATCCTTGTAGGCAATCAACAATGTTTAGGGTACCTTACCAGTAACCCTGGATTTCTCCTCATCAAAGTCAGCGAGCCCAAAGCTGAGGATATCTGAAACAACATCAGAACCAACATAAGCCTCATAACAATTTGGAAAGAAGGAGTGCTCCTCTTCATCCAGTACCTTTATTATACACTCAGCTTCTGCAACCTTTGATTCAAAGCTCATTAGTGGTTCCCAAGTCTCTCAAGCCATTGACAGAGCCATACCCTCCTAAGTATAATCCTCATGAGCAATGTGGATATCATGCTGGATCAATGGGGCATTCAACTGAAGACTGCAAAGCTTTTCAAGCCAAGGTACAACAATTGATCGATAAAAGGTACATATCCTTTTCAGAAGGAAACCTGTTGGTGCATGCCAACCTCTCGCCTGAGTGAGTGCAGAGAACTTTTGGTGCATCTCTTGAAGACAGTAAATCAAGACATTTTCAATTCCCTAAAGCTGGCAATCCATGTTTGTTTCAACACTGTTGCATTTCCTTTGCATGTTGATTTTGTATTTGCTTGTTAGCATTGTTGTTTTTGAATTGGCAAAATTAATGAAATGTTTATGCATATTTTGAATCAATCTAGTCGTATTCACTCATTTTATTTCATTGTTAAAAAAAAACAACAAAAATATATTTATCTTTTTGTTTATCACACTTTTATTTTAACAAAGATTGGAGGGAGGATGATGAAAACCAGATACCTGAATTCTCCATTTGTATGCTCTCTACTAAAACCTTGCCAATGATGTACATGCATTGTTTCAAATTCCCAAACACTTGTGAAATAAGGATGATAATCCCTCGCTAACCCCGTTAAGCCTCAAAGTAGGAGTTTTCTTTTTCAAAAAGTGTAAAAACCCTTAATTTCAAACCTGGGGCAGGGTAGTCGGTTCAGTTAATCTGTTTGCATTAAATCTTCAAGAAATTCAGTCCATCATTCAAGAAGGATTGTAACACTGTGGGAGAACTGACTTTCTATAAATGTTGCGGATAGCAAGAGTCGCCACCGACTTTTATTTTATCCGAAAGGAAAAGACATAAAAGAACAGGAAAGACCTTAAAAAGATTTTGAGTTCGGGGGGTAGGTTATACAAAGGGAAGGTGTTAGCACCCTTTATATCCATGGTTATCCATGGGCTCTTAGTTACTTAGCTCACTTAAATTGTTTTTGAAGAGTGTAGTGTGTGATTAGAAATTTTCTAAGTACTTTGTAATGATCCTCGTATGGATGTATACAAAGCCTTGTTTTGAAAATGTTTTGAAAATATTGTGAGGTGTGAAAAGTATTTTGAAATGTGAGCAAGTAACTAAGATGTACCTACCCTAAATTAAGTCTTTCATGTTCTCGTATGTTCTTTCAATGGTAAGACTATCCCTATTATTAAGGAATAGGTGGTCATTACCTTGGATGTTTAAGGGACAAGCGTAGGGTCATCGTATGGTCAATGAAGGCAACTTAAGGGATGTCTTTAGCAATTCGTAGGGACTATCATCATTTATTCGAAGGGACAAGATCATTATTGTAGGCAGCCTCGAAGGGACTTGATCTTTTAAACTGAAGGGACTATGATGATTTATACTTGAAGGGACTTTGCTTAAGACACCCCTATATTCGAGGGACTTGACCATGTTAAAGGCAACCAAGAGGAATACCCTAGGAAGTGCAAGATGGCGATCAAAGATCGACTTACGTGTGTGAGTGTTTATTTTCAAATATTTATCTTATTTAAATTAATTTTCTAAGTTAATTTTAATTACATTTAAGTTATACACACCCTAAAGTTACTAACCACACAATAAATTATTTACAAAATAAAATAAAGATGTAAAATAAACCTATAAATTATTACAAGGCTTATGGACAAATACATAATAATCGGATAAAAATAATTTATAAAGCAAGAATAATAGATATAATAAAATAATAAATAAGAAATAATAATAAAGCAATAATAATAAAGCAATGATAATAATAATAATAAAGCAAAAATAATAAAGTTAAAATAAATTAAAACATTTAATTAAAAAGAAAAAGTTTAAGTTAGACAAGTTAGATTTTTTAGAAGTTATTAGAATTAGTAAAAAAAAAAAGGAAATTAAGTTTAGAGAAAAATAATTAAAGGTTATTAAGAAAACTTTTAATTATTTACATTATATGATTATTAATATTATAGTACAATTAAGAAAATAATATTATTAATATACAAAACATAAAGTAAAAGAATTATTAAAATTAAATTAATATTTACAAATTAAATAAATATTATAGAAAACTATTAAATTATTAAGTTAGTAGGTTATTTATAAATTATATACAATATTTTAGAATCATAATTATTTAATTATAAAAAAAAAGTCAATTAGATTTTATTTACAACTGTATAAAAGAATGACAAAAATTTTAGAAGTTAAAAGAAGAATTAGAAAATTTTAATTAGAAAATTTGATTATTTGATTATTTATTTACAAAATATAATTATGATAAAAATTATATACAACATACTGTTATTATTATAAGAAAAAGTTTATTGATTAATTAGTCTTTTTTTTAATTAATGATCTAAGTCCATATTGATTTTCATTCCGTTCTTGGAACGCCCTAAATTACTAACCACGCAGGGAATAATAAAAAAAAATAAAGGCAGAAATTTAAAGGCAGAAAATAAAAATTCCTACACTATTACATGGCTGGGGCAGTTACATAATTATACGGCGAAAAATTAAACTACACTATTACAAGAGAGGAACAATTACACAGTAAAAATATAATGCGCATGAATAGCATAAAAATGAGCAACAAAGGTTCATAAACTAGGTTGAAGGTTTACAAAAGTTTAAGGTTTTAGGTTTATAAAAAAAATTAGGGTTTTGGTTTATGAAAATTTTTAGGGTTTATCTAAAAAATTAGGTTTTGAAAAAAATTAAGGTTTAAAAAAAAGGGTTTAGAGAATTAAAAATATTAGGGTTAAAATTAGCAATTTAATCTAAAACCTACATTAAGTGTTATGAGAGAAATAAAATTATTTTTTAAAGGAAAAAGAAAGAAGTTATTATTTTTTTTGTAAAATATTTATTTATTTTATTTAAAAATATATATATATATATATATATTCACATTTTATGAGAAAAATATATTTTATTTGTTAGAAAAAAAATTTAATTGAATTAAAATGATAAATAATATATAAAATAATAGAAAATGTGTAAAAGGAAAAGAAATAGCCAAAATACCTGGGGTGAGATTTGAACCCACGCCCTAGGCTTTTCCCATGTTGGTCCAGCCTTCTTGCCACCAGGCCACTTGCGCCAGGTCTTAGACATCACACGCGCGTATCGCTACCACTAGATCACCTGCACAAGTTTGAAATACTTATAAATCGAAAATAATAAAAAAACAAAACAAGATTTGAATTTTTAAAATTAGCGCCAGATCTTCATCTTCTTCCTCAGCTTTCCTGCGAAATCCCTTATGAAATCACCTGCGATTTTACTTGCGACCAAAACCTGTAAATATCATACCACCTAGAATACTTGCAATTTCATCAAATTAATAGTACCAATATGTTCATTGCAGTTCATACAATATAAATGTGTCCTTTAAAAGTATTTATATGGCCTATATTGTAGAACCCCAAACTCGAAAGTAAAACCCTTGATACGACCTGCAAATGACAAGACAAAAATCAAATTTTTTTGTAAAATTTTGAAGATGGTAATGATGCTTTTTGGTTCTGGAAAAACCTCCCCCTGTTTGTGTTATGACCAAGGCTTTATAGAGAATTCTTCTAGGTCAAAACTTTGGGCTTTTTATCATGGATTTACATTGCTTGATCATGAAGAAATCCCACTTCTATTTTTATCAAAAAGTCAAATATATCATTGCCATAACAAGTTTGCACGAAATTGGATGGTTTTGAATCAACTTAAATGTTATTTAAAAGCTTCTAGAAGAAGAATCCAATCTAAATATTGAGTTTTTATATTTTATTTTTATTTAAATTGAATTTTAATGAATAAAATCAAAATAAATATAAAATAAATCATAAAAATCTGAATAAATGAGAATTGGGTCGTGCATGATGTCATGGTAAAGATTGGATCACAAAATTGCAAGCCCATGTGGAAAGAATTGGTTTTAAGACCCCATTTGCTCAATATACCTCTCAAAAATTTCCCAACTTTGCAAAGACACAAATCCCCCAATTTTAAGGATATTAAGGTGTTCTTGGATATTTTGGAAATCTTAGAGAGTCCTCTAACCAACCTCTTTGGTCTCATGTCCATATCTTTTACCATTCTCAAGTTATGCTCTTTGGAAGTTGTTGACTTTTTGTTGACTTTTAAAATGACCTATAATGTCTTAGCTTATATCTTCCAAATGAAGCATTTTTGGGCTTGGCTTGTGAGACACAAAGTTGTAGAGAATTAAATTTCCTTCAAAATGTGCTTTGGATGCAAACTTTTTGATGAAGCATGTGAAAGTTATGGCTGGTCAAAGTTCAGTTGACTTTTCCTATGAAAACCCTAATTTAGAAACTCCCGATTCTTGATGATCTGAAATCTCCTTGATGAATCATGATCAACCCTTGATAAAATGATGAATTTTACTTCATATACTTGATTTTGGCAAAAATATCATGAAGTTTGACTTTGGTTTGACCACAGTTGACCTTAGTTTGACTTTTTGACTGCTTTGACTGATTTTAGCCTATCTGATCATCTGACTGAGCAAACCTTTTGGGAAAGCCTTGAAACTTGACATGGGGATTCTTGAACACATGTAGGATGATATGAAGCTCACTTGAATCCTTAGAAGTCCATTTAGCCTGATGGAAGTCAAAACCCTAGTTTAGGATGCATTGCTTAGGAGGATGCATTGTCTGAGGGAATTGTCAAACTTTCTGACCAATTGTGAACCTTGTGAACCTCTTGAGATACCTTATGAACCTTGTGAACCTTGTGAAACTCTTGGGAAACCTTAGTACATAATGTCTTGTCTTGGTGAGGGCAAATTTTGGGGTGCAACAGCTGCCCCTATTCAATTTTCTGAAACCTGAGGGGTTAGATTGGTATATGTGCCATTCATGACCTGGAAGGTTGAAGGGGATTGAACATAAAAGCCCAAAAATTTTCACTCGCCGGTGCGTAAAGTAACACTGATGATTAGTTGTATATGCTTAAGTGGGCTTGAAGATGTCACTTGGAAAAACTGGAGATGGGCTTATAGATGCCATACATAATATCAGGAGGTGATAATATCTTGATGTTGATACTGGATATCAGTACTAGGTCTTCGTATAGGCCGTCTCTGAATTGTTTATACAACATGGTTTGAGTTGAATGCTAGCACTAGATCTTCGTATATATCGTCTCTGCATTATCTCTGGGGAAAAAGAATATCCTTCATTAAGTGTCAGGGCTTAGATCTCCGTATAGATCGTCTCTGAACCATATCTAAGAACATACTTTAATTTAAGTATCAGAACCAAATCTTCGTGGCGATCTTTTTCTGAATTAGGTATCAACACTAGACCTTCGTATAGATCGTATCTGAACTGTATTGAGTTGTTGAATAAACCAGTAGAAATAAATCTTCGTGACGATTATCTCTTATGGAAATACCCTGGATTAAGGAATAAATCTTCGTATAGACCGTTTGCCTACTATCCAAGGATAAAAGAATATCAGGATTAAATCTTCATGACGATTATATCCCTTGAAAATATCCTGGATTAGAGAATAGATCTTCGTATAGACCGTTTGCCTACTATCCAAGGATAAAAGAATATCAGGATTAAATCTTCGTGACGATTATATCCCTTGAAAATATCCTGGATTAGGGAATAGATCTTCGTATAGACCGTTTGCCTACTATCCAAGGATAAAAGAATATCAGGATTAAATCTTCGTGACGATTATGTCCCTTGAAAATATCCTGGATTAGGAAATAGATCTTCGTATAGACCGTTTGCCTACTATCCAAGGATAAAAGAATATCAGGATTAAATCTTCGTGACGATTATATCCCTTGAAAATATCCTGGATTAGGGAATAGATCTTCGTATAGACCGTTTGCCTACTATCCAAGGATAAAAGAATATCAGGATTAAATCTTCGTGACGATTATATCCCTTGAAAATATCCTGGATTAGGGAATAGATATTCGTATAGACTATTTGCCTACTATCCAAGGACAACTTGAGTAATGATTATCAGCAATGAATCTTCGTGGCGATCATCCCTGAATTAAGTATCAGCACTAGACCTTCGTATAGATCGTCTCTGACCTGTTTTGAATTGTTGAATAGACCAGTAGAAATAAATCTTCGCGACGATTCTCTCTTCTGGAAATATCCTGGATTAGGGAATAGATATTCGTATAGACCGTTTGCCTACTATCCAAGGATAAAAGAATATCAGGATTAAATCTTCGTGACGATTATATCCCTTGAAAATCTCCTGGATTAGGGAATAGATCTTCGTATAGACCGTTTGCCTACTATCCAAGGACAACTTGAGTAATGAGTATCAACAATGAATCTTCGTGGCGATCATCCCTGAATTAAGTATCAGCACTAGACCTTCGTATAGATCATTTCTGACCTGTTGTGAATTATTGATAGTATTTTATCTGTATATAACCATCCTGCAAGGAAAAGGTTAGTTTATGCAATATGTATGCATGCATGGCATGGTGCATCTAAGTAAATGTATTATGCATTTATGGATATGCTATGGTATGATGTAAATGATGTATGTATGAATTATGCAGCCTGAAGCGTCTGGATATCTTTGTATAACAACTGCTGGCTAGGGAAAATAAATCCTGATTCGTTGCTGAAGAATATGAGAACCTCGTTCCCATCTTGTTTGATAGTACAGTATTTATAACCTCCCGTCTTCGTTCGTCGTACTTTTATTGAAGGAATAAGTTCCTGAGTATCCCGACTGAGGATAAAAGAGATGAACATAAATTCAAGGGGAGACGTAACTTGAAGTATCTATAAATATAGATTTGCTCTACTGGGGATTTGTAGTTGTCTTGTGGGGATGAACCAGCGAAGCTTCATTGAACTACTACCCTCGTTCGTCCTTAGTAAATACTATTACTGCATTTCAATCATATTCAAAGCATATATACATTCAAACATAACCAACAAACGTTTTTCGCTTTAGTAAAAGAGGAAAAGTAATCCTGAATAAAGAGGGAAAAGTAAAGCTGAACTCGAAAACAGAATCGTTTCAACTTTGAGAGTGTATAACCAATTGGATTTAGAGCTCCTGAGATTCTTAACTTTCCTGAATACCTTCCCAGAAATCCTCATAGCTGGATCTGAAGACATGATACTGACATCATCTGATACTACTAGCATAGACAATTATATGCCCCACAATAATATGCCCCTGACATCATGAACTTTATAATGTTACCCTTGGTAATTCAAATATACGAGGAGAGTTGCCCCTGGCTATTAAGCATTGTTGAATCTGGACCTGATTGCCCCGAATGAATTGAACAATAACTTGGTATGCCCCCTTGATTGGGAAACAGTGATTATGCCCCTGGAATTATGAACTCTGTAATATTACCCTTGGTAATTTAGATAGATGAGGAGATCTGCCCCTGGCTACTTAAACATAGTTGAATCCTGTCCTGATTGCCTCAAATGAGTTAGGTAGTATCATAGCCTGCCCCCTTGATTGGGAGATAATGACTATGCCCCTTTGTATACATGGGCTTTGATCCAGGAAGCAACTTTGTTTATCAGAAAGACTTTGGTTTATTGAACATTCATCCTGTAAATTTCTCTGTTTATCAAACACTCAGGTATATGCAAACAAATATATTCAAAAATGCAATGCTTATGTCTGTCTTGAAGTTTTGAAAAAGAGTTATTTTAGAAAAAACAATTTTTGTGAAAACTGTGATATTAACTCAAGTTTTATAATAAGCCCTAAAGGAGTCAGGATACCTTTTTGTAGCAGTATGCTTTCGAACTAACCATGCTTCAGTTAGGACTTTTAAAGGGTTGTAATGTGGCCTGGTTCACGGTTTAAGAAACAAAGGATAAAGGCTCAAATTTAATTTGTACCCAACCCAATCTCCATGATGTTCTTCAGTCCTATGCTCAGTTAACTTATGCATTGAGGCTCAAAGGAGTTTGGAATTGTAACACTGACATTTGTGATGGTTCAGAAACCAAAAATTTATTTGAACATTCAGTCATCTTTCTTTGTTGAGGATTCATAGTGAGCTCTTTTTTCTTTTGACTTTGTTATCCCTTCTTTTTGCCTGAACTGTTTGTTTCAAAATTACAGTCAGCGGAATTTCTCAATTTTTTTTACTAAGTCTCCTTCATAGGTTTTGACTTAGTGGGTTTTTATTTTGCTGGATATTGACTGTCAGGTTTAATGATTACAGAGAACCATCATTAGTTGTGTACAACACAGATAATTGGCATATTTGAGTTAACCGAGTAACTATCCTGCCTCGGGTTATGAATAAGGGTTTTAATTTGTGCGAGAATAAAAACTCCTACTTCATAGGCTCAAAAGGGTTGACTAGGGATTAACTTCCTTATATCTCCACTGTTTAGGAATTGAAACAATGCCTGTACATCGTCAACATAGTCTGTTCAAAAGCATATTGCCTAATATTATGGTATTGTTTTCGTCATCCTCCCTCTACAGGCTTATAGCTTTATGTAACACGGTGGGAGAACTGACTTTTAGTTATGTTGCGGATAGCAAGAGTCGCCACCGACTTTTATTTTATCCAAAGGAAAGGACATAAAAGAACAGGAAAGACCTTAAAGATTTTTGGGTTCGGGGGGTAGGTTATGTAAAGGGAAGGTGTTAGCACCCTTTACATCCATGGTTATCCATGTGCTCTTAGTTACTTAGCTCACTTTAAAATGTTTTTGGGAAATGTAGTGTGTGTTTAGAAATTTTCTTAAGTACTTTATAATGATCCTTGTACGGATATATATAAAGACTTTGTTTTGAAAATTATTTGAAAATGTGAAGTGTTTATGAAATGTTTTTGAATGAGTGAGCAAGTACTTAAGAGGAACCTACCCTAATTTGAATCTTTTCTGTTCTTAAATGTTCTTTCAATGGTAAGACTATCCCTATTATTAAGGAATAGGTAGTCATTACCTTGGATGTGTGAGGGACAAGTGAAGGGACATCTGTTTATTTAGGCAACTGTGAGGTGTATAAGCAATTCGAAGGGACTTATCATCTTTATTCGAAAGGGACAAGATCATTTACGAAGGCAACATTCGAAGGGACTTGATCTTTTTATCTGTTTAAGGGACTAGATGATGTTAGATGAGGGACTTTGCTTTATACACCCTACTTGACCTTTTGTTTAAGCAACTTGAGAGGTAACCCTTAAGAAGTGAGATGGCGATCAAAGATCGACTTACGTGTGTGAGTGTACCAATTCAAATATTTATCTTGAGATTAGTGATTTATATTCAATTTTACATACAAACATGTCTTGCACTCCCTATTTTACTAACCATAGCATTTAAAATTAAATATTAAAAATTACTACAACTATTACATATTAGGTACAATTACATAATAATTAAAATAAATTAAATAAGCAAATAAATAATAATAAATAACTTGGTTAGTAATAATAAAAATCATATAATATATAAATAAATGGGGTTAGTAATAAGAATAAAGAAATTAGCATAATAATGAATAACAAATTAAAAGTTCCATTTTTAATAAATAATTATTTTTTTAAGATTTTAAGAAGAAAAATAAGCAATTCATACTATATACTAATTATTATAAAGATTTAATTTTTATATACATGTTATAAAAATATTCACTAATCATAATTAAGTAAGCATGTAACAAAAAAAAATTTAATAAAATAAAGTTAAAGTTTTTTAGTTGTTTTTAGGAAAATAAATTATGGTTTACTAATTAATCTAATCCTAATTACATTATTTACATAAAGCTATATATAATAATTATAAAAAAATAAATAAACATAATTAACATTTATATAAAATAATTAGGGTTTTAGAAAAAATATTATTAGGGTTAATCATATTAAATTAGGGTTTTACTTATTTATTTACAAATTAAATCAAATTAAATCAATTTATTCACAAATTATATATATATATATATACATATTATAAATAAAAATATTTTTTATAAAAGAAAATATGATGTTTTTAAGAATTTTGAATAAAAGCATTTTAAATAATATTTATAAATTATGTTTGCTAATTTAAATAAAATGGAAATAATTAAAATAGGAAAATAATAAAAAAAATTGCCCAAAAAGAAAGGACCTGGGATTTGAACCCAGGTCCCTTACCTCCAAACGCAACACCAAAACCACCCTGGCCAGCACACGCAGGTGACATAAAAGAGAGTCCATATTGTTTTGTTTCAAATCCTGTGAAAATCATAACAAAAGCAAAAAATAGCATAAAAAGGGCCTGGGGGGGATTCGAACCCAGGACCCTCTATCAAACAAACACACACTCCAACCATCCAGCCAGAAGGGCGCACCTGTTTATACAACCACTACAAATAATAATATATTAAGTTTTTGTGAATAAATGAGAAAATAAAGCAAAAAGAATGTTGCCCTCCAGGATCGAACTCAGGCCTTAAGCAATAACACACGCATCCCTCACCACTGGGCCAGACACGCACCTGTGAAATAAACCAACAACAATACAATAAAATATTAAGACAATACTTGAATTCCAGCCAGCGCGCCAAAGGTCTTCATCTTCTTCCTATTTCCTGCGAAATTGCTTGCGAATTCTCCTACAAACTTTCCTGCGAATATCATAATACAGAAAACCTACGAAATTGGAACATCAACAAAACAGTATAATTTTTCAAAATTAATCAGTGAATCATGATCCTTAAGGTTCACACAACACAACCACATTTCCAGAATTCATTTATCTTTGATGAATCAAGAAACCCTAAAGCTTGGCCGAAACCCTAGCAATGGCTATATACGATTCATGTCATTATTCTTCAATCCAATTATCCAGAAAGCTTGCTTAGGTCATTACAAACACAGAACAATCATTAGAATTAGTTGAGGATGCATAAAAGTGTGGAATCGAAAATCAAAAATAATAAGAGAAAATGTATTCGGGTTGTGCGATATGGCATGATTCAAAGGCATGTAATAGGTGTTTTTTATTCAGGGAAGCTTAATGAAGCTTGTAGTGTCCTTAAAATACCTTGAAAGGCTTGATAATGAAGAATCCGAATTGAAGTGTTTGGTGGATTTTTTGAAAGTGGAAACTTACTCTTGAGGCAGCAATTTCGTCCCCTATGCATTTGTGTGGTTTGTATACTTATGGTTGGATGAAACTAGGTCAAAAAATTGAATGGTTGTTTGGACTTTTTGATCTTTGAAGATTGAAAAAGATCATGACTTGAATTTCATATATCCTTCAATGAAACCTTTCTATCTTAATACAATCACCATAAATTGCATATCAATCTGATCCAATTCATGTTTATGACTTTCTAAAATCAAAATATATTTTAAATCTTCATATTTTATATTTTATTTGAATTTATTATGATTTTTTAATATAAAAAATCATAATAAATAAAATAAATAAAATAAAATTATGAAAATATTAAATAAATTTCGTGCATGATGTCATGGAACACCTTGGGTCACAAAAAGTTCAGCCCATTTGAAGAATTATGGTTTTAAGACCCTATTTACATCATAAACCACCCAAAAATTTCCCAACTTTGCAAGGGTAAAAATCCTTCAATTTTAATGCTATGAGGGTGTTCTTGGACTTCTTGGAAAGCTTAAAGAGTCCTATAACCAACCCCATCGGTTTCATGTCCATATCTTTTACCATTATCAAGTTATGCCCTTTTGAAGTTGTTGACTTTTTGTTGACTTTTAAAAGGACCTATAATGTCTTAGCTCATACCTTCCAAATGAAGCATTTTTGGGATTGGCTTGTGTGAAACAAAGTTGTAGAGAATTCAATTTCCTTAAAAATGAGCTTTGGATGGGAAAAATTTGATGAATCATGTGAAAGTTATGGCTGGTCAAAGTTCAGTTGACTTTTCCTGAGGAAACCCTAATTTAGAAACGTCTGATTCTTGATGATCTGAAATATCCTTGATGAATCATGATCAGCCCTTGATCAAATAATGAAATTTACTTCATATACTTGATGTTGTCAAGAAATCATGAAGTTTGACTTTAGTTTGACCACAGTTGACCTCAGTTTGACTTTTTAACTGCTTTGACTGATTTTGACCTATCTGATTATTTGACTGAGCAAACCTTTGAGAAAAGTCTTGAAACTTGTCATGGGGATTCTTAAACACACATAAGATACTATGAAGCTCACTTGAAGTCTTGGAAGTCCATTTAGCCTGATTAAAGTCAAAACCCTAGTTTTGGATGCCCTGCTTAGGAGGAGGCATTGTTTGAGAGAATTGTCAAACTTTCTGACTATTTGTGAACTTTGTGAACCTTGTGAACATCATGAGATGTCTTGTTAACCTTGTGAACCTTGTGAACCTCTTAGTACACAAAGTCTTGTCTTGTGAACCTTGTGAGCCTCTTAGTACACAAAGTCTTGTCTTGTGAGGGCAAATTTTGGGGTGCAACACTTTATCAGGAGTTAAATATCACAAAATAGAAATATGAAGCATAGTTCAAAATATAGTGAAACGAATGGATTAATTCAAGACAAACATATGCAATGCATTAATGAAAATAAAAGTTTAACATAATAGTAAGTGTTTAGGCGAACAAAAGAAATTACAAACGAAAATTCAAATGTTCTGAAAGCCTCTTCCTATAAACTCGTCACTCCAGTTATCTGGAAATTTTGATGCTTGATGGACGATAGAAGAACTCATCCTGGCCTTCTGGCGTAACCTCGAGTATTCCTTCGTCAATTAGGTCTTGAATCTTATTCTTCAGTGCCCAACAGTTATTAGTGTCGTGTCCGGGACTGTCGGAGTGGTACATACACCTTGCTTTGGGATTATAGCGAGGAGAAGAGGTATTAGGATTTTTAGGAGAATTTTCCAAGGAAATTAGCTTCATTTCCAACAAGCATTGCAGCATTTGTGGCATTGGCGTGTTGAATTTGATGAACTGTCTTTTATATTCCTTGTGTCGAAGTGGATTAATCTTACAGGGTCTTCCTTCTTCCATTGAAGAACAATCAGTGGTAGCCTGTCTCTTTCCTTCTCTTATCCTTACTTTCCTTTCAGCCAAGTCGGCTTGTTTCAACGGAGGTTGACTGATTTCCAACCCCATTATGTCGAAGCTTATTGACAAAGCTTCTCAGCTCTTCTTGCCCCTGGGCCAAACTCTGGATAAGAGCCATTTGGCCATTCATCTGGATCCTCATCTCTGCCATCTTAGCTTGTAGTTGTTTCAGCTGATCATCCTTGTTGTCCTCAGGATTCTTCTTCTTCATGTCCTTAGAGAGGAATGCTTTCAACTCTTCTTGCCCCTTGGACAAATTCAGAATCACTTCTTGAAACTGAGCATTCTGAGCTTGAAGATCTTTGATAGATTGTTCGAGAGACATTTCTGCTGAAATAAACAGCGAGAAGATGAGAAACCTGTTGTGACAACCTGTCATGCAATGATATGGTATGTAGATGCATATGCAATGTTTTCAAGGACCACAGAATTTACATTTGTTAAACAAACGGAAATAAAAACTTTTATTAGTAAATGTTAAAATTATTTTTCCCCTTGGGCTTACAATGAAGGGAAATAAGTACAAAACTGGGGTTTTAAGTCTCCCATGGACGTTTCCTCTTTGTATGGAGGTATGTGTTGAGGTTCCGCTCCTCGTAAAGTTGCTTGGTCAGCTCCAACACTTTTTCTTGGCTAATCCTGAATTGAGCTTCAAAGGTATTTCTTTGTTCCTTTAGTTGGATCCAGGATTTCTGCAATTCTTCCAGGTTAGTGGGCATGTCTGGATGAAGGATGGTATAAGGAGTATCTCCTTCTGCAACAGGTTCTATAGTAACTGGTAGAATAACAGGATATGGCATCATAAGAGTTTGAGCACGAGATCGCACCCATCTGAGGTAAGGTTCCATAGGAATGGAGTACTTTGGTTCCAGAGTCTTGCTGTCAACCTTGTTCACTTTACCCTAAGCTCGTATGAACATTTGACGGTAACCTTGCAGATCGTTGTCGTAGTCGAACACAATTCCTTGAATAAGCATGTCATGAGGACCATTGCTCCGAGCATAACCAAACTGATGTAGAGCTAAAGAAGGGTTGTAGGTAATTCCCCCTCTTATGCCAAGGAGTGGCACATTGGGGAATTCACCACAACGGTCAATGATAGTAACATTCTCCATAGATCTAGAACACCAATGAATGTCCGAATGAGAAACTGACATGATCCTTTTAGACCACCTTAACCCTTGTTCATTCTTCATCACTGATCGAGGAAGGTCAGAAATAAACCACCTAGACAATAGAGGTATACAACACATCAAAGTTCCTCGTGCCTTTGTAGTACGAGTATGAAGAGAGTGTAAGATATCTCCAAGCAATGTAGGCACTGGATTATGAGTCAAAAATATGTTGATGGCGTGTATGTCTATGAACTAGTCTGGATTGGGGAACAACACTAATCCATAGATCAATAAGGCTAAGATCTCCTCAAAATCATCATAACTCATAGCCTTCAGGAACACTTGAGCTTTCTCCATCAATACTTTAGCAAGAATACCCTTAACTCCACTCCTTGTTTCTAGGACAATGTCTGATTTCTTCAAACGTAGGGCTGCAGCAATGACTTCAGGTTTAGGCTCTTTTTCTAAGCATGTGAAGGGTTTCTGATCAAGGATAGGTATACCCAGAAGCTTGGAGAACTCTTCCATTGTAGGAACCAGCTGATAGTCGGGGAATGTGAAACAGTGATGTTTAGGGTCAAAGAACTGAAACAGAACACTCATCATGTCTTCATTGAACCCTGAAGTGACTAAATCTAGTAGGTGACCATGCCTCTTGATGAACTGGGAGTTTTTAGAAACTTGAGAGACCAATTCCTTAAGCTTAGGAGGTATTCCTACAAAGTTGATCCGGATAGTGTTCCTACGAGCAGAAGCCATGACCTGCAACAAAGAACAAAGATAAATCATTTGGTCCTTGAAATGGTTAGTGAAAATGCTATGCTTATGATGCATGATGATGTTATGCTCAATCACTGATAACGAGAAAATGTATCGATTATATTGCTAAGTTTCATTACCGTTTTATCGCATAATCGTCGTTTTAACACCCGATTCCTTGAGTTTTCCTTACCATTTTGCAGGTACATCATATACAGAGCTAAATCATGAGCCAAGAGTGAAAGGAGCGAAAACAACCATAAAAAGATGAAGAAATGAAGAATGCTGCAAAACCTACATATTTTGTAGCACTCACGGTCGTCACCTAGGTGTCACGACCGTGACACCCCAAAAGGAGCACTCACGACCGTGACATATCCCTCACGACCGTGACACTTAAATTACAAAGGACACGAACGTGATGCCCTTGTCACGACCGTGACAAGGGAAAAATAGGTTATTTGACTGAAACTTGGTCATAGCGTTACGTGCATGTGAAACTGCCTACTTTCCAGCTGACCCTGTATCCACGTTCCTGGATTCTCTCCTACGAGGCCCAAGCTACAAGTTCAACCACCAGCCCATTAAATCTTCTATAAATAGCATAATTCATTTGAACAATTTACAGAGTTTAGTTTATTATTTTCTTGCGGAAGCTCTGCCGAATTGTTTTACACCCTTATTATTTTTTAGCATTATTTTCATTGCTCTATTTTTATTGTATCCAAACCCAACCTATAACAATTTCCAACATTAGGAAATTGTTATAAAATTTATTTGTTTCAAAGCCTTCAGAATTTTTTAGTTTATTTTCGATTTCGCCAAATACTCCGAACTTTCCGGTCTGTGGAAGAAGGAGTCTGCCATTTTTATTGTTAACCAGGTTTATATTAATTTGCAATTTTATATTTATGTTATTTATTTATTTTTCTGCCATGAATATTTCGTTTTATGTTTCTCTGCCTCTGTCTGGTTCAACAAAAATGAGTAGCTAATTACCTTAGGGCGGTATGTAATTAAAACAAACTAAATCGGTAAAATCAACTATAGGCTTAAAATAATTAATAGCTTAACATTCTGGCTGATACTTTTTATTATAAATCGACCTTTTTGTTACGAGAGTAAGGAAAGTGTATTAGGTTAGGTCAAGACCACGAGAGTGTGAGATTTTAACCAGATAGATAAAGTTAGGCATTTAAATTAAACACAGTGAGAGCGCTTTAAAATAAATTAGAATGACTAAGTTTCCAAAAATTATCTCTAAACACTTATGGGCTAGCGAGAGCAGGCATAGGGCTTTAGGGGTAAGATCTGAGATAAGACCACGAGAGTGTGAGTTAAAGGTATTTAAACTAGTAACCTCTACAGAATAGATTAATTGAACCATCTTTATAAGCCTAGGTTAGATTGACCCGCCTAAGTTAGCATAATTACATACCGACCGCCTTAGTATTATTTTATTAAACTTAAATTTAATTCCCGCCTTTAATCTTTAAAAACAACAAAAATCGTGACAACCCTTCACCTTAGCTAAACTAGAAGTTCATCTAGCACTAAGTAACCATAGAGTCCCTGTGGATCGATAATCTTAAATATTACTTCGATAGGCTGTGCACTTGCAGTTAAGATACCGCTAGACACTTAATTAGATACGTCTTTAGCCCATCAAGTTTTTGGCGCCGTTGCCGGGGACCTTAATTTAGTTACTAGTGCACTTTAGGTAGCATTGTCTAGACTAAGGTAACAACTATTTTCTTTTCTTAATCTAAATTCCCGAGTGTATGCCAAGTACTCGCTCTAAAGGCGAAGACTTGCAACCTCTAATCCCAGAATCGGAACGCTTCTTACACGTAAGAAGACGGATATTCGATTATGAACAAAGTTACAATATTCCAGATCTTCAAATAGATCCACCTAAACCAGTCGTAACATCAAAGGACGCAGAGATGGCTGAAGAACAGAATCACCCACTCAAATATTACGCTAGTCCTTCGCAAGCTGAACCGCATTCCAGCATTGCCGCACCAGCTATCAACCGAAATGATTTCGAACTAAAACCTTCGTTGATATCAGCCGTGCAACAAAATCAATTTGCCAGAAATCCTACCGAGGATCCGAACCTTCATCTTTCGATCTTTGTGCAATACGCAGATACCGTAAAAGCCAATGGAGTTACCCAAGAAGCTATTAGACTACGTTTGTTTCCTTTTTCACTTTGAGACAGAGCAAGAGCCTGACTTCAATCTCTGCCTTCGAACTCAGTAACTACGTGGGAGGAACTAAAGAGAGTTTTCTTGACCAGATATTTCCCACCTAGCAAGACAGCTATGCTGAGAGCTTAGATCAACGAATTTAAGCAAAGAGAAAACGAATCACTATTCGAAGCTTGGGAACGCTATAAGGATATACTGAGACTTTGTCCACATCACGGATTAGTAGAATGGATGGTCATCCATACCTTCTATAATGGACTCTTGTACAATACAAGAATGACAATTGACGCTGCCGCAGGCGGTGCACTGATGGACAAAGAATATAATGATGCTTATGCACTTATCGAAAGTATGGCTCAAAACCATTACCAATGGGGAAGCGAGAGAGTCGCAACTGAGAAACCAACAAAAGGAGGTATGTACGAAGTGAGTAGTATGGACCAAGTCAATGCAAAGTTTGACCAACTAAACCAAAAGATCGACAACTTGGCCATAACACCAACAGCCACCGTGGCTGCAGTAACACCTAACTGTGAGTTATGTGGAGTTCCAGGACATGAAGTTCCTGATTGTCAACTATTGACAGGAATTCCCACAGACCAAGTGAATTATGCTCAAGGAAACCCATACTCAAACACATACAACCCAGGTTGGAAGAATCATCCGAACTTCTCCTATAATTATAACAATGCTTTATACGCACCAGGTCAAGCACCAGCTACACCACCAGGATATCAAAAGACTGCTCCTAATGTCCCTAGAAAATCGAACCTTGAGTTGATGATGGAAAACTTTATAGCTAACCAATCTCAAACAAACAAGGACTTCTTAAACCAAAACATTCACACTAGTGAGCAGATTAAGCAATTAGTAAGCAAAGTAGATGCATTAGCTACACATAACAAAATGCTTGAAACTCAGATTTCACAAGTAGCTCAACAACAAGAACCTACCGCTGCACCAGCTGGAGTATTTCCTGGACAACCTCAACCTAATCCGAAAGGACATGCCAATGCTGTGATACTAAGAAGTGGCAAAGAACTTGACGGACCTACCGATCCAAGACTTGACAATCCAGCCATGTACCAAAAACCGGATAAACCGACTGAAATGGTGAATGATCCAGAAGACAAGGAAGATGATAATCAAGAGGCAGTGGAGAAAGAAAAGCCTTATGTGCCTCCACCACCCTATAAACCACCAATTCCGTACCCTCAGAGATTAACCAATTCCAAGACGATGGGTCAGTTTAAGAAATTTGTCGAACTTCTGAAACAGTTGAATATTACTATTCCGTTTACAGAAGCGATCACTCAAATGCCCTCGTATGCTAAGTTTTTAAAAGAAATCTTATCCAATAAGAAAAAGATAGAGGATAACGGAACAATTACACTTACTGCTGAGTGTAGCGCCATAATTCAGAATAATATGCCTCCTAAGCTAAAAGATCCAGGAAGTTTCTCTATACCCTGTGTAATAGGAAAATTCGTCATTGACAAAGCTCTATGCGATTTAGGAGCCAGTATCAGTGTTATGCCCTTAACGATTTGCAAAAGGCTAGACATGGGAGACCTAAGACCAACTAAAATGTCTGTTCAACTAGCCGATCGCTCTGTTAAATATCCTGTAGGCATACTAGAAAACGTCCCAGTACGTATAGGACAATTCTACATCCCTACTGATTTCATAATCATGGACATCTCTGAAGACTCCACTACACCTATCATACTAGGAAGACCATTCTTAGCTACCGTCGGAGCTATAATAGACGTAAAAAGAGGAAAGCTAACCTTTGAAGTAGGTGAAGAGAAAGTTGAATTTATTTTAACACAATTCTTACAATCACCAGCTATAGAGGATACCTGCTATCTATTGGACGTAATTGACGAATGTGTAAGAGAAATGGAACTGAAAGAAACTACCTATTCTGAAATTATGAAAATTCAAATCCCTCCGATTTTCGAAGATGATAATTGGCGTGCACCGTATCAAGACGATAGTCTAAGCGAAAGTTTAGCACTTACACCGGATCCCATGCCAAGTAAAGATAAACCTACATTAGGATTAAAAACTTTACCTAATAACCTAAGGTACGAATTCTTAGACATTGAATGTAAAAGACCAGTTATAATAAATTCCAGTTTAGGAACGATCGAAACAAAGAAACTTTTAGATGACTTAAAGAAATATCCAACTGCATTAGGATATAACATATCTGATCTCAAAGGAATATGCCCTTCAATCTGTATGCATCGTATTCTGCTAGAAGAAGATTGCAAAACCTCCAGAGAATCTCAAAGAAGAATTAACCCAATCCTTAGCACTGTAGTGAAAGAAGAAGTTAAGAAACTACTAGATGCCGGAATAATATATCCAATCTCAGATAGTAAATGGGTTAGTCCAGTACATGTAGTGCCAAAGAAAGGAGGTATCACTGTTGTGAAAAACGCTCAAGGCGAATCGATATCGCAAAGAGTAGTGACAGGACATAGAGTGTGCATAGATTATCGTAAACTAAACAAAGCCACTCGAAAAGATCATTTCCCACTACCCTTTATAGATCAAATGTTAGAACGATTAGCCAAGCATTCTTATTTCTGTTATCTTGACGGTTACTCAGGATTTTTCCAAATCCTTATCCATCCAGATGATCAAGAGAAAACTACATTCACATGCCCATATGGAACGTTCGCTTATAGACGAATGCCCTTTGGATTATGCAACGCTCCTGCAACCTTTCAAAGATGTATGATGTCAATCTTTGCAGATTTTATAGACAACATCATGGAAGTGTTCATGGACGACTTCTCTGTATGCGGGCAAAGTTTTGAAGGATGCCTATCAAATTTAGAAATGGTGTTAGAAAGATGTGTAAAAGTAAACCTCGTGCTTAACTGGGAGAAATGTCATTTTATGGTCAGAGAAGGAATCGTATTAGGCCACGTTATATCCGACAAGGGAATTGAAGTTGATAAAGCTAAGATAGAAGTCATAAAAGATCTTCAACCCCCTAAAACCATTCGAGAAATACGAAGCTTTTTAGGACACGCCGGTTTTTACCGACGATTCATCAAAGATTTCTCGAAAATCACTAAACCTCTTACTGGTTTATTAATGAAAGATGCTGAGTTCATATTCAATGAAGATTGTCTTAAAGCATTCGAAACTCTAAAAACAGCCCTCATCACCGCACCAATCATGCAACCCCCTGACTGGAGATTACCTTTCGAAATCATGTGCGATGCGAGTGACTATGCTGTAGGCGCAGTTCTAGGCCAGAGAAAGGAAAAGAAACTTCATGCGATTTACTATGCCAGTAGAACCTTAGATTCTGCTCAGATGAACTACGCCACTACTGAAAAAGAACTGTTAGCAGTTGTCTTTGCGCTTGACAAATTCCGTTCTTACCTAGTGGGAGCGAAAATAATCGTTTACACAGACCACGCTGCTATCAGATATTTATTGACTAAGAAAGATGCTAAACCAAGACTCTTGAGATGGATTTTACTCTTACAAGAGTTTGATCTCGAAATAAAAGATAAGAAAGGTACTGAAAACGTCGTAGCGGACCATTTATCTAGAATAGGAGGTATTAAACCCGAACAAGTGCCGATTAACGATGATTTTCCGTATGAACAGCTGATAGCACAAATAGGAAGCGACCCAATCCAGTTAGACATAAATGAACCAGAACCCGTGGAAACAATCCAAACGACTGTAATATTACCATGGTACGCTGACATTGTTAACTACCTAGCCGCAGGAGCTCTTCCACCTGATTTAACCTATCAGCAGAAAAAGAAATTCTTTCACAATCTAAAACATTATTATTGGGATGAACCATTATTGTTCAAAAGAGGACCCGATGGAATCTTTCGTCGATGTATTCCCGAAGAAGAAATAGAAGATGTCATTGCTCAATGCCATTCATCTCCTTATGGTGGACATGCAAGCACTTCCAAGACTTGTGCAAAAATCTTGCAAGCCAGCCTATTCGGCCTAATCTATGGAAAAATGTCCACATCGCTGTTATAAATTGCGATCGGTGTCAACGCACCGGCAATATTTCAAGAAGAGATGAAATGCCTCAAAGAGGAATATTAGAAGTAGAAATCTTTGACGTCTGGGGAATAGATTTCATGGGACCATTCCCATCATCTTTCGGTAATAATTACATACTCGTAGCTGTTGATTATGTTTCAAAATGGATTGAAGCTATAGCTTCTCCTACAAACGACACACGAGTAGTAATAAAGCTTTTCAAAAATATAATCTTTCCCAGATTTGGTGTGCCTAGACTCGTCATAAGTGACGGTGGCTCGCACTTCATTTCAAAAATCTTTGACAAATTACTATCTAAGTATGGAGTAAGGCACCGTGTGGCAACACCATATCACCCACAAACAAGTGGACAAGTCGAAGTCTCAAACAGAGAAATTAAACAAATCTTAGAAAAGACTGTCGCCATATCTCGGAAAGATTGGTCATCTAAACTTAATGAAGCTTTATGGGCTTATAGGACCGCTTACAAGACACCCATAGGTACTACACCTTTCAAATTAGTTTATGGAAAATCTTGTCACCTCCCGGTAGAACTAGAACACAAAGCTTATTGGGCGATCAAAACTCTCAATATAAACTATAATGCTGCAGGAGAAAAGCGAATCCTAGACATTAACGAATTAGAAGAATTAAGGCTAGATGCTTATGAGAATGCTAAGATATATAAAGAAAGAACTAAGCGATGGCATGATAAACGCCTATCTAGGAAAGAATTTAGTGTGGGAGACGTTGTACTCCTCTTTAATTCAAGACTTAGGCTCTTTCCTGGAAAATTAAAATCTAGATGGTCAGGACCCTTTGAAATAACTAAAGTATTCCCAAGTGGAGCAATAGAAATTAAGGGTAGGAATAGTGAACCATTCATAGTAAACGGACAACGTTTAAAACATTATCATAAAGTTGAAAATAGAGATTATGCAAATAGTCTAAGGCTTTTAGAGTTGTCCACTAATTCCCCTGATTAATCTACACCTAAGCATTACGTCAGGCTTTTGACGATAAAAACAACGCTTAGTGGGAGGCAACCCATTTACTCATTTAATCATTTAATTATTTAAATCATTTTTATCATTCTATTATTTTGTCATTTATCGTTTTACTATTCATTTATTTGTTTTGTCATTTTATAGTTTTATTTCATTAATCTATTATTGCCTTTAATTTATGCATTTTATTTCCTTATTTTTCCTTATTTTAATCTTAAATCACTTTTATAGATTTTCTAAAGTCTTTTCCATTTTCCTTCTCCCCCTGATTTGTTTCCTCCATATTTGCACTGACCATGGCTAACCAACCGATAAACCATATGGAAACCAAATTTAGAGGTAGGAACCAAAGAACGAAATTTGAAGAGTTATCACAGAGGCCAATGGATTTGACCCTGTACCCGGATGATCTGACTATGGAAACCCTAGGTATACATGATAGCATCCTGTACTTGTTTAACCGACTTGGATGGGAGAATGCACTGATTCAACATAAGTTTGTGACTTACCGCGAGCTCACCCTTGAGTTCCTTAGCTCCTTAGTTTACCTACCCGAGCGCGGTTTTGGATTCAGGAAGGGATTTATCAGTTTCCGCCTATTTGGAATAGAATATGACTTTAACCATAAGGAACTAGCTGACTTATTAGGATTCCCTAGTGGACCCTTTGCTTTTACTACCACACAGGTAGAATTAATGGACATTGAGCTGGATTTCTTTTGGGGAACATTAACCGGAAACTACCACCCTGAACCAAATAGCATGAACAATGATGAAATCCATAACCCAACTATCCGTTACTTCCATAAGATTCTTGCCCACACTTTCTTTGGAAAAGAAGAAAACCTTACCGGAGTATCTAAAGATGAGATATTCATTATGTCATGTTTCACTAATGGACAGTCTGTCAATGGTGTGCCTTTCATGATGCAAACCTTCACCCGAATCCAAGAAGAACCTGAATTACCTATATTAGTAGGAGGTCTTGTAACCATGATTGCTGATGCCTTAGGACTTAGATACCAATTGCACAGGTGTAACCGTTTAGGTACCATCCGTCCTATGAATCTTAACTTTTGCTTTAATCGCCATATCATAAGGAATTTAGGAAATCCACCTTTCGAGTACCTAATCCGGAATGAGGTAGTAACCCTGTTCACACTACCAAACCATGCTAGAGTAAGTGTTCACAATAAGGATAACTGGCTTTATGAATTAACCCCACCTGACTATCCATCTACTCCTGAAACACCTCAGTCTTACAAGATAAAAGATGATATAATGACCGATGTCGAAAGTGACCCTGAGACACCTCCTGGTTATCATGACATTGACCACACTGACGAAGTGATTGAAACCCCTGAAGTGAATCAAGTAGATTGTGCTAACAACTTACAGAATATCATGAACACTCTTGAAGCTTACCAAACTGATATAAATACTGTTAAGGATGAGATTAAGAGCATGCGATTGGACATTATAGGTCTAACTGACATAACCTGTGAACAATTCTATCACCTGAACTCCGCAATCGAAGATTTGAAGAAACACTTTTGAAAATGCTATAAGTGATCTAGTTTTATTTTACTTATTGTTTTCGTTTCTAGTTAGTTTTACTTTTCGCAAACAATTTCGTACCGTATTTTCATTAATGTAATTTCATTTCAATTATCAAATGCAATGCACTTCTAGTTTACAAATTTTTTCATTTTTTTCATTTTAATCAATTTATATGTTTTCAATCTATATACTGTTATGCTTGAATTGATTCATATTCTATACAACCTCTCGTATGATGCAATTTACAAGTGCTATGTTAAAATTATTTATTATATGGTGTTTATATTTAATATTGAGTGAGAAGTGATCAAAATTATTATATAAACTATATGAAGCGTGAGAGATAATGCTTTCTGGAAATTATTCAAGGATATAAACCCTCACGGTCGTCACACCCTCCTAACGATCGTGACAAGCTAATTTAGCGTGTCACGACCGTCATCTCCTTGTCACGACCGTGACAACCCTAAATATAGAATTCGTGAGAAACAAAACTGTTTCTCTTTCGAATCCTCTTCATCTTCTTCTTCCATAACTTTCAAAACCACCCATTATCTCCCCCAACTTCCGTAACCTCCCATTACCAAATTAAAACTCATTAACCTCTCCATTATCACCACACCTATCACATTCTCACCTTCCAATATTTATCCGAACCATTATTTCTCTCATTTTATCATTTTTCACAAAAATCCAAACTCCTCATCTCCCACTTTTGTTCTTGCATGCAATGGAAGCTATTCAATTTAGAGAGGGTGAGAATGGAGAAAACCAGAGAGAAAGATTCATCCGATTCCAGAACCGCGGTGTGCAACCCACGCGTTATATCGACACTATCTGTTTGAGAGAATTGGGAATGCTTAACAGTGTCAAGAGCCTGCTTCAAAAAGTCGGTCTGTGGGATCTTTGTAGTCAGCCGCAGCCCACATTCGAGCTTCTGACATTGGAATTCCTAAGCTCATTCCATTATATCACCGGTACCGGTTCTCAGAGTCAACTTACCGGTTTCGCTAAATTCAGATTGCATGGCCGTGAGTTCAAACTTTCGCAAAACAGGATAGCCGAGTTGCTAGGCTTCGATCACGGGAATGAAGCTCACCTCCGCCTGCCGGATAATTTCAGTGAAACCGCTTTCACTTTATGGAACGACATAACCAACACCCGTGCCTCAGCTTTCCAGAGCCTTAATGCTACACACATCCACAACCCGACAATCAGATATTTTCACCGAATCATTTGCAACACCATCTTTGCACGAGAGAGTAACCATAAGCTCAACTCCAAGGAGCTTCTGTTCTTGCACTGCGCTCTAAATGACGAGCCAATCAACGCTGCCCCGTTCATGCTTTCTCACATCCAGGCCATTGCGCAAAGAGGCTCAACCCCATTTTTCATAGGCGGCATCGTCACCACCCTCGCCATTCAGTTGGGGCTTGGTGACTTGGTCGTAAATCAGCCTTTCAGAGACGCCGAGTTCCTAACCAAGAACTATTGCAGGTCCGCTCACTTGATTGCGCAGAGAGAGGATGGCAGGTATAGCCTTGTTATCCACGGCACTGTTTATCACCATATCATTCTGTCGTCCCGTGACCGCATCGATCCATCTAGCCGAGCCAACTGGCTCTTTGCTTTACCGGATGCTGCCGGCCACGCACCCATTCATGATGATCAGGCCGATCCTCCAGCAGATGAGATGCAGGACGCCATGGATGCAGCTGAGCCTGTCCAGGACATTCCCGAGTCATCTACCCGACAGCCTCCTGCACAAGAATTCACTCTTGAGGACGTCCTCCGTGCGATTCATCAGCAAAATCAGATGAATGCCGCACTGGAGCGAAGGCAGAAGGAGCAGCATGATGCTTTACTCCGCACTATTGCAACCAACCAAACAACTACTGATGAGAAGCTCGGAGAAATTTTTAGCGAGCTAGAGGCCTTACGCATTGACATCACTGCTATCGCCGGTACCGGTTCTGATCTTGAAGCGAATCCTACCAGACGCTCCCGCACCAGAAGCCGAGCCCGCGGTCCTCAGCAGCCTTAGTTTTAGTTTTTGCTTATGTTTGTTTTTCATTTTCGTAGTTTGTATTGTACTTTTACCGCTATTATATCACAACTGAAATTCTGTGATCAGGTATGAGATGTCGAATGAGATGTTCCAACACTTGACAAATTTAACCAAAACTTAAAGTGCAAGAAAATTAAACAACACAGTAGTTTGTTAACCCAGTTCAGTGTATAACCACACTTACATCTGGAGGCTACCAAGCCAGGAGGAAATCCACTATAAGTAATATTAATTCTAGACTTAAACCACCCAGTTTAATCTTTCACTTAATATCTACCCAATGCAATTTCTACCTAAGACACAACTTAGATATGAGTACCAACTCACTCCCCCTCAATCACACAGTGATCTTGTTTACAAGTTTAATAAAATTGAAGTCATACTTCAAACAAAACAGCTTGATCTTACTTCACAGTTTCAATCAAGACACAAATACACTTTTGCTTAAAAGCTCATAAAGTGGTACAATTAAAAAAACAACCTGCTATTAAAACACACAACACCCTATTTTGTCTTCTGAAATTCGTACTCACTTCTGAGATATTCTGTTGCTTAAATAGGTGTATGGATTTTGGGCTTTCTGTAGGTTAATCCAGTCCTAAAACGCATGCAACTTCCACCTTGAATTAGGGTTTGTTACTTCCTAGATTCTAGGTGATTTAGTTCTTCTGATTATGCTGAAGTCTCATAACAACACTCCCTACAGATGCGCCTTATTCTGTTTTTGTCCATCCATAATTAATTCCAGATAACTTTCCTTAAATTACTCAGATCAGTTAGACATTAATTAATTCTGGTAGCAGGTTTGAGATGTCACAACATCTGTTGGGACATCCTGAAAAACTGAACTTAAATCATTTACACAATGTCCTAACATCTGGTGTAACATCCTGAATTAAGTTCTTATACTCTGTTTGATAATGTCCCAACATCTGATAGGACATTCTGAACTGAATTCAACATTTCTTGTTGGTCAAAAATTCTGCCAATTCTAGACATCTACAACAACATTGAGGACAATGTCTGATATAGTGTGGGAGAGGTACCTTCCATTTTCCGCAATTTCCCTTTTCGCATTTTTCCATTCCGTTGTATTTCCATTCCGTTGTATTTCTTTTCGTAAAGTTAATGAAACGAGCGATTTTTGTGCTATTTTCTTTAATTTCGAACTTTCCCCGTTTATTTAGCCATACCGAAAAAAAATCTTTAATTATTCGCATTACCCGACTTACCTACGAAATTATAATTAGGAAGCCGAGAACGATTCAACAAGACCAATACAATCTTGACACCTTTGACTTCCCACTTAAGCGATTCCATTCCGATTATCGTTACGAGTACACCTTAAGTTCCAGTTCAAAAGTAACCCCTAGTAGTTTATACTAGCAGTCAACACCGTCTGAACACAAACCACGTGGGGAGCCGATGAATATAAGCGTTTGATGCCTAATCTAAAATAATCCTTCATATCTCGATGCAAATGAAAAGAAATTGCACCAAAGTACACGGTCGCATATAAGAAACGAGAAATATGAGAAGGAGTCCATTGCGGGTTGGTTCAGAGGTACTGGTTCTGAACTTGGTAGGGCGTGCTACGGCTCGATCCCCCACAACCTCCAAATCGGATTATGTATGTAGGGTTACTGCATTCGTGTACCAGACCCCGTGCTTTTAAAGGATCAAATTCGCTAACCGGCTACTCCACTACGTGCGTGCTAAGGCAAATGGCTTAATGTGATTGCGCTAGAATGAAACCGGGCGAAATAAGATCGAAAGACTCTAGGTGGAATCGTAACGCGATTACCGAATGTTTCGTTTAAAGGGAAGTCGACGACTTAGCTTGTTGCTTGTGTCATTAATGTATCGTTAGTGTTTTATCAAAGTACCGGTTTATCCGACAAAGCGATCCCTCGTACGGTTTGTTATGTGTGTGCGTCGATAAAAACTTGTCCGCCGATTTTCAACCGACTATTTGCTTGAGGACAAGCAAAGGTTTAAGTTTGGGGAAGTTTGATAACGAGAAAATGTATCGATTATATTGCTAAGTTTCATTACCGTTTTATCGCATAATCGTCGTTTTAACACCCGATTCCTCGAGTTTTCCTTACCATTTTGCAGGTACATCATATACAGAGCTAAATCATGAGCCAAGAGTGAAAGGAGCGAAAACAACCATAAAAAGATGAAGAAATGAAGAATGCTGCAAAACCTGCATATTTTGTAGCACTCACGGTCGTCACCTAGGTGTCACGACCGTGACACCCCAAAAGGAGCACTCACGACCGTGACATATCCCTCACGACCTTGACACTTAAATTACAAAGGACACGAACGTGATTCCCTTGTCACGACCGTGACAAGGGAAAAATAGGTTATTTGACTGAAACTTGGTCATAGCGTTACGTGCATGTGAAACTGCCTACTTTTCAGCTGACCCTGTATCCACGTTCCTGGATTCTCTCCTACGAGGCCCAAGCTACAAGTTCAACCACCAGCCCATTAAATCTTCTATAAATAGCATAATTCATTTGAACAATTTACAGAGTTTAGTTTATTATTTTCTTGCGGAAGCTCTGCCGAATTGTTTTACACCCTTATTATTTTTCAGCATTATTTTCATTGCTCTATTTTTATTGTATCCAAACCCAACCTATAACAATTTCCAACATCAGGAAATTGTTATAAAATTTATTTGTTTCAAAGCCTTCAGAATTTTTTAGTTTATTTTCGATTTCGCCAAATACTCCGAACTTTCCGGTATGTGGAAGAAGGAGTCTGCCATTTTTATTGTTAACCAGGTTTATATTAATTTGCAATTTTATATTTATGTTATTTATTTATTTTTCTGCCATGAATATTTCGTTTTATGTTTCTCTGCCTCTGTCTGGTTCAACAAAAATGAGTAGTTAATTACCTTAGGGCGGTATGTAATTAAAACAAACTAAATCGGTAAAATCAACTATAGGCTTAAAATAATTAATAGCTTAACATTCTGGCTGATACTTTTTATTATAAATCGACCTTTTTGTTACGAGAGTAAGGAAAGTGTATTAGGTTAGGTCAAGACCACGAGAGTGTGAGATTTTAACCAGATAGCTAAAGTTAGGCATTTAAATTAAACACAACGAGAGCGCTTTAAAATAAATTAGAATGACTAAGTTTCCAAAAATTATCTCTAAACACTTATAGGCTAGCGAGAGCAGGCATAGGGCTTTAGGGGTAAGATCTGAGATAAGACCACGAGAGTGTGAGTTAAAGGTATTTAAACTAGTAACCTCTACAGAATATATTAAGTGAACCATCTTTATAAGCCTAGGTTAGATTGACCCGCCTAAGTTAGCATAATTACATACCGACCGCCTTAGTATTATTTTATTAAACTTAAATTTAATTCCCGCCTTTAATCTTTAAAAACAACAAAAATCGTGACAACCCTTCACCTTAGCTAAACTAGAAGTTCATCTAGCACTAAGTAACCATAGAGTCCCTGTGGATCGATAATCTTAAATATTACTTCGATAGGCTGTGCACTTGCAGTTAAGATACCGCTAGACACTTAATTAGATACGTCTTTAGCCCATCAATCACAAACATGTGGCACACACAAGCAAGTCACACAACAACCCTAGGTTTAGAGGCTTGCATGAGGTTTAAAGGTAAGTACCCTCCCCTGAAGTTTGGTTGGTTCATCCTGTCCTATAAAGTAACCAGGTTCTAAGGGATCTCAATATCATTGATCCTTCACAAGGGTGGTTGTTCAGTAGGCAACTTACTTGCCAACCAAAACCCTCCAAGTTTAAAATCTCAATGAGTGTAGCATCGAGTATCAACCAACTTCAGTCTTCACCAAAGTCGGTTATCTCACTACTTTCTAAAGGCCAAGATGGGATGACTAGGGTTCTAAAGGTCAATTAGTGTATTGACAACATATGGCAGCCTCATATTATCCTCAACTTTCTTAAGGAACATAAGCACCAACCAAGAAGTCACACTAACTATGGCCACCAGATCAACCATATCGGTATACGCCGTACAGTTTCTTTGGTCTATTGCCATTTACCTAAGGTACACTAGATCTGGGTGTAGCGGTAAAATCATGAGTGTAAGCTATTGATTAACTTAACTCAAAGTAAACAGAGTCGCCACCGCGCTTTTATTTTATTCCAAAAGGAAAAGGGAAAAAGAGCGAATAAAACCTAATGAATCTAAAAGCAAGAAAGCTAAAGACACACATCAGAGAAACAGGTAAGGGGATAGGTTACACAATGAGAAGGTTTTACGCACCCAAAATGTCTGTGGTACTCCACGGGAGCCCCTTGAAATATTTACTGCCTTTTTTGGTTTGAAAATGATTTGTTTGAAAGAGATTGGAGAGGTGAGAAGAGAAACGTTTTTTAATATTTTTGTGTTTGAAGTGGTTTAACGCCTCATGCCTACGTACCCACAAAGTGCAATGCGAGATCAAAACCTCGTAGTTCGTGGTACAAAATTTGAAAAGAAACAATGAGTTGAATTGATTTTAAAATGTAGAGATAAGTCGTCATTCTTTAGCGAATATTTCCGCTAGAAAGAATGAATCATATCTAAACATATGAAAAGAAAAGTGCACAAAGGCACAAAAACAATTGAGTGAGTTTGGATTTTTTAAAGTCTTTGAGAAGAGAATTTTGATATATTTACATGGATTAACATTTATTAAGAAGATAAAGTGAAAAGATAAAATCGCTTGACCTAAGTTAGGGTTTAATTATAAAAACGTTTGAAGTTTGAAAGCAAAGAAGATTTGAAAATAGGGAGAAGATTTGAAAATTTAAGAAGTGGGAGGAGATGAAGTGACTATCCTAAGACTTGAATTTAAAAGTTAAGAGAAGAGCGATCAAACCATGTTATGAACATTTCTTCGAGGTAAACGGAATTCCATCTTCATAGATAAATGAAACTAACTCGAGGCCAAGGTCTTCAATCAATAGAAACTTGAGCAAAGGGAGAAATCCTAAAGTCTAAGTCCAAACTCCAAATCCAATGCTAAGGATAGTGGCCATAGTCCAAGAATTAAAGTCACCAGTCCTTTTTTAGATGTTTGATCCATTATTAATGTTTTGGTGTCCAAATGGACAAAAGAAGAATCACAAACATAACAATATAAACATAAACAATATGATAGATGATATAATATTATAATAGCATAATAAAGGAGATAAGGAGCGAGAAATTGAAATAAAGAGGATAAGGTGCGAGAGATTGAATTTAAATGGTTAGTATATTAATAGTATTATAATATTTACATATAAATGGTATGATGAACTTAATCAAACACAACCACAAAAGATAACAAAAAAACGAGGCAACCGGATCCAAATGGATCTCATTCCGAATTCGGGGCAAATTTAGGTCTATGTTAAGCAATCGCCGAGTAATTTACGAAGTAATTACCCTACAAATGAGGTCGGCCACCACCAATTAAGGTGGAAAATATTTGTGCTAATACATGTTAGAGAAATGATATTATGGATCATTCTTTGAAAACATGTCGCACGAAAAGAAAAGGAATGGTCTAATCTTAATCGAGATTTTCGTTGAATTATCGAATGCAACCTATCACGATCCCAAAGTATGGAGAATGATCCAAATGATCATTCGTCCATAGATTTGGAATAATGAAGGTTAAACATATCCAAAAATCAACAATCTACGAATCGGAGATTTTCATCGACAAAAAAAAAAAAGGATGGAGAAAATGGATTTAAATATAAAATCCAACAAATATAAAGATCAACAAAAATAAAAGTCCTAAAAAAAACAAATATTAAAAGATTTTTAGTTTTTTATAGAAAGATCCTTTCAATTAAAATAATAAAAAACTATGAAACTTTTTTTTTAAAAGAACCTATTATGCTAAAAAAAACAAAATAATATCTAAAAGGGGAGGGGTCAGCGCAGGTTTGATAGTACTGATAGCAACAGATCCATCTAATTAATAAGCCCAAACCAACTCATATTTTCTTTTTTTATGAAACAAAATCATCAATTATTAAAATAATTAAAAAACAAATAAAAGGAAATAGGTTTCCTCTTCCTCACGCTGCAACACAGCAGCCGCAGGGCCTCACCTTCTTCTTTTTAAAATCGTCGGGAAAAAAATCCTCCGCCGTGATGCCTCTTCTCTCTTAATCGATTTTGTTTACTCTTCTTCTTCTTCTCTGTTCTTTTTTTTTTGCTATTGTTGTTGTTCAGATGCGGATTCTTGCGATTTATGGTTTCGGTTCAAATTAATGAAGGTTGTGAAGGTGCGTAAAACACAAGGAAGGGGGGTTGGAATTGGGTTTTCTTTAACAACTAAAAATAACTTCTAATGACAAGTTAATTTATCTTGGTTCGTTTGAACTCAAACTACGTCCAGTCCACCCGCCAAGGTGATTTTGCCTCTACTGAGGTCTTAATTCACTATTCAATAAATGAATACACACACTGACCTATAGTCAATGTCCTCTTGAGTCTTCTGACTGAAACTAGTCACTCAAGGAATATTACACAACTATTATAATGATAATAATATAGTAACTAATTTGCTTCTTATCAAGCTAAGATCACTAAGTGAAAGTTACAATATTTTAGCACAAATGATACAGTCTTTTTGCTCGTGAGTGTATTGACTTCAATTCTTCAATTTGATTCCTTTATATAGTTCTTGAATAAATGTAGCCGTTGGAGACATCTTGAGCTAATTTAGGATATTAGTTAATACCATAAATTTCTTCCAAAACAAGAGATACTTTTCTTAATCATTAATTAAAATATTCTTTAATTAATGTCTTCATTTTGAATATCATCATCTTCTAGACGGAAATCAGAGATAGTAAAGACTTGATGCGCAGCCAATTAATCATGTCATTAAATGATGGATTCTTCATTAAGTGTATCTTCTATATATGGATCAATATATCTTCTAGTAATGCACGTCTCCTTTAATTAAATTCTTCTTCTACACAATAATAAAGGTAGTCATTAGAACTTCTATTCTAGCATAATAATATTTGTTATCATCAAAACTATTAGAGGTTTAGAACCATAATTGTTCTAACAATCTCCCCCTTTTTGATGATGACAAAACATTTAATTAGATATTGAGAATAGAGTTTAATAGGATTTAGAAGAACTCCCTTTGATCAAATATATCTTTTAAATATTTCTTCAGAAGTTCTATCCTTCAAAAGTTTCATTAGCCTTAGCTCCCCCTGAGTTGATTACTTGACCTGTTTCTATTTTAGATCACAACTCAAATAGTTTTATTAGAATTTTATATGTAAGAGGCAAATCATGGTAAACTGCTATAGATCAGGATCTTCTACATTTCTCCCCCTTTTTGTCATAATAAAAAAGAATAGATGCAGAAAAACAATGCAAGTGTATAGAAGAAAAATGCGTTACCATTAAATATAATTTTAAAAAAACAGTAATAACAAAAACCAGTAGAACTTAAAAAGTCATGAAGAGACAAAAGATAAAACAGAAAAAGCTAAGCAGAAGATAAACAGAAAATCAGGAGTGCATCTTAGTAACTAAGGCCTCCAGCAGAGACTTGATCTCAGAGGATGATTCCACTTGCTTTCCAAGCATTGTCTTTAACTCAGCAGTGGTTTCATCTTGCTTATCCAGGCGTTGCTTAACCATTTCATTTTCCTTCTTCAGCTCTTCCAAGGTCTGCAAAACAAGATTTGTTGGCAGAGGATCTTCAACTTCTGGAGCAGCTTGATTCTCAGGAACTTCTACATTTGCCAGTGATTGAGCAGGTTCATCATCATGATCTTCTTCAGAAGGTACCAGAACCATTTGAAGTCCAGAGTTTTCTTCCAAAGGTTCTGACTCTGTCCAGGGTTTATTGTCCAGCAGAAGAGGTTTATTCTGTTCAATGTTAGAAACAACTGCTTTGAGATACTCACAGAAGTTCTGGTGAGCAATATCATAGCAGATGTCCTTGAGTCTCTTTGTCTCAGCATTAAACCATTTTCTGAAGGTAACCCACAGAAAGCCAGAAGCAGCTGGATCTGTAAGCTCTGAGCAAGCAGACTTCAGATCCTCTAACTTCAATTTCATGATTGTTTCAAAAGCAAGTAACAAAGCAGAAATGTCTGTTTTTGAGGGCTTAGGTTTTGGTGCAGGTATGGCTGTTTTGTTAGAGACAGAGGACAATTTTTGTAAAGCTTCAAGATTAACAGAGGTTCTAAGGGGATTTTCATGTTCAGTTTCTTCTCGTGGTGTGTCAAGAATGGTTATAAAAGTTGGTGAGTTAGGAGGGGTAGACATATATGAAGACAATGAACTTTCTCTTATGGGGGAAAGATTAGAAACATTTTGAGAGGATGGGATTTGGACAGATTCTGGGGGTTGGAAATTATCAATGTCAGAGAGGACATGTTGAAGGGCAGTTTGTGTTTCAGTTGTTGGTGAGCGGTCAATATCAGAAAGTGGTGTAGTATCAATTGGAATATCAAAATCTGAAAGTGTTTGTGGTTGATGATGTTCTTCTTCTGGTGGATAAAGTGATGATAGGATGGATGAGACAGCAACAGATGCAGGTATTTTAGATGGAATAGGGTTAGAAGGTGAAATAGGTTTAGAGGATTGAGGTGGTTCAGAAGATGGGATAGGTGCAGAAGGAATGTCAATAGAAGGTGTTGGGTTAGAAGGGTTTTCAGACACTTCTACTGTAACTGCTTCTACTATAGAAATGAATTCAGAGTTAGAGGCAGAAGTTTTACCTGATCTTCTGGTTGATTTGGGAGTCTTCTGAGACGAACCTTCTCCAGCCTTTCTTTTCTTGGTTCTTGCAGAGGCAGCATCTAGGGTTTTTTGAGTGAGTTTTGTTGGCTTGAACATTGGGTCCACACCATGTTGCTTGCATATATCCATGTAATTTACCACAACCTCTGGAGGTGTGTCAGAAGAGAAGAGGGGGAAGTTCTCCAGAGGAATCTTCCTGGTGGTGATAACTTTTCTAGAATGAAGGACAGGTTCTTTCTGGATAGAAGTTATAAACTTCATCTTCTTCAGATTCTTCGCATTCAGAGGTTTACCAACATCTGTTTCAAGAAATTGTGTCTGCTTTAATTCTGCCAGAAAGTCCACCAACTTATTCTCACAGAGAATGTCATAAATTACACGTCCTAGAGGAATCCAATCCCTCTTGATTTTCTCCCCATCTCTAGTTTCCTTCACACTAGTTTTCAGATGTTGAAACAGAGTGTGTGCAAGGTTGACTTTCTTCTGTTTGGCAATGAAGTACAGCAGAAACTGCGGATCCATGTTGATATAGTCTGGAGAATTTGTAGCTTTCCTGTGGCAGATTGTTCCAAGAATGATCTTGGCCCAAATTCTGAGAGGAATCTTCAGATCTTTTATCTTATTAGAAGGTTGACCAGAAGTGAAGATTTCCTTGGCAATCAGCTTTGTATCAGACATCTTGTCCATTTCACTACACTTTATTCCATTGCCATCAGTTTCTATGAGCTTGGCAATGTGATCTTCAGAAATTATTATCCTTTTACCCAGCACATACGAAGTGACATGAGTGTTGGAGGCTGTTGCATATGCCCAGAATTCCTTTACCAGTTTTGGGAAAACCGGTCCCATTAGACGATCAAAGTACTTCTCCCAGCCTTGAGCTTGAACGGCCGGAAAGAGATCAAATCCATTATCCTTCAGACTGTTGAAATCCACAAAGAGCTCACAAAGAACTTCCAGTTTGTCAGTAGGAGTATTAAGGGTCTTCATGGGTTCAACGTAAAACACATCAGTTGAGTCTACTTGTTGTTGAGGAGAGGAAGCCATTGTTACTAAGATGAAGGTTTTGTGAGGTTTAGGGTTTTAGAAAATTTTCAGAGAGAACGCAAAAGAGAGGGTGAAAGACTTTTCAATAAAAATGCAATTAGGGTAAAAAGTGAAAGTGAAAATGAAAAGTTACTTATATAGAAAAAAATTGCATTTAATAAAACGAGAAATTAGTGGGAAAAATTAAGTTTAAAAACATAATGATTATATGCATTAAATGCTGCTAACATAGGGTAAGGCGTAAAAGATTCTGGAACAGTTACCCAAGAGATTTTTGCCTTTTTGGTGTCAAGTTAGCCGTATCAGTTTCCCAGAAGATCAACTGATGTCATTCTATAGAGGACAATTGTCCAATGCATGTTCTGTCACTCTTCAGAATTTGGACACTTGTTTTAATTCTGATGGGATTCCTTAGAGCCTTGTTGACACTTGTTGATTTGAAGATCTGCATGTTATTCCTTTGAACAGAAGTTCTCAGAATGAAACAGTTAGAACATAGTATCTTCTGAAGGAATAATATAGAGGATTAATTTCAGAACTTCTAAGAGTTAAAGACATATAATTAAAGAATTTTCATTCTGGACATAATTTCATGCTAAGGTTGGTTAGTATGAAATTAAATCTATCTTCAGGAAGGGGTTTTGTAAAAATATCAGCCCCATTGGTGATTTGTATCTATGAATTTTAACATTTAAATTCCCTTCTGAGTATAGTCCCTAATGAAATGATGTTTAACTTCTATGTGTTTAGCTCTAGAATGTAAAATTGGATTTTTAGATAGACAAATAGCAGAGGTATTATTACAGAGGATAGGAATGTTACTCTCATAAATATTGAAATCCTCAAGCTGATTTTTCATCCAGAGCATTTGAGTACTGCATCCAGCTGCTGCAATGTATTCAGCTTCTGCAGTTGATAATGCTATGGTTGACTGCCTTTTGCTGGACCAAGAAGTTAGATTATCTCCCAGAAATTGACAACTTCCAGAAGTACTTTTTCTTTCTGTTCTGTCTCCAGCAAAATCAGCATCACAATATCCTACAAGTTTATAATCTTGGGATCTTCTGTAATATAAACCAAGATTAGTAGTACCTTTCAGATATCTAAAGATTCTCTTAACTGCTGTTAAGTGAGTTTCTCTAGGATCTGATTGGAATCTAGCACATAAACATACACTGTATAGAATATCTAGTCTAGAAGCAATTAGATAGAGGACAGAGCCAATCATACCTCAGTAGAGCTTCTGATCTACTTTCTTACTTACCTCTTCTTTCTCCAAAATACATGTAGGATGCATAGGAGTTTTAGATATTATGCTTTCTGATAAATCAAATTTCTTCAGAAGTTTTTTGACATATTTGCTTTGATGGATATATGTTCCTTCTGATGTTTGATTTATCTGAATTCCCAGGAAGAAATTTAATTCTCCCATCATGCTCATTTCAAATTCTGCCTGCATAGACTTAGCAAATTCCTTTCCCAAGGCACTTTTAGTAGAACCAAAAATTATATCATCTTACATAAATTTGGCATATTAGAAGATCATTTTTAATGTTTTTAATGAAAAGGGTTGTATCCACTTTCCCTCTGATGAAATTATTTTCCAGAAGAAAAGTACTTAGTCTTTCATACAAAGCTCTGGGAGCTTGTTTCAGACCATATAAAGATTTATTTCAGTTTGAAAACATGTTCTGGAAATTTTATATTTTCAAAGCCAAGGGGTTGGTGTACATACACTTCTTCATCAATATAACCATTTAAAAATGCACTCTTGACATCCATTTGATATAGAATGATATTATGGTTTACAGCAAATGAAATTAGAAGTCTAATTGATTCTAACCTGGCAACTGGTGCATAGGTTTCTGTATAGTCAATTCCTTCTTGTTGACTATAACCTTGTGCAACCAGTCTTGCTTTGTTTATGACAACTTCTCCTTGTTCATTTAGCTTGTTTCTGAATACCCACTTGGTGCCAATGATGTTGAATCCTCTGGGCCTAGGAACTAGATCCCATACATCATTTCTGGTGAATTGGTTAAGTTCTTCTTGCATAGCCAGAATCTAATCATTTTCTGAGAGAGCTTCTTCTACAGAAGTTGGTTCAATCAGAGAAACAAGTCCCATTAGAGATTCTTTAGAGTTTCTGAATGATGATCTTGTTCTGATTGGTTCATCCTTCTTTCCCAAGATTTTATCTTCTGGATGATTCACCTTGCTTCTGGATAGTTTCTTCTGAGTGGGTTCTTCAGAAGTTGTTGGAGTAATTGTCTTGTTTTGTTCTTTAGGTGATTGATCTTCAGATGTTCTGTTTGTAGAAATATCAACTTCTATATCTGCAATAAATTCATTCTGCTTTGGTTTTTCAGAACCAAGCCTATCATCAAATCTGACATAAATAGATTCTGTCACAATACGTGTTTCTGTGTTGTATACTCTGTATCCCTTAGAACGTTCAGAGTATCCTAACATATAACACTTTTGTGCCTTATAGTCAAATTTATTTAGAGTATCATTAGTATTCAGAATAAAACATTTGCATCTAAAAGGATGAAAATATGAAATGTTGGGCTTTCTGTTCTTCCACAATTCATAAGGAGTCTTTTCAAGAATAGGTCTTATAGAGATTCTATTCTGAATATAGCATGCTGTATTTACTGCTTCTGCCCAAAAATGTTTAGCCATATTAGTCTCATTGATCATGGTTTTGGCCATCTCTTGCAATGTTCTATTCTTACGTTCTACAACCCTATTTTGTTGAGGAGTTCTAGGACAAGAAAAATCATGAGAGATGCCATTTTCATTAAAAAATGATTCTAATTGTTTGTTTTCAAATTCTCCACCATGATCACTTCTGACTTTAATAATTTTAAATTCTTTTTCATTTTGAACTTGTTTGCAGAAGTTAGAAAATACAGCAATTGACTCATCCTTGTGTCTAAGAAACTTTACCCATGTCCATCTGCTGAAGTCATCTACGATCACCAATCCATACTTCTTGCCACTGACAGAAGCAATTTTCACTGGTCCAAACAAGTCAATGTGCAGAAGTTCTAATGGTCTAGAGGAAGATACAACATTTTTAACTTTAAAACCAGGTTTTGAAAATTTGCCTTTCTGACATGCTTCACACAGAGCTTCTGAGTTGAACATCAAATTTGGAAGTCCTCTGACTAGATTAAGTTTGTTAAGTTGAGATAATCTTCTCATATTAACTGTCCCAATCTTCTGTGCCAGACCCATTGCTCAGTTTCCACAGACATTAGACATTTTACATTCTGAATTTTTAATTCTGAAAGTTTTATTTTATAAATGTTGTTCTTTCTCTTTCCACTAAAGAGGATTGTTCCATCTTTCTGACTAACAGCTTTACAGAACTTTTGATTAAAGATTATGTCATAACCATTATCACTTAATTGACTTATGGATAATAAATTATGCATTAATCCTTCTACTAATAGAACATTAGAGATAGAGGGAAGATTTCCATTACCAATAGTTCCAGAGCCAATAATTTTTCCTTTTTGATTGCCTCCAAAACCTACGTGGCCTCCATCTTTTAATTCAAGACTTTGGAACATATGCTTTCTTCCCGTCATGTGTCGTGAGCATCCAGAGTCCAGGTACCATGATTGGTGTTTCAGTTTTGCTGTTAAAGACATCTGCAACATACACAATTTTATCTTTGGGTACCCATATTCTTCTGGGTCCTTGTTTGTTAGTTTTTACAAACTTCTGATTCATTTTAGGTTTCAAATCAGAACTTGTGGAACAAGATGACTCACTAGTGTATATTAGATCATGGTTATGACCATAGGTAAAATGAGAACTTAGAGGAGTATTAGTTTTTATGACAATATCATCAATCTTTTTATACTTTAGAGTTTCTTTAGTTTTCACATAGCCTATGCCTCTTCTATCATTTCTGCTAACTCCATAGATCATAGATGCAATTTTGCTTCTATCTATGCTTTTAGCTAGGAATTTTTGAAAACCATAATCATATTTTTTTATGATATTATCAGAATTGATTAGATCTTCTAATTCATATTCCTTCTGAGCTTTAAGTTTTTCAAAAGAGTTTTTGCATTCAAAGATGTTTTCTTTCAGCTCAGAGTTTTCTGTTTTTAGTTTTCTAACTTCTTCTAATTCAGATACCAGACTTTGTTTCATGTCTTTGTATTTGAATTGAAGCTTCTGATATTTTTCAAGAATTTCTGAGAGGCTAGCTTCTAATTGAGATCTGGAGAGTTTAGAAAATACCTCTTCTGAATCTGATTCTGATTCTGATGAGTGATCATCTTCTGGTATGTTTTCCATTAGTGCAATGTTAGCATGTTCAACTTCTGACTCTAACTCCGCTTCAGATGATTCAGAATCATCCCATGTTGCCATGAGACTCTTTTTCTTTTCTCTGCTGAATTTGTTTCTGGGTTTCTCTTTCTGGAGTTTTGGACATTCACTCTTGTAGTGTCCTGGTTATTTGCATTCATAGCACACAACTTCTTTGCTTCTGGGTTTCTTGTGACCAGATGTTGATTCAGAATAGTTGTTTGTTCTTCTGGTATTTCTGAACTTCTTCTGACGATGCTTCCAGAGTTGTTGGACTCTTCTGGATAGGAGAGATAGTTCATCTTCTTCTGATGAGCATCCAGAACTTTCTTCTTCTTCTGCCTGTAAAGCTTTAGAAACAAATTTGTTAGATTTCAGAGCTACAGACTTACCTTTCTTCTGGGGTTCATCTTCTTCTAGTTCAATCTCATGACTTCTCAAGGAGCTGATCAGTTCTTCTAAGGATATTTCATTCAGATTTTTAGATAGCTTTAGAGCAGTGACCATGGGCCTCTAAGCTTTTGGTAAACTTCTGATGATTTTCTTCACATGATCTGCTGTTGAGTAGCCTTTGTCCAGAACTTTCAGTCCAGCTACCAGAATTTGGAACCTTGAGAACATTTTTTCAATTGTCTCATCTTCTTCCATCTTGAAAGCTTCATACTTCTGGATGAGGGCTAGAGCTTTAGTCTCCTTGACTTGAGTGTTGCCTTCATGTGTCATCCTCAGAGAATCAAACATGTGTTTAGCTGAGTCCCTGTTTGTGATCTTCTCATATTCTGTATATGAGATAGCACTTAGAAGTATGGTTCTAGCTTTGTGATGATTTCTGAATTCCTTCTTCTGCTGAGCTGTCATATTTTTTCTTTCAATCTTCTGACCATCTGCTCCAACAGGATGAATGTATCCATTTGTCACCATATCCCAGAGATCTCCATCCAGAGCTAGAAATAAACTTTCCAGAACATCCTTCCAGTAGTCAAAATTGTCACCATTGAAAACTGGAGGTTTAGCGTTGATCTTGTCATTTTGGTAGTCATTGTTGTTATTGCCAGCTTCTGCCATGTGTTTTATCTTCTGGATCTTTTACTGACACGGTTAAGTGTTTTTCTCAGAACTTAGCGCTCTGATGCCAATTGAAGGTGCGTAAAACACAAGGAAGGGGGGTTGGAATTGGGTTTTCTTTAACAACTAAAAATAACTTCTAATGACAAGTTAATTTATCCTGGTTCGTTTGAACTCAAACTACGTCCAGTTCACCCGCCAAGGTGATTTTGCCTCTAATGAGGTCTTAATCCCCTATTCAATAAATGAATACACACACTGACCTATAGTCAATGTCCTCTTGAGTCTTCTGACTGAAACTAGTCACTCAAGGAATATTACACAACTATTACAATGATAATAATATAGTAACTAATTTGATTCTTATCAAGCTAAGATCAATAAGTGAAAGTTACAATATTTTAGCACAAATGATACCGTCTTTTTGCTCGTGAGTGTATTGACTTCAATTCTTCAATTTGATTCCTTTATATAGTTCTTGAATAAATGTAGCCGTTGGAGACATCTTGAGCTAATTTAGGATATTAGTTAATACCATAAATTTCTTCCAAAACAAGAGATACTTGTCTTAATCATTAATTAAAATATTCTTTAATTAATGTCTTCATTATGAATATCATCATCTTCTAGACGGAAATCAGAGATAGTAAAGACTTGATGCGCAGCCAATTAATCATGTCATTAAATGATGGATTCTTCATTAAGTGTATCTTCTATATATGACTCAATATATCTTCTAGTAATGCACGTCTCCTTTAATTAAATTCTTCTTCTACACAATAATAAAGGTAGTCATTAGAACTTCTATTCTAGCATAATAATATTTTTTATCATCAAAACTATTAGAGGTTTAGAACCATAATTGTTCTAACAGGTTGGAAGGTCTGTGAAATTGAATCTGCGGTTACGTTGATGAAGTGTTATTGTGGATTTGCGAGATATGGTGGTTGTTTATGATGATTAGTAACAGAAGTTGAGTATGTGAAAATTGAAGGTGAGAATTGAATGATTGTTGAAGATTATCAATCTGAGAATTTGAAGCTTTGGAATTAAATTTGGCAGAGGTTTGAAGGCTCTCAAAGCTTGAAGAAATGAGAGAGGGAAAGGCTTAATTTATAGAAGAATTTGGTGAGTTTTTGAAATGAAATTGGGATGCTGTTTAGTGATTTTTTCTGCGTTTCAGGTTCATGATTTCAGCGTGTTCACTGCTGAGTTTTTGCGTTTCGCGTTTTGAAGGCCCGCGTTTTGATGATATCCGTCCCGCGTGTGCAGGCTGAAACTTGCTTACGGCGTGAAATTTGTTTTCGCGTTTTGTTCACTTCTTCCATGCGTTTTGAATGTGAGATTGAGTGATGCGTTTCACTTGTTGTTAGCCTGCGTTTTGCAGGGCTGTGTGATGATGCTGACGTGAAGTTGTATTGTCCTTGTGCTGTGCGTTTTGGAGAGTGTGTGTGGTGTCCACGTGATGTTGATGAGCTGGCTGAATGAGTTTGTGTACGGATGATGTTTGCCTTGGACTTGTGGCTTGCGTTAGGGTCATACTGTTTGTGTGTGCTGAAGCTAACAGCTTTTGGCTTGAGCCTGCATATTTTGATGGCTGCAAGAAAAAGCTGATGGAAAAAAGGCTGATGGAAAAGCTGAATGGCTTTGGCGTATCACATGTTGTACGGCTTCAAGGACGAGATGTTGTTGTTTTCGGTTGGTGTATAAGTGTTTGGCTGAATTTTCACATGCTGGAGAATGGGAAATGTGTGGCTTGGAAGCTGAGTTTACGTGTGGTATTTGATGGCTTGATGAAGAAGAGCGTGAGTGTTGTCTGTACGGCGTAGTAGCTGAAGGAAATTCACGTGCGTCTGCATAACATGAGGCTGTGGGAAATTGAGATGGGCCTTGTGTTGTTCCTTTTTATTTTATATATAGTAATTGGGCTTGAGATCAATAAAAAACTTTAAAAAAATTGACTTGAAAGTTTATTATATATTTTTGTATAATTTTGTCAGACTAATGAAATAAATGGGCTAGGAGAAAAAAAAAAGGGCTTATGGACATAAATGGATATTGGGATTTTGTAGAATGGATTGGAAAAAAAATTGAATATGAATGTATTTTCAAATTGAATGTGGTCTAAAAAAAAGAGAAATTGATTATTGGATAATGAAATGAATTAAAAAAATGATTGGAAATGGTTAAGAAAAATAGTAATTTGGATAATCGAATAATCGAGAAAAAAAAACAAAATTTAAAAGGTGATTATTGAATAATAATGGATAATGGTTATGAAATTGAATAATAAAAAAGATATAAATGGTTTAACAAAGAAAATGGATAATGGATATGAAACGGTGATTTTTTTTAAGGCCCACGACCAACTTCTGATTTTTCTCACAAGCCAACTGATGAAAATGAACACAACCATTATTAAACCACTGAATAACTTGCAACTTAACCAACAATCACCGGGATCATCTGAAAATTGCCTTGGTTATCTGAATCCATGCTGAGGAAAATAAATCCACAGATGAACTGCTGAAAAACTGGTGAACTTGAAGATTCAAACCAAACGTCGCACAAAACACTGTCTGATAACTGATGACTTTCACACACAACACAACACATTGTCTGAGGAATAGACCACTGGCACACATAACTTGCAATTGAAATAATTTATTGATAGTTTGACCAAGATTAGGTCAAACATCCATCTGAATTGAATCAAACGCCTCTGAATTAAAAATACTGTCTTATCTTTGAAATACTGCAACACAGAGAAGAAGAAGAAGCAAACTGCAACATATTTTTGGTATTTCAGTTAGTGATTAATAAACATAAACAAATATAACAAAAAAAAACAATAGTAATGGTGATCCCCTGCGAAGTGTAAACCTTATATCTGAGAAGAAACTAAGAAAAAGTGCGATCTTGTTTGTATGCAAAAATGCAGATAAAATGCAAAGAAATCTTAGGGCAAAACTTAGGGTGTTACAGCTGCCCCTATTTAAGTTTCTTCAATCTGAAGATATGAAGATTGACATCTTCGTCTCTACAAGATGGGAGAGACTTAAATACAAAAAACCCAATTTTTGTCCTAAGAGAACATGATATGATATGGATATGATATGCAATCCCAAGATTTTTGTGGGGAAAATAATGACCACCAGAGGAAAGCGAAAACTTTGGGACACAGAAGAAAATCCCGCTGGGGAAAAACAACAGACATCACGAGAGCTTTCCAGGAAAATAAATCACTGGATAGCTGACTTAACTTGGGAAAAGATATGATAAAATCACGGTACCAGATTCAACGAGGGAAAGTAAACACCCTGCCAGGAACTATCAACCAAACAAATTATTCGAGACCAAGAATGGAATATTGAGTTGAAAAAGAATCATCAATTACCTATTTACTGGGTAGGAAAATAACGGGCTCGACTATCGATTTACTGGATAGGAGCAAAATAAAGAGGGATACACTACCTTTTTACTGGGCAGAAAAATTCTCAACTACCTGATTTACTGGGTAGAAGCTCAAGCAAATGGAAACAACTTCTATTACCTTTTTACTGGGTAAGAAGAAGAAATCTCGACTACCGGATTTACTGGGTAGGAGTACAAGTAAAAGAACTTGATCAATTTGGTAATATTACCCACTATCGAATAACTGATAGCTTAATTCCAAAGTAATATACTTAAGCTGGAGAAAATATTGCCCACTATCAAACAATGATAGCTTAATTCCAAAGCAATATTACTCACAAAAGGGGACCAAAGTTCAATCCAAGAACAAATTGGAGAGAAACGGTCAAACAAAACTCATCCCGAGGAGGAAATATCTCGACTGGGGAAATTCCATCCAGATAATAAACTGGGAGGAAACTGAATCAAAATCATCCACGAGAAACAAGCTCAGTGGGGAATTAGAAAGAATAAACACTTTCTGGTTAAGGGTTGACATTCTAAACTTGAGAGGAAGAAAACACACACACTCTGTGGGGAAAGTCCACACCAAAGAGCAGAGAACAACGATAAATGCAAGAATGCAAGCAAACAATGCCATGCTTATGCGTATGAATATGCTTATAAATATGCTTACAAAACAGACATAAAGATAAGAAACGAGTGACATGAACACCACAACAACCAGATACTCGGCTAATCCCAAGGCAACAATGCAGGGAATCATGCTGGAGGTTCAATTTGGCATCCTGTAGGGGAATGTCAAAAGCCATCAAAGGAATAAAATCCTACTACAAGGCTTAACTCATGATGAGACAACATCTGCTAGGGATCCAATCCACAAAGCAATCTTCAAGAGTTTGTAAAAGGATAACATCATTAATTCCACTATAAGAGGATAAACATATTGGAGAAACACCAACAACACAAAATCTTCCATTCCTTGGGGAAAGATGGAAATGTCTCGAAGCATTAAACATCTATCATCAACTCTGCATAGGGATATCACCCTGCTGAGAAAAGGTAATAATCTGCTGAGAATGGGGAAAAGATTCCACAATCCTTGCCAGTAGACAGGAGAATTCTTGCAAGGAATAACTGTCATACCACTCCTACTTCACCTGGGGATATAGTGCAAGACCTGTTGAAAATCACATAGGAACCTGCTGGAAACCAACACACGCAGACCTACTGGGGATCCGTATGGGGATATTAGAAGTTAACATCATAGTCAAAACACAGTTACGAGGGATTTTAAATCAATACCCACCATCAGGTAAGAGAAAACCTCTAAACTGACTGCTATATCAATACTTCTTTTCAAGGATGCAAACAACTCAAGCTGAGGAACACGAGCTCGGCTGAGGATTCTCAATGCTTCTCAATTTAAAAATAACTTGCTGAGGAAGAGATCAAAACTCAGCTAGGGATTCTTAAGAACATCCCTTCCAACAATTCTTCAGGGTAAGACATTGGAACTCAAATACCATCTCCGTTCATGCTTATTGTTGGGGAACAAAACATTATTAACATCAACCTGTGAAGACTATTCAGGAACTTCACATGGACACAACCGAATTAAACCCTGCTTTGGGAGAGACAAGTTACACATATCCAGACTTTACCATCCTTGGAATCACTATTGATATCCTTTCTTTGTTCACATATCAAAAGAAAAATGTTTTTAAAATCTTCAAAGATTAAATTTATTAAATTTGTTTCAAAAATCATCATCAACAATAAATTGAAATTTTGTAAACAGAAACAATATAAAGAATTTCAAACAATTGAATAAAAGCTCAAATTCATTGATAGAATGGTAGTCAGCAAATGGCATGACTCCATGGATCATTACAAGTTTGAAAAATGGTAAATACATGGAAAAAGGCTACATTGAGATACAATGATCACTATTCTCCCTGTCAACTTTGAACTCCACTGTGTCCGAAACTTCAGTCAAGGATGAGTGAATAAGAATCTTTGATGGGCAATTCTTCTGAGGGATAGAATCCGAAATCCTCGGTTGCTACAAGTGATCCAGTCTGTCGACGCAGTTACTTGCCATGATCCCTAACTTTTGCCTAGATTGCCCTTTCGGGTTTTCAATCTACCGGGATAATTATTTCTGTTTATGTCTCTAATTTTTGCCTGGACCGCCCTTTCGGGTTTTCAATCCACCGAGACGCTCATTTTTGCCTAAGCCGCCCTTTCGGGTTTTCAACTTAGCGAGCTGTTCTTTTATTTTTTAGGCAAAGTATTTCTTGAATGCATCCGCATTCACAGGGCGAGTGATCTCCTCACCATCCATAGTTGCAAGAATTAATGAACCGCCAGAGAAGGCTTTCTTGACAACATATGGGCCATCATAGTTCGGAGTCCACTTGCCCCGAGAATCTTTAATGAAAGACTGAATCGTTTTTAGCACAAGGTCGCCTTCTCTGAATACACGAGGTTTGACCTTCTTGTCAAAAGCTTTCTTCATTCTTTGCTGGTACAACCTACCATGACACAAAGCTGTTATTCTCTTTTCCTCAATCAAATTCAACTGATCAAATCTACTCTGACACCATTCAACTTCAGTCAACTTGGCTTTCATGAGAACTCTCATTGATGGGATCTCAACTTCAACGGGGAGCACTGCTTCTGTACCATAAACAAGTGAGAAAGGGGTTGCCTTGTTGAAGTGCAGACAGATGTACGATACCAATGCAAAGCAAAAGGGAGCATCTCATGCCAGTCCTTGTATGTCACAACCATCTTCTGAATGATCTTCTTAATGTTCTTATTCGCAGCTTTAACAGCCCCATTCATCATCGGTCTATAAGGAGAAGAATTATGGTGTTGAATCTGAATCCATGCTGAGGAAAATAAATCCACAGATGAACTGCTGAAAAACTGGTGAACTTGAAGATTCAAACCAAACGTCGCACAAAACACTGTCTGATAACTGATGACTTTCACACACAACACAACGCATTGTCTGAGGAATAGACCACTGGCACACATAACTTGCAATTGAAACAATTTATTGATAGTTTGACCAAGATTAGGTCAAACATCCATCTGAATCGAATCAAACGCCTCTAAATTGAAAATACTGTCTTATCTTTGAAATCCTGCAACACAGAGAAGAAGAAGAAGCAAACTGCAACATATTTTTGGTATTTCAGTTAGTGATTAATAAACATAAACAAATATAACAAAAAATAAAAAAAACAATAGTAATGGTGATCCCCTGCGAAGTGTAAACCTTATATCTGAGAAGAAACTAAGAAAAAGTGCGATCTTGTTTGTATGCAAAAATGCAGATAAAATGCAAAGAAATCTTAGGGCAAAAATTAGGGTGTTACACTGGGTTAGGATCTTTCACACATAAGAGCACCCAACAAGTAATATAAAGCAAACAAGGCAAACAATTTAAGTGATCTAATTCCTAAGGGTACCCCTCTTTTATTAAATCCCCAACAGAGTCACCAGTTCTGTAACACGGTGGGAGAACTGACTTTCTATAAATGTTGCGGATAGCAAGAGTCGCCACCGACTTTTATTTTATCCGAAAGGAAAGGACATAAAAGAACAGGAAATTCCTTAAAAAGATTTTTAGTTCGGGGGGTAGGTTATACAAAGGGAAGGTGTTAGCACCCTTTATATCCATGGTTATCCATGGGCTCTTAGTTACTTAGCTCACTTAAATTGTTTTTGAAGAGTGTAGTGTGTGATTAGAAATTTTCTAAGTACTTTGTAATGATCCTCGTATGGATGTATACAAAGCCTTGTTTTGAAAATGTTTTGAAAATATTGTGAGGTGTGAAAAGTATTTTGAAATGTGAGCAAGTAACTAAGATGTACCTACCCTAAATTAAGTCTTTCATGTTCTTGTATGTTCTTTCAATGGTAAGACTATCCCTATTATTAAGGAATAAGTAGTCATTACCTTGGATGTTTAAGGGACAAGCGTAGGGTCATCGTATGGTCAATGGAGGCAACTTAAGGGATGTCTTTAGCAATTCGTAGGGACTATCATCATTTATTCGAAGGGACAAGATCATTATTGTAGGCAACCTCGAAGGGACTTGATCTTTTAAACTGAAGCGACTATGATGATTTATACTTGAAGGGACTTTGTTTAAGACACCCCTATATTCGAGGGACTTGACCATGTTAAAGGCAACCAAGAGGAATACCCTAGGAAGTGCAAGATGGCGATCAAAGATCGACTTACGTGTGTGAGTGTTTATTTTCAAATATTTATCTTATTTAAATTAATTTTCTAAGTTAATTTTAATTACATTTAAGTTATACACACCCTAAAGTTACTAACCACACAATAAAATATTTACAAAATAAAATAAAGATGTAAAATAAACCTATAAAATATTACAAGGCTTATGGACAAATACATAATAATCGGATAAAAATAATTTATAAAGCAAGAATAATAGATATAATAAAATAATAAATAAGAAATAATAATAAATCAATAATAAAGCAATGATAATAATAATAATAATAATAATAATAATAATAATAATAATAATAATAATAATAATAATAATAATAAAGCAAAAATAATAAAGTTAAAATAAATTAAAACATTTAATTAAAAAGAAAAAGTTTAAGTTAGACAAGTTAGATTTTTTAGAAGTTATTAGAATTAGTAAAAAAAAAGGAAATTAAGTTTAGAGAAAAACAATTAAAGATTATTAAGAAAACTTTTAATTATTTACATTATATGATTATTAATATTATAGTACAATTAAGAAAATAATATTATTAATATACAAAACATAAAGTAAAAGAATTATTAAAATTAAATTAATATTTACAAATTAAATAAATATTATAGAAAACTATTAAATTATTAAGTTAGTAGGTTATTTATAAATTATATACAATATTTTAGAATCATAATTATTTAATTATAAAAAAAAAGTCAATTAGATTTTATTTACAACTGTATAAAAGAATGACAAAAATTTTAGAAGTTAAAAGAAGAATTAGAAAATTTTAATTAGAAAATTTGATTATTTGATTATTTACTTACAAAATATAATTATGATAAAAATTATATACAAAATACTATTATTATTATAAGAAAAAGTTTATTGATTAATTAGTCTTTTTTTTAATTAATGATCTAAGTCCATATTGATTTTCATTCCGTTCTTGGCACGCCCTAAATTACTAACCACGCAGGGAATAATAAAAAAAAATAAAGGCAGAAATTTAAAGGCAGAAAATAAAAATTCCTACACTATTACATGGCTGGGGCAGTTACATAATTATATGGCGAAAAATTAAACTACACTATTACAAGAGAGGAACAATTACACAGTAAAAATATAATGCACATGAATAGCATAAAAATGAGCAACAAAGGTTCATAAACTAGGTTGAAGGTTTACAAAAGTTTAAGGTTTTAGGTTTATAAAAAAAATTAGGGTTTTGGTTTATGAAAATTTTTAGGGTTTATCTAAAAAATTAGGTTTTGAAAAAAATTAAGGTTTAAAAAAAAGGGTTTAGAGAATTAAAAATATTAGGGTTAAAATTAGCAATTTAATCTAAAACCTTCATTAAGTGTTATGAGAGAAATAAAATGATTTTTTAAAGGAAAAAGAAAGAAGTTATCATTTTTTTTGTAAAATATTTATTTATTTTATTTAAAAATATATATACTCACATTTTATGAGAAAACTATATTTTATTTATTTTATTTGTTAGAAAAAAATTTAATTGAATTAAAATGATAAATAATATATAAAATAATAGAAAATGTGTAAAAGGAAAAGAAATAGCCAAAATACTTGGGGTGGGATTTGAACCCACGCCCTAGGCTTTTCCCATGTTGGTCCAGCCTTCTTGCCACCAGGCCACTTGCGCCAGGTCTTAGACATCACACGCGCGTATCGCTACCACTAGATCACCTGCACAGGTTTGAAATACTTATAAAACGAAAATAATAAAAAAACAAAACAAGATTTGAATTTTTAAAATTAGCGCCAGATCTTCATCTTCTTCCTCAGCTTTCCTGCGAAATCCCTTATGAAATCACTTGCGATTTTACTTGCGACCAAAACCTGCAAATATCATACCACCTAGAATACTTGCAATTTCATCAAATTAATAGTACCAATATGTTCATTGCAGTTCATACAATATAAATGTGTCCTTTAAAAGTATTTATATGGCCTATATTGCAGAACCCCAAACTCGAAAGTAAAACCCTTGATACGACCTGCAAATGACAAGACGAAAATCAAATTTTTTTGTAAAATTTTGAAGATGGTAACGATGCTTTTTGGTTCTGGAAAGACCTCCCCCTGTTTGTGTTATGACCAAGGCTTTATAGAGAATTCTTCTAGGTCAAAACTTTGGGCTTTTTATCATGGATTTACATTGCTTGATCATGAAGAAATCCCACTTCTATTTTTATCAAAAAATCAAATATATCATTGCCATAACAAGTTTGCACGAAATTGGATGGTTTTAAATCAACTTAAATGTTATTTAAAAGCTTCTAGAAGAAGAATCCAATCTAAATATTGAGTTTTCATATTTTATTTTTTATTTAAATTGAATTTTAATGAATAAAATCAAAATAAATATAAAATAAAACATAAAAATCAGAATAAATGAGAATTGGGTCGTGCATGATGTCATGGTAAAGATTGGATCACAAAATTGCAAGCCCATGTGGAAAGAATTGGTTTTAAGACCCCATTTGCTCAATATACCTCTCAAAAATTTTCCAACTTTGCAAAGACACAAATACCCCAATTTTAAGGCTATGAAGGTGTTCTTGGACATTTTGGAAAGCTTAGAGAGTCCTCTAACCAACCTCTTTGGTCTCATGTCCATATCATTTACCATTCTCAAGTTATGCTCTTTGGAAGTTGTTGACTTTTTGTTGACTTTTAAAATGACCTATAATGTCTTAGCTTATATCTTCCAAATGAAGCATTTTGGGGCTTGGCTTATGAGACACAAAGTTGTAGAGAATTAAATTTCCTTCAAAATGTGCTTTGGATGGGAAACTTTTTGATGAAGCATGTGAAAGTTATGGCTGGTCAAAGTTCAGTTGACTTTTCCTGTGAAAACCCTAATTTAGAAACTCCTGATTCTTGATGATCTGAAATCTCCTTGATGAATCATGATCAACCCTTGATCAAATGATGAATTTTACTTCATATAATTTATGTTGGAAAAAAAATCATGAAGTTTGACTTTGGTTTGACCACAGTTGACCTTAGTTTGACTTTTTGACTACTTTGACTGATTTTAGCCTATCTGATCATCTGACTGAGCAAACCTTTTGGGAAAGCCTTGAAACTTGACATGTGGATTCTTGAACACATGTAGGATGCTATGAAGCTAACTTGAAGCCTTATAAGTCCATTTATCCTGATGGAAGTCAAAACCCTAGTTTAGGATGCATTGCTTAGGAGGATGCATTGTCTGAGGGAATTGTCAAACTTTCTGACCAATTGTGAACCTTGTGAACCTATTGAGATACCTTATGAACCTTGTGAACCTTGTGAACCTCTTGGGACACCTTAGTACACAATGTCTTGTCTTGGTGAGGGCAAATTTTGGGGTGCAACAAGGATCAGCTATATACTTTCCTCCGTGCATCAAAAAAGTCGTGAAGGGTCAAAAAGTTTGTAGTAGTCGTTTCTTATTCTCAAACAAAATGGCAGTCACAACCGTTCAACAAGAGAATGAAGAAGGAAAAATAAATACAAAGAAAAAGTCCTCTAAAGTCAAATAATGGAAAAAGACGACTTAGGCGAAAATTAATGAAGTCATCAAATCCTCAACAAAGCAAGGATAAAGCAAAGTGGCTGCTATCATTTTTAAATCCCTACCATCAAAAGACATTTGAGATCTGAATGCGTATGTCAATTTAGCTGAACGTAGGATAGGAGTTCATCACAAAGATGGGTGGGTACAAAATATATTTTGAGCCTTTATCCTTTGTTTCGAAAATCGTGAACCAAACCACGTTACAACCCTTAAAAGACCTAATTGAGGCATGGTTTATTTTGAGAGCATACTACAACAAGGTTGTGTTAACCTGACTCCTAACGATCTTTGCTAATCATTTGTATTGATCACTTGATCTGCCATTCCATAAATGACTAGATCCACTTTGTTTTTCAATCAATGTTTACTCCATTGTTTAATCATCATATCGATAAATTGTGATTTCAAAACTTGCATAAACGTTGCATTAAAATTGCCAATTTTTGAATAAATAATGTTTATTTGCAAGTCAATTCAGCATCAAGGAAATCCCAACTAATGCAGCCAGTTAGGGAATTCGACTTGGTAAGAAAAGCCCAGCCAGGGGCAACCACTTCAAGAACCAGTCAATCGGAATCAATCTCTTCAGGAGTCATCCACTCAGAGGTTGGACCGTTCTCAAGACTCAGATTAGAGTTGATCTATCACAACAATTCAAGAGTTCAAATGGCCAGTCAAGGATCAAATAACCAGGGGCAAATCTCCGATGTTCAAGCACTGGGGAAACCATCTCAAGGTCCATATTATGGTAGTTTATTTCCGAACCTTTTTGAAGAGGATATGTAAAAAAAAAACATTGATTAGGGGCAAGATGACTCATACAGGGGTAATTCCTCTCCAAGCCTTCAAGTTGTTCAAGCATGCCTCATGCAAAAAAAAAAGCTTTGAGTTCAAGACGGTTGTCGGGAATCATGTCGTCATCATTGTCTCCTTTTAGAGAGTCGTCTGCAAAAGAACTATTCCATCCTTACCCATGCAGGGGCATATTTTTGAAATCACTGAGTCAGTGCATAATCACTCTCATGCTTTAGTCATGTCACTCCGCTCATAACGTTAAAACTTGCATATCGTCTTACTCATCTAGAATATATCCAAGTCAAAACCCAAGTAAACCAGTTCCCGTCTGGTATTTTCTTTTGAAATTTATTTCACAGTCAGTTCTCGTCTGACAGTCAATTCTTACTCTAGTTCTTGTCTGGTAGCCCATTTCAAACCAGTCCCCGTATGGTATTCAATTTCTTTTCAAACTAGTTCTAGTCTGGTAGCCTATTTTAAACCAGTACCCGTCTGGTATTTCATTTAAAAGTTATTTAACAATCAGTTCTCATCTGACAGTCATTTTTTGCTCCAGTACCCGTCTGGTATTTCATTAAAAAGTTATTTAACCGTCTGTTCTCGCCTGACAGTCGTGTTTTGTTCCAGTACCCGTCTAGTATTTCATTTAAATGTTATTTAACAGTCAGTTCTCGTTTGACAGTCGTTTTTTGCTCCAGTTCCCGTCTGATATTTCATTTAAAAGTTATTTAACAGTCAGTTCTCGTCTGACAGTTTTTTTTTTGCTCCAGTTCCCGTCTGGTATTTCATTTAAAAGTTATTTGACAGTTGGTTCTTGTTTGACAATCATCTCTTTTTCAAGTCCAGTTCAAAACCAATTCTTGATTGGTAGACCATTTCCAAAGTCAGTCTCCGTCTGACAATAAATCAAAAGAAACCAGTTCCCGTCTGGTATGTTAAGAAAAAATCATTCGTCACTAGCAGCTTTGTCTAGAAATCCATTGTTTTTGATATCCTTTAGTGTGGTTAATCAAAGTGTTTTCCCAGTAACACTGATATCCCTTGCAGAGGTCATCCTTGTTACTGATATCCACCCTTTTACCACCAATATTTTTTTAAGTCCAATTGTCATTGACACAAACTCCTTAAGCCCTTCATTTAGAGAATTTCCAGAGGTTGGACGTTTATCTTGTTTAAAACTCCAACATTTTTTCTTATTGCCAGCCGGTTGCTTGAGCCGTTGATTTATATTTGAGTATGTTGCTTTCTACTCCCAGTATCAGTTGGTTACCCATAGCCACTGTCCAAACACTGTGTTCGTTTTCTTTATCCTCGGTAGCAACAGTTACACTTGAACCTGTTGATTTACCACTTTGGATTATTTGTCTATTTTATTTCCCGACCACCGTGTCAATGACTGTTATTTTATTTCCCGACCGTCGTGTCGATGTTGTTTTAGCTATTTCCTCAATCGTCGAGTTGATATGTTGGGATCCCCAGCAGTCACACTCAAATTTTTTGATTGATCACTTTGGATACTTTGAATATTTCCTTTTCCTCAACCACTGAGTTGACTTGTTTTCTCGACCGCCGAGTCGATTTCGTTTTAGTTATTTCCTCAACCCCCAAGTTGATATCTGTTTACGTTTGACCCCCCGAGTCAATGTTTTGCTCAATCCCTGAGTCGATTTTGTCTTTATTCCTGACCCCCGAGTCAATGCTATTTGTTTTCCCAACCTCCAAGTTGATATCTATCTCCGTTTGACTCCCGAGTCAATGATTGTGTTTTGCTTTCAACCCCCCGAGTGGATTTCTATTTCAGTATGGTCCCCGAGTCATCATTCATGTCTTTTTGCTTTCGATCCCTGAATCGATCACCCCTTCAACCCCCGAGTTGATATGTCATCCCCAGTATATTGTCATCCCCAGTATATTGTTATCTCCAGTGAGTATTTACCCTCAGTTTTTTTATGTGGATCACCATTACCAGTTATATCCATCACTTCCCGCATACCACATTCAACATATTTATCATTAAAAAGAAATCAGCATGCTAGGGTTCATTGTATCTCGCACGTCATATATCCCCAGCAAAACAAAAAGAGTCCATCATGAATTTATAACATTACATATCATTGCATTTCATCTGCATTCGGTCAAAATTTTAGGTATTTTAATATTTAATCCTCTTCTACCTTGAATGTCCAAAAAAGCTTTGTTATTCATACATTCAGGTTCAAGATGATTAAATAGGGGCAACTGTCACACCCTAAATTTTGACCGAACTTTTTTTTCTTTTTACATTCATTTAACGCATTTTATCGCAATACCGAGATTCAATCATCTTTGCATTTTAGGCTAAATTTCATTAATCATTACATTTTCTATTTAATTTTATCATTCAATGTCATTTCATTTTATCCTTGAATTTTAGATTTTTGTTTCGGTTTGAATAAGTTTCCTGTGATGTGTAATTAATTTAAATAAATAACTTAGGTTATTTAGAACCAATTTTAATTTAACAGTAATTAGTATTCCTTTTATTAGTTAAAGTTCAATTAGTTGTTTTCTTAATTAGGTTTTATATTAGTCAGTTTACATTTTTAATTAGTCAATTAATAGAATAAATTAAATTTTTAATTTAGTATTTATTTAGTTTATATTGTAATTTAGCATTCCCGGGTTTTTGAATTGAATTACTGTTGGGGCTAGCCCTCGATTTGTAATTCATTCACCCTTTCACAGCGGAAATAATACCACTTAAAACTTACCAACATATGCAAATCTCTTTACAATTAATCAACGAATAACTGAACTCTGGAGTTCAGCACTCCACGAGTCCTTGAATGCAATCACTCTTGAGGCTAGCCCTCAAGTTGTGGTCCATTCGCCTTTCGTTTTAAAACACCCTTAACAAAAGTCAAACACTTTTCTCTAAAACGAACATTGTTTAAATCTTTCTATTTCGCAAACAAGCTAGCACTTCAGCCTCCATTGCGAGTATAAGTCAACGCTTAGCAGTAGAATGCGTTTTAAACAATCGTTCAATTAAAAATCACAAACCGTAGTTGCACGAACTACGCAGCTCTGGTGCCATAAAAGAAAGATTAGTGAGGTGGGAACCAAGATTCAACTGTATAGCTAGGGAAGTGACAATTCCGCCAATATAGAAGGGTGTGGCGCCTCTTGTTGCTACGAATTGAATGTGGGCCAGTAGGAATAGAGCGGCGTTGATATGCTCGTCATTCAGAGCACAATGCAAGAACAAGAGCTCCTTAGAATTGAGCTTATGGTTGCTCTCTCTTGCGAAGATGGTGTTGCAGATGATACGATGAAAGTACCAGATCGCTGGATTATGAATGTGAGTGGCGTTGAGACTTTGATAGGCTGAAGCACGGCTATTGGTAATGTTGTACCACAAAGTAAAAGTTGTTTCATTGAAGTTGTCTGGCACACGAAGGTGGGCACCATCACCGTGACTGAAGCCTAGAAGTTCTGCGACTCTAGTTTGTGTGAGTTCAAACTCTCTACCCAACATTCGGAATTTTGCTATACCTGTGAGTTGGTTTGTTGATCCAGAGGGTGTGATGTATTGGAAAGAGCTCTAGAACTCCAGAGTGAGGGTTGCAAAAGTTGGTTGTGGTTGGCTGCATAAGTCCCATAGGCCGACTTTTTCAAGAAGTTGTTTCACTCCTTCGAACAAGCCTAACTCTCTCAGACAGTCGAGGTCGACGTACCGAGTCGTTTGGAGCCCGCGGGTTTGAAACTTTTCAAACTTAGCTCTCTGTGTTGTTCCTTGTTCGCCTTCTCTAAATGTGATGTTTGCCATTGCATGCAAAGGGATTTGAGCGTGAGATATTGGTTGGAGGATGTGTGATGAGAATGTGAAGAAAGTGGGTTGATTTATAGTGGAGTGAAAAGGAATTTGTGGAGTTGGAATTAAATGGGGAAGTGGAATGGAGTGGAGGGATTAATGGTGAATATGAGTGGTTACGGGAGAGAAATGGGTAATGGGCGGTTAGAAGATTTGGAAAATAGAAGTGGAGAAAGGGAGAAGAACGGCCTTTGTAACTCAGAGGTCGTGCAATCAGATAGTCACGATCGTGAGGGATGACTTACGGTCGTAACGCGTGTAAGGAGTGGGTTACGATCGTGAAAGGGGGCTGACGACCGTTATGTTAACAAAGTTTGAAATTTCCATCAGAATCTTCACCTCATTTTAATCCATTTATAATTCATATCATATTAATTAATTAATTCCAACATAAAAACATAACAATGGATCAATATATAACAGCATTAAATTTCATCACACAAAAATTCATCAAAATATCTAGCAATCAAAAGTATCAGTATATGTTATTACTGATAGTAACAAATTGCACACAGTACTAATCAAACATGCAATGGGAATTTTGGTAAATGCACTAAATTATGAAAACACGTAAATAGACTGAATGAAAAAAATTGCATTAATTGAAACACTTTGTTTTTGACAGAAAGAAAGAAATTGCAGAAACTTAAATGTGCAGTAATAAAAATGAACTTTTGAAATGTTGCAAAAATTTAAAACTAGCTAGAAACAAAGAAGCAAAAAGTAAAATTAAGCAAATCACTATAGCTCATCAAAGTCGTTTCTTCAGGTCTTCAAGTGCGGAATTCATATGGTAAAACTGTTCACATGTTAAATCAGTTAGGCCTATAATGTCCAATATCATGCTCTTAACTTCATTCTTAACAACATTAATGTCAGCTTGGTATACTTTAAGAGTCGTCAAAATTTTGTTCAAGCTTTCAGCATATCCTACTTTGTTGATTTCAGGGGTCTCAATATCTTCATCAATGTGGTTGATGTCATGGTAACCAGGAGGGGTCTCAGGGTCACTCTCTTCATCAGTCATCATATCATCCCTAATTTGGTAGGATTGTGGTGTCTCAGGTGTTGTTGGATGGTCAGGAGGAGTAAGCTCATAAAGCCAATTATCTCTGTTGTGAACGCTGACTTTAGCATGGTTTGGCAAGGTGAACAAGGTTACGATTTCATTCCTAATCAGGTACTCGAATGGTGGTTGTCCTATGTTTCCTATTATTTGGCGGTTAAAGCAGAAATTCAAATTCATAGGGTGAATGGTACCGAAACGGGTGCACTTGTGTAACTGATATCTAAGTCCGAGGGCGTTAGCAATCATGGTGACTAGGCCTCCTACCATTATTGGTAGATTAGGTTCCTCCTGAATGCAGGTAAAGGTCTGCATCATGAAGGGTACAACATTTACGGGTTTGTCTTTGGTCAAACAGTTCATTATGAATATCTCGTCCTTAGATACTTCAGTAAGGTTCTCTTCCTTTCCAAACAAGGTGTGGGCAAGGATTTTGTGAAAATAGCGGATAACGGGGTTGTGTATTTCATTATTTTCCATGTTGTCCGGCTCAGGGTGGTAGTTTCCTGTTAAAGTTCCCCAGAAGAAATCTAGCTCAATATCCATCAGTTCTACCTGGGTGGTAGTAAAAGCAAAAGGTCCGCTAGGAAATCCTAGTAGGTCAGCTAGTTCCTTGTGGTTATAGACATATTCGATACCGAATAGTCGGAAACTAATAAATCCTTTCCGTTGTCCAAATCCGCGCTCAGGTAGGTAAACTAGGGAGCTTAAAAAGTCAAGGGTGAGCTCGCGGTAAGTGACAAACTAATATTTTATGAGAGCTTTCTCCCATCCAAGCTGGTTAAACATGTATAGGATGCTATCATTGATACCTAAGGTTTCCATAGTTTGTTCATCATAATACAGAGTCAAGTCCATGTGTCTCTGTGATAATTCTTCAAATTTCCTCCTTTGGTTCCTTCCTCTAAATATGGTTTCCATGAAGTTTCTTGGTTGGTTAGCCATAGTTAGTGTTAAAGCGGGAGAAACAAATCAGGGGAGAAGGAGGTAAGGTAGAAAAGACTTTAGAAAATCTGTAGCATGGCAATTTTAAAAATGATTTAGAAAACGAAAGTTAAAAATAAAGAAAATAAGGAAAGAAATAGATAAATAAAGTCAATAATAAAAATGAAATAAAACAATAAAATGGGTTGCCTCCCACTAAGCGCTGTTTTTATCGTCATAAGCCTGACGTAGTGCTTAGTGCTAGATTAATCAGGAAAGTTAGTGGACAACTCTAAAAGTTTGAAATTATTCGCATAATCTTTGTTTTCAATATTATGGTAATGTTTTAATCGTTGTCCGTTTACTGTGAACGGTTCACTATTCCTACCCTTAATTTCTATTGCTCCGCTTGGGAACACTTTAGTTATTTCAAAGGGTCCTGACCATCTAGATTTTAGTTTTCCAGGAAAGAGCCTAAGTCTTGAATTGAAGAGGAGCACAACGTCTCCCACACTAAATTCTTTCCTAGACAGGCGCTTATCGTGCCAACGCTTGGTTCTTTCTTTGTATATCTTAGCATTCTCGTATGCGTCCAACCTTAATTCTTCCAATTCATTAATGTCGAGGATTCGCTTTTCTCCAGCGGAAGTGTAGTTTATATTGAGTGTTTTAATCGCCCAATATGCTTTGTGCTCTAGTTCAACCGGGAGATGACAGGCCTTCCCATACACTAGTTTGAAGGGTGTAGTTCCTATGGGTGTCTTGTAGGCTATCCTATAAGCCCATAAAGCTTCATTAAGTTTAGATGACCAATCCTTCCTAGATATGGCGACAATTTTCTCTAGAATTTGTTTTATTTCTCTGTTCGAGACTTCGACCTGTCCACTTGTTTGCGGATGATACGGTGTTGCTACACGATGTCTGACTCCATACTTAGATAGTAATTTGTCGAATATTTTCGAAATGAAATGCGAGCCACCGTCACTAATGACAAGTCTAGGCACACCAAATCTTGGAAAGATTATATTCTTGAAAAGCTTAATTACTACTTGTGTGTCATTTGTAGGAGAAGTTATAGCCTCAATCCATTTTGAAACATAATCGACAGCTACGAGTATGTACTTGTTACCGAAAGAAGATGGGAATGGTCCCATGAAATCGATTCCCAGACATCAAAGACTTCTACTTCTAATATTCCTCTTTGAGGCATTTCATCTCGTCTTGAAATGTTACCGGTGCATTGACACCGATCACAATTTATAACAGCGATGTGGACATCTTTCCATAGATTAGGCCAAAATAGGCCGGCTTGTAAGATTTTTGCACAAGTCTTGGAAGTGCTTGCGTGTCCGCCATAAGGAGATGAATGACAATGAGCAATGACATCTTCTATTTCTTCTTCGGTTATGCACCGACAGAAGATTCCGTCAGGTCCTCTCTTAAACAATAATGGTTCGTCCCAATAGTAATACTTGAGATTGTGGAAGAATTTCTTTTTCTGCTGATAGGTTAAGTCCGGTGGAAGTTCTCCTGCAGCTAAGTAGTTGACAATGTCAGCGTACCATGGCAGTCCTACGGTTGTTTGGATTGTTTCCACGGCTTTTGGTTCATTTATGTCTAACCGAGCTAGGTCGCTTCTTATTTGTGCTATCAGCTGTTCATACAGAAAATCGTCGTTAATCGGCACTTGTTCGGGTTTAATACCTTCTATTCTAGATAAATGGTCTGCTACGACGTTTTTAGTGCCTTTCTTATCTTTGATTTCGAGATCAAACTCTTGTAAGAGTAAGATCCATCTCAAGAGTCTTGGTTTGGCATCTTTCTTGGTTAGTAAATATCTGATAGCAGTGTGGTCTGTGTAGATGATTATTTTTGCTCCTACTAGGTAGGAACGGAATTTATCAAGCGCGAAGACAACTGCTAACAACTCTTTCTCAGTAGTGGCGTAGTTCAATTGAGCAGAATCTAAAGTTCTACTGGCATAGTAAATTGCGTGAAGTTTATTGTCCTTCCTTTGTCCTAGAACTGCGCCTACAGCATAGTCACTCACATCGCACATAATTTCGAAAGGTAATCTCCAGTATGGTGGTTGCATGATTGGTGTGGTGATGAGGGCTGTTTTTAGAGTTTCGAATGCTTTAAGACAATCTTTATCGAATATGAACTCAGCTTCTTTCATTAATAAACCGGTAAGAGGTTTAGTGATTTTCGAGAAATCTTTGATGAATCGTCGGTAGAAACCGGTGTGTCCTAAAAAGCTTCGTATTTCTCGAACGGTCTTAGGGGGTTGAAGATCTTTTATGACTTCTATCTTAGCTTTATCAACTTCAATTCCCTTGTCAGATATAACGTGTCCTAGTACGATTCCTTCTCTGACCATAAAATGGCATTTTTCCCAGTTAAGTACGAGGTTTACTTTTACACATCTTTCTAACACCATTTCTAAATTTGATAGACATCCTTCAAAACTTTGCTCGCATACAGAGAAGTCGTCCATGAACACTTCCATGATGTTATCTATGAAATCTGCGAAGATTGACATCATACATCTTTGAAAGGTTGCAGGAGCGTTACATAATCCAAAGGGCATTTGTCTATAAGCGAACGTTCCATAAGGACATGTGAATGTAGTCTTCTCTTGATCATCTGGGTGAATAGGGATTTGGAAAAATCCTGAGTAACCATCTAGATAACAGAAATACGAGTGTTTGGCTAATCGTTCTAACATTTGATCTATAAAAGGTAGTGGGAAATGATCTTTTCGAGTGGCTTTGTTTAGTTTTTGATAATCGATGAACACTCTATGTCCGGTCACTACTCTTTGTGATATCGATTCGCCTTTAGCGTTTTTCACAACAATGATACCTCCTTTCTTTGGTACTACATGTACTAGACTAATCCATTGACTATCAGAGATTGGATATATTATTCCAGCGTCTAGTAGTTTCTTAACTTCATCTTTTACTACAGTGCTAAGTATTGGGTTAATTCTTCTTTGAGATTCTCTAGAGGTTTTGCAATCTTCTTCTAGCATAATACGATGCATACAGATTGAAGGACATATTCCTTTGAGATCAGATATGTTATATCCTAATGCAGTTGGGTATTTCTTTAAGACATCTAAAAGTTTCTTCGTTTCGAGTGTTCCTAAACCGGAATTGATTATAACTGGTCGCGTACATTCAGTGTCTAGGAATTCGTATCTTAGGTTCTTAGGTAAGGTTTTTAACTCTAATTGAGGTTTCTTCTTGCTTGGCATGGGGTCCGGTGTAAGTGCTAAACTTTCGCTTAGACTATCATCTTGATACGGTTCACGCTAATTGTCATCTTCGAAAATCGGAGGGATTTGAATTTTCATAATTTCAGAATAAGTAGTTTCTTTCATTCCCATCTCTCCTACACACTCGTCAATGACATCCAATAAATATCATGTGTCCTCTATAGCTGGTGATTGTAAGAATTATGTTAAAATAAATTCAACTTTCTCTTCACCTACTTCAAAGGTTAGCTTTCCTTTCTTTACATCTATAATAGCTCCAGCGGTAGCTAAGAATGGTCTTCCTAGTATGATAGGTGTAGTGGAGTCTTCAGTGATGTCCATGATTATAAAATCATTAGGAATGTAGAATTGACCTATCCGTACTGGGACATTCTCTAGTATGCCTACAGGATATTTAATAGAGCGGTCGGCTAATTGAACAGACATTTTAGTAGGTCTTAATTCTCCCATATCTAGCCTTTTGCAAATTGTTAAGGGCATAACACTGATACTGGCTCCTAAATCGCATAGAGCTTTGTCAATGACGAATTTTCCAATTACACAGGGTATAAAGAAACTACCTGGATCTTTTAGCTTAGGAGGCATATTGTTCTGAATGATTGCGCTACACTCAGCAGTAAGTGTAACGGTTCCGTTATCCTCTATCTTCTTCTTATTGGATAAGATTTCCTTTAGAAATTTAGCATACGAGGGCATTTGAGTGATAGCTTCTGTAAACGGAATAGTAATATTTAACTGTTTCAGAAGTTCAACAAATTTCTTAAACTGACCCATTGTCTTGGAATTTGTTAATCTCTGAGGGTACAGAATCAGTGGTTTATAAGGTGGTGGAGGCACATAAGGCTTCTCTTTCTCCATTGCCTCTTGATTATTATCTTTCTTTTCTTCTGGTTCATTCTCCTTTTCAGTCAACTTATCCTGCTTTTGGCACATGGATGGATTGTCAAGTCTTGGATCAGCAGGTCCGTCAAGTTCTTTGCCACTTCTTAGTATCACAACATTGGCCTGTCCTTTTGGGTTAGGTTGGGGTTGTCTAGGAAATACTCCAGCTGGGGAAGCGGTAGGTGCTTGTTGTTGAGCTACTTGTGAAATCTGAGTTTCAAGCATTTTGTTATGTGTAGCTAACGCATCTACCTTGCTCACCAATTGCTTAATCTGCTCGCTAGTGTGTATGTTTTGGTTCAAGAATTCCTTGTTTGTTTGAGATTGGGTAGCTATGAATCCTTCCATCATTAATTCAAGGTTTGATTTTCTAGGAACATTAGTAGCAGTCTTTTGATATCCTGGTGGTGTAGCTGGCGCTTGTCCTGGTGCGTATAAAGCATTGTTGTTCTTATAAGAGAAGTTCGGATGATTCTTCCAACCTGGGTTGTATGTGTTCGAGTACGGGTTTCCTTGAGCATAATTCACTTGATCTGTGGGAATTCCTGCTAATAGTTAACAATCAAGGACAGCATGTCCTGTAACTCCACATAACTCACAGTTAGGTGTTACAGCAGCCACGATGGTTGTTGGTGCTATGGCCAAGTTGTTGATCTTTTGATTAAGTGCATCAAACTTTGCATTAACTTGGTACATACTACTCACTTCGTACATACCTCCTTTTGTTGGTTTCTCAGTTGCGACTCTCTCGACTCCCCATTGGTAATGATTCTGAGCCATACTCTCGATAAGTGCATAAGCATCATTATATTCTTTGTCCATTAGTGCGCCGCCTGCGGCAGCGTCAATCGTCATTCTTGTGTTGTACAAGAGTCCATTGTAGAAAGTATGGATGACCATCCATTCTACTAATCCGTGATGTGGACAAAGTCTCAGTATATCTTTGTAGCTTTCCCAAGCTTCGAAAAGTGACTCGCTTTCCTTTTGCTTAAATCCGTTGATTTGAGCTCTTAGCATAGCTGTCTTGCTAGGTGGGAAATATCTTGTCAAGAAGACTTTCTTTAACTCCTCCCATGTAGTTACTGAATTCGAGGGTAGAGATTGAAGCCAGGCTCTTGCTTTGTCTCTTAGCGAGAAAGGAAAAAGGCGTAATCTGATTGCTTCTTGGGTAACTCCATTAGCTTTCACTGTATCTGCGTACTGCACAAATATCGAAAGATGAAGGTTCGGATCCTCAAGAGGATTTCCGGCGAATTGGTTTTGTTGCACGGCTGATATTAGCGAAGGTTTCAACTCGAAATCGTTTCGGTTGATAGCTGGCGCGGCAATGCTGGAATGCGGTTCAGCTTGTGAAGGACTAGCGTAATACTTGAGAGGATGATGTAGTTCTTCAGCCATTTCTGCGCCTTTCGATGTTCCAACTGGTTTAGGTGGATCAACTTGAAGATCTGGAATGTTGTATTTTCGTTGGTATTCGAATATTCGTCTTCTTAAATGTAAGAAGCGTTCTAATTCAAGGACTGGAGGTTGCAAGTCTTCGCCTTGAGAGCGAGTACTTGGCATACACTCGGTAAATTAGATTAGGGAAAATAAATTGTTGCCTTAGTCTAGACAGTGCTACTCTAATAGTGCATTAGTGACTAAATCAAGGTCCCCGACAACGGCGCCAAAAACTTGATGAGCGAAGACCTAATGTGTCTAACGGTATCTAAACTGCAAGTGCACAACCTATCGCAATAGTAATAAAAAGATGTCGAACCCACAGGGACTTTGTAATCACTCTAGTGCTAGAAGGTTTGCTAGTTTAGCTAAGGCGGAAATTTGTCACGGTTATGGTTTTAGGGATTAAAAACGGGAAACTAAACTTAATTAAAGAAATAATGATAAGGTGGTCGGTATGTAATAATATTAACCTATGCGGATCAATCTAGTCTAAGCTTATAAAGATGTTTCACTTAAATAATTCTGTAGAGATTACCAGTTTAAAAATCCTCGACTCACACTCTCGTGGTCTTATCTCAGATCATACTCCTAAAGCCCTATGTATGCTCTCACTAGCCCATAAGTGTTTAGAAAATAATTTTTGAAAACTTAATAAGTCTAACTCGTTTTAAAGCGCTCTCGCTGTATTTAAATCGAATGCCTAACTTTAGCTATCCGGTTAAAATCTCACACTCTCGTGGTCTCGACCTAACCTATTTTACATCTCTTACTCTCGTACAAAAAGCTTGAATTTAATTATAAAAAGTCACAGCCAGAATATAAGTTCGTAAATGTTTTTAGCTTAGATTCGATTCATCCGTTTGGTTTCTTTATTACATACCGACTCAGTTAATTTAGCTACTCATATTAATTAAACAACAGACAAACACATAATGTAATTAATAGATATTAAAACATGCATTATAAATGATGACAGGAACTTAACATAAATAAATAAAACTTAATATTAATTGCAATTTAAAACCTGAACAAATAAACTCTTCGGCTCCTTCTTCCACAATCTGGCAAGCTTGGAGCGTCCAAATTAAAATAGAGTACTAAATTCTGAGGCTAAAAGAAAATAATGCGATAACAATTTCCTGATGTTGGAAATTGTTATTATGGTAAGGAAAATAAACTAAGCAGAGAAAAATAAATACTGCAACAATGGGTGTAGAAATCGGCAGAGCTTTCGCACAAAATTGGCAATCAAAAACTCCGTCCTTTCTTCAACTGACTCTTTGATATTTATAGAGGATAAATTGACAGTTTGAAGAATAAGAACGTGGGCTTAGGTTCTTCAGTTGTTGAGAAAATCCAGGAGAATATGCTTTACTTGGTTCAGTTGGAGGAGATAAACACGGAGACTCTTTCTATTCATTGCACGTCTTCATTTATATTCAAATAAATTAAATTAAAGCTTGTAACGGACGTAACATGTGTGTAACGGGCATAATTCCAATATTTAGCGCGTCACGGTCGTAAGACCATTGTGACGATCGTAACACCTCAAAAAGGCGCGTCACGGTCGTAAGACCCTTGTGACGACCATGACAACAACAAATTCTGCAGTTTTAGCAGAATTGAGTTCTCTCTTTTCTTTTCATGCTAAATTTTGTTCCTTTGATCTTTTTCCATAATTTTGGCTCTAGACATATTGTACCTGCAATGTGGCATAAAAACTCGAAACAATCGGGAGTTAAAAGGACTAATGTATGATAAAAACAGACTAAAAACATAGTAATAATACGATGCGATTTCTCGTTATCAAAATTCTATTACAACTTTTGGTTTTATGCACAAGTCTAATCTAAATATAATTCAAATTCAAAACCAAATGAAATGCAAATTAAGTGAATCAGAATTACAATCTAACAATATTATTATGAGGGTTATTGAGTTTATAACCTATGTAAATTTTATTAAATGAATTCTTTTGATTAGAAATCATTATATCGAGCTTATTTCTACCATTAGCAAATCTATCTAAGGTTTCTTGCAAGCTAGTAGCTTTGTTTTTTTAAAGATTCATAAGAATCACATTTATTTGATTTGAAGAATTCACTTATGATGCTACCAATTTCTTTGCCGATAAACTTATTGATGTTTTCTAATAATTCGATATAATTCTTAAGATCAATAATGTTCTTCTTGATCAATAATCTTATTGATGTTTTCTCATTATCTTTACAGAGTTTAACATATGGCCTAAGCATTTCATCACATGTTAAGTAAGTTACCTTAGTGTCATCTTCTCTTGAAACTTTAAAGAACACATGATCTTCTTGATCATATTCCCTTCTTAGAAAGTGCTTCATAATAGTCTTATAAACTACCATTTGGTATATTCTTGAAAAGCATATTTGCATGAATCTCTTGATGTTTACTCCATTAAATCAATGTATGTTGCTACCTCTTCTTAACAAGACACTTGATATAAGGGATCTTTGAAATTTTTTCCAGAAGTTAACTCTTCACAAAATCTTCTAGATATTTTCTCTTCATTATCTCTACTTTCAAAGATTATGTTTGTTAAAGATTTTTTGACTCGGCTAGATGAAGTTTTCATAAGTTCTACTACACGAGGCTTCTTCATCATTTTCATCGGATGATGACTTTTTGGATAATAGATTATCAAGATCATTCACCTGAAGGAAACTACTGGGGTTGATTTCATTGTTTCTTCAAAAGATCCTCTTGATGAAGATTCTTCTAACATTCGTGAGTTTATTACTTCATCTTTAAAATTTTGGATCAACTCCTTAAGTTTCTTCATGATCTCCTCCTTTTTAGATTCGTCTTGAAACTCAACAAAGGCACTATTATATTTCGAGTTAAGCATTGTATCAAATCTCTAATTCCAACTCTTAATTCTTAGATAGTTGTTAAAAACACAATTTTTTATATAACCTCAACGGGTTCCAATGGTTGAATACCATCTATGAGAATGAATTTCATATTCATTTGGAACTTTAACTTCCTAAATTTGTGCATTCATTATCTCTTGCTTGATACTCGGAGAAACTCCATGAATAATCTCAATAGTGTATCACACATCCTCGGCGAAATCACAATTAAAGACAATAAAATTCCTTGAAACTTAATGTGTTGATCAAAAGATGTTTGACTTTAAAACAAATTTATACTTTTCTCTTATCTTCTTCGGTCCAATGAAAATTTTATTTACTACTCACATTCCAAAATCAGTTGGTTTTATATGAAAAGACCTTGTTAAAAGCAGAAGAGTTTGTAGTCATCATCTTCCTCCTGAAACATATACTCTTTAAATATGAGTAAAGCTCTGATGCCACTTGTTGGTTAAGTGACTCCAAACACAAGAAGGGTGGATTATGTGAGTTAGAAAGACAAATTACAAATAAAAATATTTGATAAAAAAATAATTTTAAACATGTTTGTACTGTAAAAAAAAAGTACACAATATGTGTGTGTCCCTCTTGCAAGGGCATGGAGACTTAGAGGCCCTAGTAGGTATATTACACAAATGAGATAAGGGATAACTCATGGTGGCAAATATCCTTATATGGTGGTTCTTGAGGTTGTTTAAGGGACCAGCTCACGTGAGGTGAAATGTCTTGTTGGCGGCCAATACTGCTAGGTTGTAGGAGGGAGGTTAAATGATTGATAGTTGAAGAGAATTCACTTCAAATGAATTCAAGGAATTCTGTGAAAAATATAGGATTGAGCATGAAGTGAGTGCTTTATACACACTACAACACAATGTCCTTGCTGAGAAGAGAAACAAAATTTTTCTTGATATGGCAAGGAGTATGCTGAAGGAGAGAAACTTACCTCACACATTATGGGGTGAAGCCATTTCCATTGCAACATGGATTCTGAACAGGTGTCCAACAAAGCATCTGAGAAATGTGATTCCACTTGAAAATGGTTTGGAAAAAGACAAGAGTATTGGTCATCTCAAGGTGTTTGGATCCTTATGTTTCAAACATGTGCCCGATGCCACTAGAAGGAAGCTGGATGGTAAGAGAAAGATTATGGTGCTTATAGGTTACTGTTCTGGACGGGGCCTCAAGAATGTATAGGGCCACGGCCCAACATGTCGAGCAAGGGCCCATATACTCGAGCAGAGGCACCTCTTGGATAAACCATCTGCTTATGCGACGGGCATACACTAAGGACGGGCAGAGAGCATGTCTGCCAGCTCACCTACCACGTCACCCAACTGCCCTTTATTATCTCCTGAAAGATAGGGACAGTTGGACCAAGGATCAGACCTTTTAGCTAGGTCTTCACGCTCCTTACGCGTTCCTTGGCAGTTCCTCCTTGGGCCTAGCTGGACTAAGCCCATTGAGGGACCTTGGCCCAGCGCTGGAGGCACATTATAAATACCCTTTTTCAGTAAAGGGTCAGGTATTCTCACTCATTTCAATTAACCATACTATATTGTACCTCTTCTGACTTAAGCATTGGAGTGATTTGCAGGTACACCCCCCTTCTCTCCCCTCATTCTCTGGTCCCTACATCAAGTCATTGGAAGGCCCTTCTGATCAGGTGAGATAAGTGGCGCCGTCTGTGGGGATCTAGCTTCCCCTTCTTCCGCAACAGAAGATCAAACCTCAAACACCGTCCTTCCAGCATGTCCGGAGAAAAACTCAATGAGCATAGTCGTCCCCTCGTCGACTACACATTGGAGGACAACCTGCAGTACCATGAAGCAGACGCCCGAGATGGTCGTCCGGCCACCCTGTCTCCTGAGCCCCAGAATAATGGGGACCCCCTCAAGTTCAGAACCAGGGGACTGAGGCGTTTCAACCCATCCCCGTTCCCGTCGAAGGAGACGCCACCATGATTGCTATGGTGAACGCCCTCAACCAGGCCAGCTCCATGCTCTACCAGCAGCATGAGAGAATCATGGCCCTAGAAGCTGATCGGCAGGAGGTCCGACCTCAACAAGAGAGGAGGACATAACAACGTCCAGAAGCAACAAAGAAACGAGGACGTCACTCCCCAGAGCCTAACGTAAGTAAGGCACGCGCCCGCCGTGACACCGGTCGATCGGGAACCTCACCGAGGTACGATCGTAGCCCCAACCATAATGAGCTCTCCCCACCAAGGAGCGACGAAGAAGACCTGCACTGCCCCCTATCACGGGCAATAATGGAAGCTCCGCTCCCCAAAGGCATGGAGAAACCTCCTAATATGGCCGTGTACAACGGGACTACCGACCCCGACGATCACGTCGACATTGTCAACGCAATGCTCGACTACCGCAATGACATCACCGGGCATCTCAAGTGCAGGCTGTTCTTGACGACCCTCAGGAAAGGGGCCATGGCCTGGTACAAAAGCTTGGCCCCAGAATCCATCACATCCTGGAGAGTTATGAGATCCATGTTCACGAGGCACTTCACAGCCTCCCGGCGCCATCCCAAGATAGAGGCAACCCTTGAAGCCATAGTACAAAAGAAAAATGAAACATTGCGCTCGTACATCGAACGATTCAACCAAGAGGCTGTCGAGGTGGACACCACTGAACACATGAAGAAATACCTCCTCGAGAGGGGACTCTTGCCCGGTAGCAAGCTCAGTCGAGCCGTTAGGATAGAGCCTCCCCGCACCTTGAATGACCTCCTGCATAAGGCCTAGGCCTACATCAGATACGAGGAAAAGCAGGTGGCCCACAACGCTCGCAGCGGCCGTAATACTGGGCATACCGATCACCCCAAGCGTGAAGATCCGAACATTCCCCGTCGCAACGGAGACAGACGAAGGGAAGAGAAACCCCGCAAACCTCGGGAAGGAAGAGGTCCCGCGGGCCGATACAGCAAGTATACTTTACTGACAGCTCCCCGCGAGCGCATCCTCGCCGAATGCATCAACTCCGAGTTCAAACAGGGCAGAGTGAGGTTCCCAAAACCATCTACACCCAAACCTCACGGCATGTGACTGAAGACTGCGTCCACTTAAAAGATGCAATAGAGATCTTAATCCAAGAAGGGCATCTTAAGCAATACACTAGGAGGAACGAAACTTCCAAGCACGAAGAGCCGGAGAAGAAGAGACCTCGGGAGGATACACCCCCCGACGACTCTCCTTATCAAGTGGCCTTCTGCGTATCACGTCCAGAGGATCTCAGCTTCCCCGAGATACTGCCCAGGGGCCGGATCGCTGCACTCAGCCCCTGGGAAGACTTTCTGACTGCCCTCGTCATATCGGGCGGAGGGATGAACGGTGAGGCCGCCGCCCTTTCAGAAAAACGCAAGTTCGACGAGCTCCTTCTGACCGCACCCGTGCAAAAGGCAACGCTGACAAAATACCGGGGAAAATCCAACCCAATATCCTTCTTTTTGGAAGAGCTTCCGGGCGGCTCCCCAAATTCGGGCATCCCACTATTGATTAGAGCCAAGATGGCCCAGTTCGACGTCAGACACATTCTGGTCGATCAAGGCAGCTCAGTGGACATCATGTACGCCCACCTTTTCAAGACTCTGAAATTAGACAAAACCAACCTATCTCCCTACGTCGGATCCGACCTCCAAGGATTCAACGGATCCACGACAAAATCGTGGGGATACGTCGAGCTCCTCGTCACCTTCGGAGAGCAGGAGACGGCCAGAGAAATCAAAATCCAATTCCTGGTCATAGAGTGTCCCTCTCTTTACAATTGCATCCTCGGCCGCCCGACATTAGCCGAGTTGACCGCGGTCCCGTCTACCGTCCATCTGAAGATGAAGTACTACACCAAACTAGGTCGCGTAGTTACCATCCACGGCGACATCGAGGCTGCCCGACGGTGTTACGACGCTGCAATAAAAGGACAAGCTACGGTCAATACAAAGAGCAACAAAAAACCCAAGACCGAAGATCCTCCCCTCCAGGGAATCAATGCCATCGACCTCGATTGCCGCATTGGCCAGGACGAAACTGAAGAATGGAAGCCCACCGAGGAACAGACTCCCGAACACACATTCCGGCCAATCCCAGACGGAGAGTTCGAGCTCATCCCTCTGGGCGACGACCCTAGAAGAATAGTAAGGATAGGCAAAGGATTGCTCGAGGAAACAAGGGAGCAGCTCGCGACGTGCCTCAAGGAAAACACCGACCTCTTCGCATGGAACGCCGCAGAAATGCCCGGTCTAAATCCTGAGGTCGCGTGCCACCAACTAGCTTTGGATCGAGCAGTCAAGCCCATAGCGCAGCGTAGGCGCAAGCAGTCCCCCGAGAAAGCGGAGGCTGCCGAGCGAGCTGTAAAAGACCTCTTAGAGGCAAATTTTATTTCTGAAGCTTAGTACACAACATGGCTCTCTAATATAGTCCTCGTTAAGAAAAATAATGGAAAATGGCGCATTTGTGTTGATTATACTGATCTTAATAGGGATTGTCCCAAAGATGTTTTCCCTCTCCCTAACATAGATAAACTCGTTGACAATTCTGCAGGTTTCAGACTCTTGTCCTTCATGGATGCATATAGCGGATATAATCAAATCCCTATGTCCGACACGGACAAGAGACACACGGCGTTCATGACCCCGACCAGCAATTACTACTACAACCTAATGCCTTGCGGACTCAAAAACGTCGGGGCCACATACCAGCACATGATGAACAAAGTCTTCAGGGGAGAGATAGGAGATATGCTCGAAGTATACATGGATGACATGATCATCAAATCACACGAGGAGGTCGACCATGCTCGACACCTCTACAAAGTCTTCGAGCAGGCGAGACAGTGCAAAATGAGGTTTAACCCTGAAAAATGCACGTTCGACATCCGGGCAGGAAAATTCCTGGGTTTCTACCTCACCGAGAGGGGAATCGAGGCCAACCCTGACAAATGCCGAGCATTCTCGGAATTTCCAACCCCGAAGACCAAAAAATCAATCCAATCCCTCAACGGGGTACTCGCCTCACTCTCCCGTTTCATCGCCAAATCTGCCCAGCATGCGCTGCCTTTCTTCAGACTCCTTCGTAAGGAGGTCAGCTTCGAATGGACCGACGAATGTGAACGGGCACTGCTCCATCTGAAGAAGGTCCTCTCCGAGCCCCCGGTCCTATCACGACCGTTGGAAAGAGAGACCTTATACCTGTATCTGTTCGTGGCAACCGAAGCCGTCAGTGCCGTCCTAATAAGAGAAACGGACGAAGGACGAAAACCCATCTATTTCACGAGCAAAGCGCTTCAAGGCCCCGAACTCAGATACCAACAAATCGAAAAAGTAGCCCTGGCTCTCATAAATGCAGCAAGGAGGCTACGTCACTACTTCCTCGCCCATACGATCAAGGTGAGAACCGACCAACCAATCAAACAACTCCTCGGGCGACCAGATATGGCCGGCAGAATGCTGAAATGGTCACTGGAACTTTCCGAATTCGATATACAATATGAGAACAGGAAGGCCCTGAAGGCTCAAGCACTGGCCAACTTTGTCGCGGAAATGACCCACAGCCCGACACAGACGGACGGCGCCCATAAATGGACGATCTTCGTCGACGGCGCCTCCAGCACGACAGGCAGCGGAGCCAGAATCATCCTCGAGAATGAGGACGGGATCCTGATCGAGGTCTCGCTAGCACTGGCTTTCCCGACATCAAACAACCAAGCCGAATACGAGGCTTTCATCGCCGGCCTGAGACTGGCCGAAGACCTAGGAGCAAAGGAAGTAAAAATATCATCAGACTCCCAGCTTGTGGCATCACAAGTACGAGGAGAGTACCAGACCAAGAACGACAACCTTATCGAGTACTTAGCTTTGGTCAAAGAAAGACTCGCAAAGTTCGAGAAGTGGGAAGTGCAACACATGCCTCGTGAGCACAACACACGGGCAGACATTTTGTCAAAGCTAGCTAGCACAAGAAAGAAGGGCGGAAACAAATCAGTAATCCAAGAAATCCTTCATCGACCTAGTATCGAAAAGCCACCTCCTCCACTTGAGGTCAACGTGATCGGGGATACTCATTGTTGGATGACGCCCATCTATAATTACCTCACGAGGGGAGATCTCCCCGCCGACCCCAAAGAGGCGGCCACCACCAAACGTAGAGCGTGCTCGTACGTTCTCCTCGAAGGGAAACTCTACCATATGGGGTTTTCCATCCCATTACTCAAATGCGTCGAGGAAGAGAAAGTTCCCAACATATTGGGGGAAATGCACCGAGGAATCAACGCCCAACATCCTGGCGGATGATCACTGGCACGAAAGGCTCTTCGAGCAGGCTACTACTGGCCGACTATGCAACACGACTCCAAGGAACACGTCAAAAAATGCGACAAGTGCCAACGGCACGCCGACATGCACCTCGCACCCCCGAACGAACTAAAAACACTCTCCTCTCCATGGCCCTTCGCATCGTGGGGCATGGATATCCTCGGGCCTTTCGTAATCGGATCGTACCAGAATAAATACCTCATCGTAGGGGTAGATTATTTTACCAAATGGATAGAAGCAAAGGCGCTGGCTAAAATAACAACACAGAACATTCTTCGATTCTTTAAACGAAATATCCTCGCTCGGTTTGGCGTGCCCCAGGTCCTCATCACGGACAACGGAACGCAATTCACGGACGGGGGATTCCAAGACTTCGTGGCTAGCTTAGGTACTAAACAACATTTCATATCTGTCGAGAACCCTCAAACCAACGGGCAAGCAGAAGCGGCCAACAGGGTAATCCTGCGCGGACTAAAACGCAGGCTCGGCGAGGCGAAGAGAGCGTGGGTCGAGGAATTACATAGCGTCCTATGGGCTTACCGCACAACACCTCACTCCACAACCGGGGAGACCCCATTCCGACTAACATACGGCACCGAAGCAGTCATCCCAGTAGAAATACGGGAACCAACGAGATGCATAGAAGAACTCCTAGGCGAAGAAATGAACGACGAGGCACTCAGAGCCGAGCTGGACCTCGTCGACGAGATCCGCTCCGAAGCAGCCCTTAGAGAAATATCCCTCAAACAAAAAATAGCCTTGCGCCATGACTCGAAGATCATAAAAAGAGAGTTCCAGGTGGGCAGCCTAGTCCTCAGAAGAAACCAAAAAAAACCAAGAGAGGGTAAATTGGCTGCCAACTGGGAAGGCCTTTACCGCGTCCGCGACAAGACGAGCAACGGGGCCTACTATTTAGAAAACCTACAAGGAGAAGAACTTGCTCGACCATGGAACGCAGAGAAACTTAGACAATATTATAGTTGAATATGTCACGGGGAGACGTGGGAGGTATGACCACGCTCTTCACCTCCAAAACTACAGAGAGGAACCGCGCGACACGGGGACGAACACGTCCCTCCAGCGAACACAACCCTCCCCGACGGTTGAGACCTCGATCGAGCACTAACGTCGCAGTACCAAGATCGGCAGGGCACCCAACTCGCGATGGGAAAGCCCAAGCCTCGGGGCCAGAGTTCCGAACCACGAACCCGATTTCGATCTTAAACGGGCACAACACCCGTTACCTCGTCGGTTCCCTAAACCGACGAGACAAACATGGTCAAGCATAAAACAGTTCATAAAATACAAGGTACGAGCTAAATAAAAAACCGAGCAAGGTGAACAATTAAATGCGAAATATTCATTCATTGACGGCCAAAGCAAAAGACAAGTACGCCCGAAGGCCAATATTCATACAAAATAGGCACGCATGCCATACAAAACGGGCACGCAGGCCATATAAACAAAACAAATTAAAAATCCTAAGACTCCGCCCGAAGTTACTCTTCAACATTTTCCTCTCCTTTGTCTTCCCCCAGCTCCTCTTCAGCTTCGAAAGGGCACACAATCTCCCCGTCCTGGACACAATAATTATGGGCTGACCCCTCCGTCACCAACTCCGAATTTAATATCCTCAGCTGCTCGACGACATTGTCAAAACCCTCCTTGAATACAGCTACAAGGTCCTGGTTGAGGGAGCGAATGTGCCCTACCAACTCACCCCGGGAACCGAGAGCAAGCTCTTCTTCAGTTTCATCAGTCAAAGGACGGACATTGTCCTCGAGGAGAGCAAGACGAGCACGCAATCCAGCATTCTCCTCAGCCACCTTCTGAAGCTCAGGAGCTTGCTCCTCCAGGATCGCCTTGGCCGCCTTCAGCAGGTCTCGCTCCTCTTTGACCTCGTCCAACTCTTTCTTCAGCCCCTCTTGTAGCTGATGCTCCTCCTTATAATCCGACAGGTCATTGGACAACTTGTCTTTCTCAGACCGGACCTGCAGAAGGGCGTCCTCCAAGGAGGCAGTGGACACAGAGGTGTCAGTCAGGACCATGGCCATTTCCATCACCCTGATGACAGCGGCCAGGTCCCTAGCCAATTCTTTGCACCGGACACCAGCCTCCCGGTTCAAAATAGCCTTCGCCTCGGGCGCTGGCACAGCGATGGCGTCCTCAGTCTTGAAAAAAGCCTGCTCTACATAGCAGGGGGGTAGTAAGTAACTTTCAGGGCCACCCGGACTGCCGCTCCCCGCTAAAGTTGACCTGGAGAGTGTCCCATCCGGGCGCTTCCGCATGTGGAGAGGGGAGGTTGATGGAGGCGGACTGTTTGGTATGTCGATCATAGATGCGCGGGGAGGGGAAGAGAGCACTGGACTCGCTGTGTTCGAGGTCCCAGCCCCTGAGTCACCAGCCACCTCCTGGACACGAGGCGCGGTCTTCTTCTTCTTCTTTGAAACCCTTTCTGGGGCACCTGCTTGGTTAGCCAGCTTAAGAACCCGATCGCGAGCAGAAGGCATAGCACCTACAAAACGGGGACACACACACGTCAGCGGGCGAAAACATAAACAAAAAGGCATAAGAATAAAAGAAACACCTACTTAATAATTCCATGGCCTGATCCTCGGTCCTACACTCGAGCAATGCCTTGGTATTGATAAGACGAGGCTCGCAGATCGGCATCCCGGCCTCGTCAAGATAAGGCACGCCCTTTCGATCAGCCCAGACCTCCAGGTTGAAGCTCTGCACGTACTCCAATAGCTTCTTATAAGAGAGTCTATCCTCGACACCTAGCATCGAGAACTTGACCCGATAATGGCTGGTGGAGAGGTCGAAATGGTCGGGCTGCCACCTCAACGGTATCTTCGACATGAGTTTCTCTTCCCCATCTGCATCTCATTTGTAGTAATAAAGAGAGTGCAGGGCGTCACGGGTGATCGGTCTCACTACATACCTCCGCCTTTTGAAGTGGCGGGCAGAATCCACATACATTTTGAACAGTCGCACGGGCTGTTTGAAGGAGACCCAGCTGTGACGCCCCCGGAGACCGGACCGCTGGAGATGGAAAATATGGAAGAAGAGGGCCCGAGTACACCCAATACCGAGGAAGCGGCAGACCAGCTCATACGCCCGCATAAAAGCAATGGCATTAGGGTGTAACTGTGACGGCGCCAGCCGGATCCACTTGAAGATAGACATCTGGAAGGAGTTGAAGGGCAGCCTAATCCCCGCCTCTCGGAAAGCGAACTCGTACATGGCGAACTGCTTCCCTAGGAAACGGTGACATATCCGGTCCGCCTCTTTGGGAGCCCGACACTGCCAGTTTTCAGGATCTACACGACTTCGATTTTCCACTACGACATAAGCGTGGGTCGACTCGTCGCAAAAGTAAGATTCCTCGTCCAAGGGTTCGTCCGCAACCCAAGAGAGGTTATTTTGCCCGGATGATGAGACGTGTTCAGTACCACCCCTGGCATTTCCTTCCTCGACAGGTAAGCGCGCGATGTCCGCATCCACGTGCCGAGGTCCAGTTTCTTCTCCTCTCGGTCGAAGACGCCCGGTTGCACCTGAAACGCAGACAGAAAGAGTGAATTCGACGTCATATCAAATCCACCCTTCCACCGCAGGTCAAGTGAAAGGGCGTAGGGGCGATGTTCGCGGGCACCAACGTAAAATTTCACCCACTGCCACCAGGCCCAGTTGGGAAATTCCGCACGTGTTCGAGGCAGTAATATGCACATGAACATTCTTTTGCCCCGAGCAAAAATCTCATATATGCTTATGAAATTTTCGCTCGGCACATTCATATACACATAAAATTTCTGCCCGGGACAGTCCAATCCTAACCCTATTTTTCACATCTACAGCCTATTTAACCGTTTCTAAGTTAAATCTAATCATTCTATATAGATAAAACATGCATTCATAGCTATTAAACGCAGAAAAACATGGAAAATAGAGGATTAAAAGGCAAAAACGGTACCTGACATAATGAAAGTAAAAAAGTGACGGCGGCGCTCGAGCAGCAGCGGTGGTTCAGGTAGTGAGACGGGCAGAGACAAGAAATTTCTTCAGAGCTTCCGGTGAACGTCTGAGCGAAAAAGTTCAAATGAAATCACTTAACCCCTTTTTATAGTCACAGGCGTGTGGATTGACGCGCTAGGTCATCATTGCGTACTGCCTACGCAGCCGTTTGCACACTAAACGAAGCGATGCACCATTAACGTTGAAACACGTCTATCCATAAAGAATTTGGAACGACGTCGGGCAACTATACGCCTTCCCGACTCTACGGAACGTCCTCGACCCCGTATGGCGTCCTCGACTTCCTTGAAAACATCACGAACCCGTCGGGGACCTTCATCTTCGACACTGTTGGAGCATCACGTGCCCGGTGGAAAAGATGCTACAGTCAGCTCTGTAAACATCATGTTGACCCGACCATATGTCCTCTACTTTGTCCTTGACGCCTCTGCCCGACTGTATTACAAGTCATCACTCCTACCCGGAGACTCGACTTGGGGGGCTCTTGTTCTGGACTGGGCCTCAAGAATGTATAGGGCCACGACCCAACATGTCGAGCAAGGGCCCATATACTCGAGCAGAGGCACCTCTTGGACAAACCATCTGCTTATGCGACAGGCATACACTAAGGACGGGCAGAGAGCATGTATGCCAGCTCACCTACCACGTCACCCAACTGCCCTTTATTATCTCCTGAAAGATAGGGGCAGTTGGACCAAGGATCAGACCTTTTAGCTAGGTCTTCACGCTCCTTACGCGTTCCTTGGCAGTTCCTCCTTGGGCCTAGCTGGACTAAGCCCATTGAGGGACATTGGCCCAGCGCTGGGGGCACATTATAAATACTCTTTTTCAGTAAAGGGTCAGGTATTCTCACTCATTTCAATTAACCATACTATACTATATCTCTTCTGACTTAAGCATTGGAGTGCTTTGCAGGTACACCCCCTTCTCTCCCCTCATTCTCTGGTCCCTACATCAAGTCATTGGAAGGCCCTTCTGATCAGGTGAGATCAGTTATCATTCCACAAGCGCCTACAAACTCTATTGTTATGTCACTAACATGATTGAAATTAGTAGAGATGTCAAAATAAAGGAATCAGAAGGAGGGGATTGGAACAAATCTAAACCCAGTTCTAGTGTTATGACAACATTGGAAATGGGAGATAATGATGTATGAATCAATGATAATGAGGCAACACCAAATAATGAATTACCAGTTGGTGAACTACAAGATGAACAACATTCCGAAGATAAATCAGAAGGTTGGGACAATGGTGAACCAATGTAGATTCATATGGCATAAGGAAACAAAGAAATGCCAAGAAGACTGGCAGTTGGAATACTTATGTAATACTAGGCCTGACATGTGTTATGCAGTTGGAATGATAAGCAGATTCATGAGCTGATCAAAGTGGTCACATTACCAAGCAATATTAGTCAGGATATTCATGTACATAAAAGGAACACTTAAATATGATATCATGTTTCCATCTGCTGCAACAAGTAATGTTGAATTGGTTTGCTATTTAGACTTAGGCTGATGTGGTGACAGAGTGGACAGAAGGAGTACTACATGGTATCTATTTGTTAATGAATCAAGGATCTCCCATTTCATGATGCTCCAAGAAGCAACCAGTGATTGTACTATCAACGTGTGAAGCAAAATATATAGTCGATGCATTATCTAACAACAAGTCAGCAATAAACCTTGCCAAGAACCTAGTGTTACATGGGAGAAGCAACCACATAGATACTAAGTATCATTTTCTGCGTAAACAAATGCAAGGTGAAGTGTTTGTGGTGACCATTGCACTACCCAAAAACAACTAGTGAATGTTCTTACTAAAGCAATCAAGGCTAAGCTATTTATCAAGTTGAAGGATGAAATTGGTATCGTTGATTGTGAAAAATTTTAAAATATAAATTAAGGGATGATATTAAAAGTAATTCAAATTCAAAAACTATCATTTAGTTGTATTTCACTTGTGTTTTCATTGCACTACCCAAAAACAACTAGTGAATGTTCTTACTAAAGCAATCAAGACTAAGCTATTTATCAAGTTGAAGGATGAAATTGGTATCGTTGATTGTGAAAAATTTTAAAATATAAATTAAGGGATGATATTAAAAGTAATTCAAATTCAAAAACTATCATTTAGTTGTATTTCACTTGTGTTTTCATTTGACATTGCATTTGAGATGTATTTGATTTTCATTAATACAAATAATGCTTTATTAACTGTAATCTGAACTTTATAATTCAGTTAAAGAGAGTTATCAATAAAATCACTTTTACATTCGCCTTCTTGTATCTCTCTTTTTCTGCATAATCAATTCAGCTCTTGTGTAACAATGGTATTCATCATTTAAACTCCAACTGCATCACGAATAAATATTGTATTTTTAACAACAAAACTTTAAAAAAAAAACTCACTGTCAATTTAAACTAATTTCAACTAGTTTTTCCATAGTACAGCTGTAAGTCAAAGTCTTTAAGAATGAAGGGAGTTTCTAATGGTAGAAATCCTTAAAAAGCATTATTAGTACTGACATAGTATACCTTTACATAGTATCTGTCGAGGCATTCAGATTTAATACTACTATATTCCAGACAATTTTGTCTAACCTAGTATTTTCAACATCAGAAGATGTATTATATCTATTAAACAGTGCAAGAAAGAGATCAGTCACAAGTCACAACAAACATCTTGGAATCCATCTTACTCAACATTTTTCTATTAACCCATGAGACACTCAAGAGTTAAAGTGAGGCACATCAGGCATAATCAATGAAAATATAAGATTAATATTTAAATACGATCATGTAAAGTAAGGTAAGGTAAAAATCAATTTGTGAGATAAAAACATCTCCAATGGTTCTGTAGAGTACTTAACTTTTTCTGCATTGGATTTCATACATTGGTGTAAGTTGTTTATTAATTGGGGGAGTCAAATATAAAATGACATGGTTAAATATAAAAATATAAATTGCTTATTGAAATCACCATTGCTTAAGATCCGTTTACAAACCATATCATATCAGACACCAGGTCTGTGCTGAATCCTTCCCCATAAAACTAATGTAAAACCCAAGAAATGACAGACAAAAGCTGAATGCCTAATGTTACAAATGTTGGTCATGTAAAATAGCTGTCATTTTGTTTTGGAACATTTGAAAGTAAAACTGTCATTTTGTTCTGGAACAACATCAGCAATCATGCTAAGGTGGAGCAGAAAATTTTCAAGAACACCAGACTTTTAATACCTAACTATATAAACCATCAATCATCTTTGAATAGTACAAACTACCTACCTATCACATGCATAATTGAAAGACCAGTCAACAATTTCAGCTTTATCCAAAAAAACTGCACATAGCCACAGTCCCTCAAAGAAGGAACATAAGGGACCATGATCATAAAACTAACTAGTAATACAAATGCTAAAATTAAACAATATTTGTCTACAACAACCAGCAAAGGAACAAATGATAATAACAGCTTGACTAGGACAATAAGATATATTTGAAGAAAAACCAGCATGATGTCAATAACAATATAGATTTTTGTAACCTAAAAACAGCATGATGATCCTATTATATTTGTATATCAAGTTGTAATTTATGTTTTTCCTGATCCCAAAATATTCAAAAAGAGTTAACAAAACAATTGCAAAATTGTTCCTTTCATCTGTTTTTGATACCCCATTTTTACAGAATAAATAAAATAAACTAGCACTAAGCAGTAGCATTGGACTAGCTAGGTTTGAGTCCAACCACCACAAATTGAATAAATTCCCAATCCACCGCCACCATGTACATCCCGAAATTAGAGGCGAAAATCACCAATTCAGACCAGTCTTAACCCCAGTTGAAATCAAATTTCTCTCCATCGTGGACTCGGAGCCGGCACGGTGGGAGAAAGCGGAAGCTGGGGAAACCCTAAATTAGCAGAATTGGGGGAAAACATTAAACCAGGTGACAGCAAAGGGTATGATGCAAGCTGTGAATTCAAACACCCAAAAGGAACTGGAGAAGACGGCATCTGAAACTGCAACGGGGATTGGGCTACTTGAGGCGGAGCAGAAGGAACAGCCACCTGCTGCGTCGTCGGAGGTTGATTCTCTTGCTGTTGGTCTTGCTCTTCCTGCTGCTGTTGTTGGTCTTGTTGAGGTTGATGTGATGAAACCGGAGGAGGAGGCAAAGGAGAAAACCCCGAGAAGCTTTTGGAATCCATGGTGGAGACGAAATTCTGCAGATCGCGCATGTAAGCAGAGATAGGAGATTCAGCGGCAGCGTGAACGGTGGGGAACGGCGGCAACGGAGATAACGGCGCTTGAGGTCTACCAAAGCCAGGAAAGCTCTGATTAAAGTTAACACCGTTAAAGTTAAAGTTCTGATGCGGCGGAAGTTGCGGACGGACGTTAAGTAACGGCGGAGGACGGTTAGTGATGTGAGGTAACGGTGGAGGACGGATACGTTGAAGACGGGAGCTTTGTTGCTTGGGCTGTTGAATAGGCGGTGGTGTCGAGATACGGTCGTGCGCAGGTGAGCCCGTTAGTTTTTGAACGACGTCTCTGAAATCGTTTTTGTTGATGTTGTAAACAGGTGGTTGATGTTGTAGAGGATTATTGTTATTAATTTGAGGTTGTTGCTCGAAAGAACATGGTTTTTTGTTGGTGTTGTTGTTGTTGA